>SSNQ01034508.1:417730-465940 GCA_006942095.1 Nothobranchius kuhntae | reverse complement strand
TTTCTTTCTTGGGGTGTTGTAGAGCCGGATCTGATTTTTTTTTTTTTTTTTTTAACGTGTCCTGTCTGGCTGTGAAGCAAGCAGAATTGATGTCTGAATGCTGGTAACAAGCCTTACAGTTTTACTCTCAGGTGGAGCATCAGAGCATCTGCTTTTAATGTCTCAGGTGGAGCATCAAAGAGTCTGCTTTTAATGTCGCACCTGATATTTAAAACTTTATTGTTATTGTTTTTGAATGCTTTGTAATTTCGACCAGACACGGAGACAGAGGTGAAAGAGAAAGGAAAAGAGAAAAGGTGGGGAGAGAGGGGGTTAGGTGGGGGGGGGATTCAACAAAAATAAACAATAATGAACAAGAGTCTGCTTCTAGACCTGCAAAATGAGACGAGAAAAAAGCAAAACATAACAAAAAAATGGGACACAACACCAATATAACAAAATCAAGCTATCACTGCGTCAACTTGATGAAGAAATATATAATCAATCATTGTTTAACTAAACAGTCACACGATAATATACCACAGTGCATTGAGTGCCCACCATAGTCTTAAGACCTGTGTTGAGCGTGCCCAAGCCCATACTTATGAGAGCACCATGTGAGCACCTGTGTGTGTACACGCGCTTGTTTATGTAAGGTTTATCTATAGGAGCGTCCAATAGAGAGTGTGAGGGACCACAGATCTGCCCCCCAAAGACGCGTAGGAGACGGGGGGGAGCTCCAAGTCCCAGAGATCCAGGCGCTGCCCCAGAACACAGGAACCCCAAGGAGCCCGCAACCAGAAAGGCCCCCGCCCCCCTCGAGAGGCACAGAGGATCGCCCCGGGGGGCCACAACCAGCAGCCGGCAGAGTCCCGGGAGATATCAGCGGCAAGTCCTCAGGCCTGCCCGCAGCCTCCCACCCCCTAGCCGGCCGAGTCCGGGACCCAGCGACCCGGGACCCAGGGGCGACCACCCCCGCCGGGGACCCAGCAGAACCCAGGGACCCAGACCCCCCCAGGCCGCCACCGGGATTGATCAGGCAGATGCCAAAAATCTTAAACTCCCTGACCCGGGAGCCACGAACACTCAGGCAGACCAAGGCATCACACCCACACCAGGTGTGACAGGGGGGAGGGGAGACGAAGATCTATATCATCAAAGGAGGTCCCAGGAGAAGGGAGGAGTCAAAGGCCCCACCTGACATATACAGTCATACACAAACACAGTCACACACTCCCTCCCTCATGCTCACACATGCACATACAACCCAAGACTTACAAAAATGCACGCCGGACACCCACTCATGCTCCCCATACACACCCTATTCACTCTGGTCCTGGTACTGCTGCACATGGGGTACAACCATCACCGGTTACCAGAGTTTGACCCTTTCTGCTGGGGTGCTGATGAGCAGGCTCCCCCGCCCACCGCCGAGCACAGCAACCCACCACCCCAGACCCCAACCAGACGGCCAGATCTCCCTCCTAGTCTCCAGCCCCAGGCAGCCAAGCAACAACAGAGGTGTGCTAAGACCCCCTGATCTGATCTGCCACTGGTCCATTTAAGTCCAACAGGTTTTCAAATAAAACACAATGAAGTATAAAATAGAGGCATGTGCTTGGACTTTTGTCCCCCAAACCTGTCAGTTTGAGATTGTAAAGCAAAGAAAAATAGGTCATTTTATCCCAATTACAGGCGTGAGTCGAATTAAAGATCCCCTAGCAGCCATAAAAGTGAGAACTGCTCATGCCAGCATTGTGAGGCTGGTTTTGGATTATTTCCCTCATGTCCTTTAGCTTTAGTATGATTGAAGCTGCGCTCATCATCAGTGGTCAAGAAGACGAGCTCCTCTGAGACAAAGCGTGTGTGTGCGTGCGTGTGTGTGTCCAGCAGACTCACCTGATCTCCCACAGCGCCGTGAGCAGCAGCAGGCAGATGAGGGGTGAGGAGGATGCGCTCTCCCTGCTCCACATGGCCGCTCCAGTTGGCCTGGCAGCCGCTGGAAGGAACGCAGGTACAGTTTAAGTCGATGACCTTAGAGGCGATCCGATACGGCTCTATAATCCCGATTTCAGAGGGAGTCCCCGTCAGCGTGCCATAAGTACATGAAGACAACCGGGGGGAGGAAAGAGACGGGTGGGGGAGAAAGGAGGCAGAGACGGTCGCTGACAGTAATTAGTATTCACTGTCACGTCCCACGCTTTCATTTACCTAACCAGAAACATCAAACCTGACCTCAGCTCACATCACAACAAATACTGAATCACATAGAAAAAGCCTAAACAGGGAGGGAATGACGGGAATAATCAGGAGGCAGGATGAGGCTGCTCTCCCACGCTCCTCAGCGGTCCCTCAGAGCCAGCATGGAAGAATAAGCCTTAAATTGTGTCTACGTCCAGCAAGGGAAGGGAACGAGGAGGACGGACTCACCTCAGGTGCAAAAGTACCTGCTGCTGCAGCTGCAACCGTCGAAGATGCTCTAAATGAAAAGTTAAGGAGGAATCAGCGCTCCCTGAATCAGACGGAGCGGCTCTGTGGAGTAAAGCTTGGATAATTCATGACTCCAGTCAGCAAGGAGGATGCTCGCGACGTGCACCGGCTCTCATCTCATCTCAGCCCCAACATGGGAATACAATTAAAATAATAATAATGATAATAGAGGTACGGATGGAAACTAAAGGGGGTTCTAATAAATATGAACAAAAACAGAAAAGGTAAACGCAGCAGGTGGGGGCGCTGCTCCTGGTTTTAGACCACCCCCTTCAGCATCCTCCTCCAGCTCGGAGCCGCGATGTGAATCGTGATAGAAGGATAGAAGGAGCACATCTCAGTCCTCCTCCACACGAAAACTACAAAGGGGACACGCTGGGTCCTAGAGACAGTCTGCTGAGCAGTCAGCCAGATTCCTGAATCTTGCAGCAGCACAAAGGAATGTCGGGATGGGGCTGCATGTCATCCACACTAGCCCATGGGTGATGCAGGCTTTGATGTTTGTGCAGAAATAAAATCACCAAAGTGGTTTTTTTCTTATGCTCTTTAAACCCTAATAAACGTGCACACGAAAATGTTAATATGACTGGTGATGTTCTAATTATAATTATTAATGCGACTTCCTGCAGAAAGCCTCTCCCCAACGCTGCATGTGTTGTGTGTGGTTAGCACCTGTGTTTGTGTGTGGGAGACAGGGCCCTGCTACTACTCTGTGCTGTGCTACAGACACAGTTCTTTTTTAGTTTTCTTTACTATTTTCACCATTAGCATGTATTTCTCTGACTCCCTCCAATTATGATTCTCACAAAATGCCTTCACCTTAGATGAGGCCTGCTGATTAGTCGACTATTTGTTGTGGATCCACGGGCTTCGACGTGTCCCATTTGGACACACATTCTCCTAAAAAGCAGGTTATGAATTAAACAAGTTAAGCTATTTGATTTGGTGCAAACAGTTTGTGCAGGTTAGTGTGCATTTTATGTCAAGTTGCAGGGATGAGAAACCAGAACGTGCTTGAAGTGCGATTAATAACGTTAATTAAAAACCGGAGTTCTTCTCCTCGAACCACCCAGAGGTGTAAAGATAGGCTCAAAAAGCAACACATCCCGTCTCGTTCTTAAACAATTCAAGACCCCCAGAATGACATCTAAAAACTGCAAGATTCACTTGGATCAGTTTAAGGTCAGAGCGCCCACATTAAAACAACAGATGTGGTGTAAAACATGGCATTCATGGCAGATTTCCAAGGAAAATTGCTGCAGACAGAAAAAGACAACAAAGACCCGTCTGACATTCATCAGAGACATCTTTTGGCAGACAGAATGGCGGATCTGCTGCAGAACAGGAAAGTTGACCTTATTGAATTTTTGACACAATAAACTGCATCCACCCAGGTGCCACAACCCATCAGCACCAGAGGGTCACACATGCTGAGATACCTCAAGAAGGTGGACCACAACCAGGAAGCCCAGCAGAAGGCCTTGAGCCCAGGAGGAAAGGCGAGCCAGTACAAGAACAAAAGGCCCTGGGCCAGCCAAAACCCGCCGAGGCATGGCAGTGTGATGGTCTGGGGCTGCTTCACTGCTCCAGAACCTGGACCACTTGCTGTAACTGATGGAACCATGAGTTCTTATCTCTAGCAGAACATCCTGAAGGAGAACATCTGACCTTAAACAGGCTGTTCCTGCTGGAAAACCCTCCGATGTGGACGGACTCTACAAGAAGAGTGGAACAAAATGCTCACATGAAACATTCTTTAATATAGCAACACTACTAGTAAACTAAATTTACAAAATATTTGTGCTTACTCCTCATTTGAGTCGAGCAGGCATTAAACAGGTAGATCTTGAGGCTAATAACCCAGACATGTTGTCCCTCAGCAGTCAGGAAGGATGGTTCTCCTTCAAGCCGAACCAAAACAAATCAGACCACTGGATCTAAAAGGTTGCACCATCACTCACCAGTCACTGCATCCCTCCAGGCTGGGAGGATGCTCCGTTGATCTTTCTCCTGTCCAAACCTGTGGCAGCTGATCAATGAAGCAGGTCAATTTAGTGGCACTTGGGCACTTTGTCAAGTCAAAAAAAAAACAAAAACAAAGCAGAGTAAACTGTTAATTTGATGAGAGCGCGTGCATTTTCTGTTTGCGTGCACTACCTCTGGGTTACACTCTTACAATGCATTGCATCACACCCGACTGCTGCCAGTCTGACAGTGGAACTGATGATTCTCATTGATCAAATTCATGTACAGGAACAAGCAAATAAACACAAACCAAAACACCGGTGTCTCATTTATATTAGTGTCTTTATTGTTTCATTTGCCTCCTGAACAGGAGCATTGCTTAAATGAATCCCCTTTTTTATTTTTATTTTTTTCTTCTTCCGGCTCTTGGCGGGTGCAGATGCTTTTTTCCTCCCCTCCTCCATATCTTATCCTCAAGGCCTTTGTCTGTCTCTGTGTGCTGGGTGCACGGCTGCTTCTGCATTTTTTCTGGAAACTAGAAACTGAAATTCACTAAAATGGATCTCGTCAGTTGGTTCTCAAAGCAATTGATAAAATTTTTTCAACGATGAGAACAGGGGCGGATTTAGGACTGAAGAAGATCCGGGGCTTAACACACACTCACGCGCGCGCACACACACGTGACACGCACTAGTCAACATCATATATATTTGTCTTGTACCACATAATTTTTAATCTGAAGCTACATATTAAGCATTTTCAGGGCAGAGTATTGTTCCTGTTAGTGTTTAGTGTGAGATGATAGTAAATATTCCCTTTCTTTCTCCAACAACTTTACCTGATAGTAAGCTAACTTTAGGCAAACCAGCAGCACAACAAATATTTTCAAATAAGACTCACAAACCTGAGTCAACACCAGTCTCATCAAAGCTGGGGTTCTGTCGCCGTACTTTTTGTCTAAAAAACGTCCTTATGTCCATCTTCACTCATGCCTCCCTGGATGAGAACGGGAGAAGGGGCTCCCGGATGCCCCTCCGCGACAGACCCAGTTGGATACATCATGGACTCCTGGAAACAGTGGAACTTGATTTGTTTATCTCAGCTGTCTGTGGAGGACTCTGAAGACGTGTGGATATTCGTGGTGGTCTTGGATAGTTGTCATTGGCCTTGGAGGCTACCTGGCTTACCGGAAAATTAACGAGCTGTCGAGGAATATTGGCCTGATCCCAGAGCTCAGAGATGGTTTGCACCATGCTGTGAATTCACAGACTCACATAATTGTCGAGATAAATCGTAAGCTTGGGACTTTGGCCGAGATTCATTATTGGCACAAAAGATGGATGCCATCAAGGAGAGAGTGGACGAATCAGCACGGATTGGGATAGTTTAATGTCCATTATTGGGATTTTGAGAGGTTGAGGACCAACAAACTGTAAGTCAGAGAGGGAATTATCTCTGTCTGGCCCCAAAACAATTTCTAATCGTAATCTGGCGCCCTTGAGCCTGCAAGGCTACAACGAAAACTCCCCCCTCAGAAGATATGTGGAATGTGCCGTTGCTATGGCAACTCATCTCTGTCTCCTTTCCCAGCCTGGGTGGGACTGCAGGAAGGCCGCTGAAACGTTCCAGGGTCACTACAACCCTCCAACCCTCAATGCTCCTCCCCCTATCCACACTGAGGTGACATGTGCTGCTTATCGTGGCTGCAGGAACTGAAGAAGGGACAGTCACAACCCACCACCCCACCTAGTGGACACTTATGTTGTGTTGTCTGAAGTCTGTTGCATTTCTGTCTGAGGTGGTTTTTTGGGTAGCTCTGAAGTGCCTTTTTTCCCCCTCCACTTGAACCAACCCTCATGTAACCCTCTGATCTCTATTAAGGTAGCGGGACTCAGGGTTGCGACCACAGTCACCAGTTCTTGTCATGTGTCTTGCCCATGTATGTCTGATCTCTGAATTGTGTGTACTGAAACTCTAATTTCCCTCTGGGATTAATAAAGTATCATTGATTGATTGATTGATTCATGCTAACCACCAAGGGCGGAAATCCCATTTCAATTTTGGGGGGGACAAAAACAGTAAAACTTCTGAGAGTAATTTTTGGGGGGGACATGAAAAAAATGCTCTCTACATACAACACTGTATGTCCTCATAAGAGACTGACCTGAGACTCTGTGCCGGTGTCTGACAGGCTCTGGCTGCCTGTGCTCAAGTGACTGGACTTTGCCTAATGAAACCATTTAGAAACAATTTCATTTCTTTCTTATAGATGTCTTTATCAAAATGCAAGATTCTACTTACTGGAGCATTAAAAAACGACCTGATGTCTGCTGTTTTTCGTTTCTCTGCCATTTCAACTGACCTGGTCTGCTGACAGTTGGACAGCAACACACACACAGATGGGATGTTGTCATTAGAACGGAGCTGGAGGATATTGATCAACAATAATATCTTGCCAATTTTGTACATCTCCATAAGCATCCTTTCTTTTTGTTTTCATTTCAATAACAAGACGGTGGCCTAAAATGGAATAAGCAATTCAGAATAAAGATTTAAAAGCAGATCGTTAATAGTTGAAGCAACATGTCCTGAAATGACACGGCTATTAGCTGACCAACAGCTACACGTGCGGACGGATGCAAAGCATTAATTTTAAGTACTAAAACATATCTAACTTTTTCACAACAAAGACAGAGAACATAAATGTCAAATTAAAATTTTATTAAATCACATAACATGAAAGCTACTAAAATCCAAAATGTTCCATATTGATTTTAATATATTTGAAATTTTCCTTCTAAATAATTCTAGAAAAAATAACAAACTTCAAATCCGCTTTCACAAGTCAAGTATCAAAATGACTGAAATCTCTTTAATAAATCATAGAAATGTTTGTAGGCTATTAGAGAATAACTCTGTAATATTTAATAACTTCATCTAAGTCCTACTGAAGGAAAAGATGCACAAAATCTAAAAATATATTCTTGAAATATTTGTTTCATTTTAATAATAAAAATTAAAAACATTTACAAATACACTAAACATATACATATTTATCTTTCAGTTTAATCGATCTCTCACTTTTCTCAGTTTTCATGGTGTTTTTGGGTCTGTGTGGCCAACGGGATCTTTGGCTCTATGTTTTACACTGAGAGCTTTGAGTCCAAACATCGGACCAGTTAGTTCTGATTCTACCATATTCATCTGCTAAATAGGATGAAAGGCGAACATTTTCATCGATCTATAAATGCTCCGCAGATTCCAGGGGCAGACCGTGAAAGCGTACGTGTCCGGAAAAAGGAACTTTTGGTCACCTTAGTGAATGGAATAATAATAGCGGAATAATCCTGGAATGACCAAAGAACATGAAGTGACAACTTTTTTTTACTGTGGTGGTGGTCTGTCATAAAGGGACCTCTGACCGGTGATCAAAATCTAAAGATAATCTGTGTCTATGTTTGACATTTATGACCACATTTGACATACGTATTTAAGTTTGTAGAACAAGCGTGTGATAAATGACTTACTGATGGACACCGCTGGCTTTTTGATTCCTGCCTCCTGTGAGCCTGCGGGCTGCTGTGAAGCTGTGAGCGGGGCAGAGCCGGCAGCCCCGCCTGTTGGAAACGCGTGTGTGGACTGACCGTACCAACTTGAGGAATTGGGGGGGGGATGGACGGGACTATAATTTCTCAACAATTAAAAACACATTGTTTTGTATTTGCAGACTAACTTTTACGTTGTGGTTTTAGAAGAAAATACAGGTTTACTGATAGCATTTATGTGTTTATAATAACTTTTGTGTGGGGGGGGGGACTTTGTGTGAGGGGGGGACGCCCCCCTGGGATCTCCGCCTATGCTAACCACATATCAACACTGGCTCTTCTGTGACTTCTGTAACACAGACTTACAGACATGTTAAGGGTCAGCTTTACTCATATAATACATTTGCAGTGGTCTCTAGAAGGAATGAACACCTTGTGAGTTGTACTCTGTGGAAAAAAGCTCCGGTGCAGCTGTTTGAGGACGTAGAATTCTACCAGAACACAAAGCAGTGTCAGACGAGAGGACCTGGAGTGTTATTTCCTGATATCTGGACAACTCACCTCTGATTTGCTGACCGCAACACAACTCTACCACTGACTCAGTCTGCTTTGCAATGTTGATGTTTTATCTCCACAAATAACTCAACTCAATCCTGAAGGAGTTCTGCTGTGGGGTGGAGTTGCTAATGCTAACAGTTAGCTTCTATTAGCTGAGACTTTCTACGCAGTTTCCTGGACTCTAAAACAACAACAGCCTTCCCTGTTGCAAGCTGAAGTGGGTGAGTTCAAGAACGTTGATTGACAGTGTGAAATAGATCTGTCGGGCTTTTCTAATCCTCGAGTTTCACCGTCTATTTTCTATCAGAAGCTAATGCAGGAAATATGGGTAGAAGACCATTTTCAGCCTGCATGATGAACTCAGAGTGACTGATCATTTTCAAAACTACCTGTTCAATCACCTCTTCATTCACTGTGTGGTGTGCTGGAGCTACCACCTCGGACATGAAAAATCGGCAGCGTGTTGCAAGCTCTGCTGAGAAGGTCATTGGCTCCAAACTCCTCTCCACACAGGACCTGCACACCTCTAGGACATTGAGGCATGCAGGTTGGACGACAGCTGACCCGTGTCACCCTGGAAACAGTCTTTTTGACTCGATCCCATCGAGAAGGAGGCTCAGATCCGTTCGGACCAGAACCTGTCGCCACAAGAACAGCTTCTTCTCCTCTGCTGCTGGACTCATGGACGACAATCCCAGGACTGCCCACTCCAGCTGCTTTCAGTCACATGACCCTGTGTTGTGTTTGTACCTGAACTCATCCACTCTGATTAGGACCTACACTGTCTTGCATATTGTAGCCATTTCTCTAAGTATTGCCATTTTATATTATTATTTTATCATGATTATATTCTTACTTCCTATCCTTATCTCTTATTGTTTTCTTTCTTTTTGCAACAAGAACCGCAGCAATTTCCTAATGTTGTGATTTCTCACACATATGGTAATAAAAGCTTTCTGGTAATAAGTTAAATTGGTTTCTCACAGAACCTGCTCTTTAATATGCACATCAGTAGTTTAATTAACAAACAGCTGAGAACACCAGTCTGTTCTGCTGCTGGCAACCAAACCTACTTCATTAACTCTGTTTTTTTTCTTTCAGGACCCATTTGGATGGACTGATAATCACTCAACAGGAAGGATATCAGGAGAATGATGCAGATACAAGCTGAGACAAGCAGAAACCGACTGGTGAGATTTGAGTTGGAGGGAGAGCAGCTCAATAACTGTGTGGTAATCAAAAACGTGGTTCTATAAAGGCACGAGAGACACAGTAAAGGTGTGCAGCAGTCTCCATCTGTGTTATTTTGCTTGATGAGCAGCAAAATGCAAAAATGCATCTCAAGTTATTAATTACCCATGCATCCATCCGTTTTCGGCTGCTTATCCAGGGTCGGGTCACGGCGGCAGTAGCCAAAGCAGGGAGGCCCAGACTTCCCTCTCCCCTGCCACTTGGGCCAGCACTTTAGGAGAAATCCAAGGCCTCCCCTGGCCAATTAAGAGACGCAGTCCCTCCAGCGTGTCCTGGGCCTTCCTTTAGGTCTCTTCCCAGTAGGACGTGCCCAGAAAATCTCACCAGGGAGGCGTTCAGGAGGCATCCTGACCAGATGCCCAAGCCACCTCAACTGGTTCCTCTCGATGTGGAGGAGCAACGGATCTACTCCGAGCTCCTCCCGGATGACCGAGCTTCTCACCCTATCTTTAAGGGCCCAGCCCAGCCACCCTATGGAGAAAAATCATTTCCACATGCGCTTGTATCTGTGATCTCATTCTTTCAGTCACTACCCAAAGCTCAAGACCATGTGAGGGTAGGAACGTAGGTCGACCGTCTTTGCCTTCCGGGTCAGCTCTCTCTTCACCACAACAGACCGGTACAACGCCTGCATCACTGCAGACACAGCACCAATCCGCCTTTTTATCTCACACTCTATCTTTCCCTCACTCGTGAACAAGACCCCATGATACTTAAACTCCTCCACTTGGGGCAGGACCTCATCCCTGACCCGGAGAAGCCATTCTACCCTTTTCTGACTCAAGACCATGGTCTCTAATTTAGAGGAGCTGATTCTCGTCCCAGCTGCATCACACTCAGCTACAAACCGCTTCGGTGAGAGCCGGAGATCATGTTCTGATGAAGCCAACATGACCACATCATCTGCAAAAAGCAGAGATTAAATTCTTAGGCCACCAAAACTGATCCCGTCACCACCTTGGCTGCACCTAGAAATCCTGTCCATAAAAGTTATGAACAGAATCGGTGACAAAGGGCAACCTTGGCGGAGACCAACCCTCACCGGAAACGAGCTCGACTTACTGCTGGTAATGCGGACCAAGCTCTGACACCGGTCATACAGGAACCTAACAGCCCATGTCAGAGGGCCTGGTACCCTATACTCCTGGATTACCCCCCACAGGGCCCTCCAAGGGACGTGGACCAACTCCTTCTCCAGTTCCACAAAACACATGTAGATTGGTCGGGTGAACTCCCATACCCTCTAGAACCACCCTAAGGGTATAGAGCTGGTCCAGTGTTCCACGGCCAGGATGAAAACCACATTGTTCCTCCTGAATCTGAGGTTTGACAATCCAATGGACCGTTCTCTCCAGAACCCCTGAATAGACTTTACCACAGAGGCTCAGGAGTGTGATCCCCCTGAAGTTAGAACACATCCTGCCATCCCCCCTTATAAACAAAAAAACTTACCTGAGGATGGTGGACCAGAATCTCCTCGAAGCCGTACAAAAGTCTTTCTTCATGGTCTGACCAAATTCCTCCCACGCTTGGCTTTTATCCTCTGTGACCACCCAGGCCTCATCCTACTTGGCCTGCTGGTACCCATCAGCTGCCTCTAGAGCCCCACAGGCCAAAGAAACCTTGATAGGCCTCTTTATTTTAGCTTGGTGGCATCCCTAACCTTTGGTGTCCACTAGCGGGTTCAGGGATTGCCACCATGACAGGCACAGACAACCCTGCGGCCACAACTTCAGTCGGCCACCAATGTCAATGGAAGCACGGAACATGGTCCACTCAGACTCAGTGTCCCCCGCCTCCCCCTTAACATTTTGGAAGTTCTGTCAGAGTTGGGAATTAAAACTTCTCTGCCAGAAGTTCCCAGGAGACCCTCACAATATGTATAGGTCTGCCAGGTCTGACCTACATCCTCCCCCACCATCAAAGCCAACTCTCCACCAGTTGACCAGTGGTCAATTGACAGCTCCACCCTTTTCTTCACCCAGGTGACGAGTCATGCAGCAGCTGCAGTTCAGATGAGATGAGAACAAAGTTGATCATCGAGCCGCGGCCCAAGGTATGCTGGTGCCAAGAAGACATATGGACACCTTCATGTCTGAACATGGTGTTCATTATGGACAATCCATGATGAGCATAAAAGTCCAATAGCAAAACACCACTCAGACTCAGATCAGGGGGCCGTTCCTCCCAACCACACCTCCCCAGGTCTCACTGTCGTTGCCCACATGAGCGTTAAAGTCCCCCAGCAAAACAAGGGAGTCACTGGAAGGATCACTGTCCAGCACATCCTCCAAGGACTCCAAGAAGGGTGGGTAGTCGGATCTGTAGTTTGGTGCATAATCACAAACAACAGAGGGAGGCTAGATGGGGGCAACCTTGAGCTCGCTGGTCCATCTAGTCCCCAATGAGAAGCGCTGAGCGGGGGGGCGTACTAGTTGCCCCATCTTGGTGCAAATCCAGAGTGGAAGAGTGTCCAGCTCCTGTCAAGGAAACTAATTCTGGTAATGGAGCCATGCGTCAAGGTGAGAACCTCTCTACCTCACACACCAACAGGCTCCTTCTCCATCATAGAGGTGACATTCCACGAGCCAAGTGCTGGCTTCTGTAGTCGAGGATCAGACCACCAAGGTCCCTGCCTTCGGCCACCACCAATCACACGTTACACCCACAAGTGGTGAGCCCATGGGAAGGGGGACCCACATTTCCTCTTTGGGCTGTGCCCATCCAGGCTCCATGGGTAAAAGTCCATCCACCAGGTACTCGCCGACTTGCCCCACCTCCAGGCCTAGCTCTAGAAGGGGGCCCCGGTGACTCGCCTCCGTGTGAGGAAACACTGTTTTACAGTTATTACACTAAAATCTCATATGCAGAGGAAGAGTGGAGTTACAGTTGGTTTGATCAAAATGTGAAAATAACTATGTGTAATGTCACATTATATTACAGAACATCCTTGTAGTTCTCGTCTAAAACCAGATCCGATTTAACCCTGCAGCAGTAACACCTACTGAGTTGAAGCCATGCTTGTGTTTGCTGATGTGGATTAGCTTTTTCGGCCATCTTGAATATGGCTGACTCCGAGTTAGTCAGTTGTAGATTTGACAAAAACTTACTGGGAGTGCTTCTTTTACAGGCGAGTGGATGAATGAATGAATAAGTGAATAAACAAACAAACAAACAAACAAACAAAAAAATAAAGGCCCAATTTGGCTCAACTGTCTCTTTTCGACAAAATTAACTCATTCGCTGCCAATGACGACGTCATTTGCATTTTTTTTTTACTGTGTGGGCGTCGGAACAAGTCCCCGCACCGAGAGAACAAACATCTCAGCTCTGAAGCCAATCTTCATCCGTGTACGGCACACGTCACGTGATCAGGAAGCAGAAAATCCATGTGTTAGGAGATCGTTTTGGGCTGTACCTGTAAAAAAGTGAGGCGCGAACCGGAAAAGCGTCTGCCGATCACAATTCCACAATGGATTATGAAAGAACGGATAACGCTTGAAACACGCAGATTCTTCCTGATGTAAGAGGTGAGTCTCCTCTTTTTTTTTTTTGGTTTCTTTTTCGTTGACATCATCCTAGCGTGCAACGTTCAGTGACTCTTAAAAACATAGTAAAAACAGCGAGAAACGCTGGCAGCGAATGCCTTTAGCTATCAGGAAATGGCTGGCAGTGAATGAGTTAAGGACATCCCAGATTACTGTTGTGCCTCTAAAGATAATCTTATCAAATATTCCTGCCGTGTGTGATGTGTTAAGAGTGCTCTGTCTGCTTACCTTAGGACATTAGCACTGCCCCAGTCGGATATCCAACAAGATGGAATGTCTTCTGAAATCAAGCACAAACAAGCTTGCTACATGTTGAATGTGTCATGTAACCAATCAGAAGGTGAGTTGACTGAAACACACCTCCTCTGCTCATTTTGTTTTTCTCCAAAGTCATGTTTGCTCTTGAGAGATTTAGCAAAAGTACCCGTCTAGATAGGAAATATCCATGAGTGGAACTGAATTGCATGTTGTGTGAAGTGTTTGCCGTGTGGCCAGATACCACAAACCATAGGACCGTAGGACTTTAAACATTGTCTGACTATTTTAAAATCTTTCCATGTGATCCAGGCATGTGTGTGTGTGTGTGTGTGTGTGTGTGTGTGTGTGCGTGTGTGTGTGTGTGTGTGTGTGTGCATGTGTGTGGGAACGTACATTCTTTACAGATAGGCCATACCATCTGCACAAACTTGCTCGCAGTATCACACAGCACCTCCCGCAAGACAATCGGGGAAACACACCTCCTAGATCTGAACGGCGATGAAAGAAACAGCTTAAAGAAGATGTCTCCACATCGGGGTTTCAAATGTATCTACGCTTTATGTACTGATCACCAAACAGAGCAGCTGAGCATCAGCGGCAGTTTTCATGTGATGAGCGCACATCACAGCACCAGGTGGTTGATAGCTCACAGAGTCATTTCAGGAGGAAAATCCCTGCTCCTGCCATGCAGCATGTTTATGTCAGCTGCATGCCAGCTTGGCTTGATTCACCAGACAAGGCCCGTTACCTCGGCAACAATCCATGCACTGCAGAATGGAGATGTAGAGAGAGGGAAAAGGCTCTTCTGACACTCTTAAGGTCTGAGGTCACCTTCAAACCATCATAGTTAAATCTGAATGCGCCATGTGTCAGTCAAACCCCTAAGTTACAGAGATGGGTACAAAACAACAATTTTATAGCTGAGTGTGATCAGTGGTATATAAGAAGCTGAGCTGATTGGTTAAGCTCTGAACTCGCTGGTCCTTCTAGTCCTCATAAGACTTGGAAGATGACAGAAAGAACGAGATGCCAGATCTCCCGTGGGTTGGTAGATTAGATTTGAGCCACCACTCTTCCACATCAGGAAGTGCCAACTGAGGGGTCTGAAAAAGATGCCCTCTGGTTTCTGGGAAGACACTTTCTGGGAAGACCAAGGAGGACCCAGAAACCTGTGAAGGGATTGTTGACATCCACCCTGGAATCCTGCTTGAGCAGCCAAACCTTGAGCAGCCCTTTAAACACTTTCCGGTGGAGCCCCTGCATCACTGGTCTTGGAGACACCTGTTTTTTCTGAACTACAGATGGAGAAAAATTAAAAGTTCACAGAGAGGTCACGGTTTCAGCTCCCAGATGATGCCGCCTTTCCAAAACGCTAACGCTGTCTCCTGACGTCCCCCTCTGACTTAGAGACACGTGTTGCTCCATGTCAGTTTCATGACCCGAGCCCTGTAACTCATGTGGTAGCAGTTTTCCCTGCTTATAATTTCCCTCCGGTTACCATGGCAACCAATTTGAGTGCAATTCCTCTGTGTTTTTGTCAGTCGCGTTGCATCTGTCATCTTCAGCTTCACAGTTGCTACAATGAGTCCCTTTTTGTCCACAGCTAAATTTAACCGCGGAGCTCGTGCGCAAACAGCAGAGAGCTGAAGCGTGGGCTCTCACACCTGGTGTCAACTGACACATGCTGGAAAACCTCTCAGTCGGCCGGAGAAATGGGCTGATCCAGGAGCTGCGCGGCTGTTTTTGTGTTTGTATATAAAACAGCTGCTTTGAATGACAACCATCTGACTGACTTCTGGGAGGAAGACGAGTTGACAGCACATGACTCTGATTCTAGATTATGGTTCAAGTAAACATGTTCCGAGGGTAAAAAGTGAATAATAGCTCATGTAACAGTTTATTCCACTTTTTCCCATTTTGACTCAAAGATTCCCAAAAGTATTTACGTTATATTAAGAAGATGACTCATGCTTGAATCTGATGTTCCTAAAATTGTTGATTACTCCCTTAATCAATACATTTGCAGTGCGATCTAGTATGAATAAAGGCCTTGTAAGTTGTACTCGAGGGGAAAACAAGCTCCGGTGCACCAGTTTGAGGATGCAGAAGTCAGCTGGAGACGGCCAGATTTGGAGGCTGACTTCCTGATATCCGGTCATCTCTCCTCTGATTGGCTAACAATAGCACAACTCTAACATTGACTCTGTTTGTTCGGCAACGATGATGTTTTATCTCCACAAATAACACAAACCTGGAGGAGTTCTGCCATGTGGTGGCATTGCTAATGCCAATGGTTAGCTACTAGCTGAGGTGTTCTCGTCTGTTTCCTGGATGCTAAACCAACAACAGACTTACCAGTCAAGGATGGGTGAGTCCATGAATGTTAACTGGCTTTTCTGATTTGAGCTTTTCCCCGTTTATCGTCTATCAGTGGCTAATGCAGGAAACGGCTAGAAGACGATTTTCACGTTTAGCCTGCATGTTAACCTCAGAGTGACCGATCATATTTAACCGTCTGGAGGCAGGCGTTATTATTAATTATTAGAAGTTCCCCTGAAGGACTTAGTTGTTCGTCCTTTTATCAAAATTTATTTTGAGCCTGAGAGGGTTAAAAGAAGAACACGTACAAATAGTTTCTTAGTGAACTTGAGCGTAAATTGCCAGTTATTCCAGCTCAATTTTCAAAAAGCACATTTTAAATAATGAATGTCGATCAGCATCTTAAGCAGTTTAACCACAAAAGAGACAACAAGAATAAATCTATAAAATAAATAATGAAGTAAAATTCCTGCAGCCTCCTGCTTTAGGATTTAGGATTCCTGAGCTGACCATAGCTTCCTGGTTGAAGCATCAAGGTCCAGCGTGTCAACATTATCCACAGGAAGCCAGTGAAGTGAATCCACTAAAGGAGATATACGGTGATGCATGAGAAGGTGGGCTGCAGCCATCTGAATTAGTTGCAAACAATAAATCAGACTCTGAGCAATAGCCAACAGTGCTGCCAACTCCTCGGTAAGGAAAGTCGCTACTGGATGTCCTAAAAGCCAGAACTCTATAATGTTTCTTATTCAGTTATCTGCATAATTGCATGTATGTGTAATGGATATTATAGGAGAAAGGAATAACAATGATGGAGAAGAGGTTTTGGTCAAAAGTCCAACCCTTGCTGTTCATGGCTGATCCAACCCTAGACATGAGCCAGCAGCAGCACCATGCATGCTTCACATACAACACAGATGATATGTAAGTCTCATGCTGGGAGAGGGACTCCTGCACCACTGACGGCTCCCTGCTGCCGGTGTGAATTAGAACCCACCAGAACCCATTAACAGTTGCTGCCTTGTTGTGTTGTTGCAGTCCACGCTTTAGAAACATGGAGCTAAAAACCCCGCCTACTCCCGTCACACACAATAATGGTGGTTTTAAAGGATCAAATAAGTCAATCATTCAGATTTTATTTATAAAGCGCTTTTCAAGCAAAGTGCTTTACAGAATAAAAAAGACCCCAAATTCCCATAACAGTTTAAAAACATTAACAGACATATGCACACACACACACACACACACACACACACACACACACACACACACACACACACACACACACACACACACACACACACACACACACACACACACACACACACACACACACACACACACACACACACACACCCACACGCACGCACGCACACACACACACACACACACACACACACACACACACACACACACACGCACACCCGCACACACACACACACACACACACACACACACACACACACACACACACACACACACACACACACACACACACACACACACACACAAGTAAAAATTCATATTCGGCTGAGTCCAGATGAGCCAAGTAAGGTAAGGCAAGGAAACGCCATCAGAGGAGCCGTCTGCCCCGGCAGCATCAGGTCTTCCACAGCAACTAAGTCAGGGCGCTCAGAGGAGGGAGAGCATAGACCCCCCACCGCCAATTAAACACTACCTGTAGAGCGCCTAGGAAGCAACAGCCCCCCCCCCCCCCCCCCCCCCCCCCCCCCCCCCCCCCCCCCCCCCCCCGGGGCAGAGGGCCCCTACAGGGAAATACACTGGATTAAAATGAGTAAAAATATGAATTATAACTGAATAACTGTACATTACTGATTATTTGTTTCTTTTATTTACCTGTTTGTTTCCACTCAGCATTACGTTCAACTTCAAATAATTTAAAAAAAGAACAAAAGACTTCGTTGGTAGACAATTATCAGTAAATCTCCTCAGTCTCACTGTCATGTCTTCCAGTGAGGAAGCAGAGTCTGGGGATTTTAGGTTGGACTCTCCAATCTCTGGGGCCGAGGTCACTGAGGTGGTCAACAAGCTCCTCATGGCAAGGCTCCAGGGGTGGATGAGATCCACCCGGAGTTTCTTAAGGCTCTGGATGTTGTGGAGCCATGTTGGTTGACGCAGCTCTGCAATATGGCGTGGACATTGAGGGCAGTCCCACTGGATTGGCAGACCGGGATGGTGGTCCCCCTGTTTTAAAAGGGGGACCACAGGATGTGTTCCAACTCCAGGGGATCACACTTCTGAGCCTCCCTGGTAAGGTCTACTCAGAGATTCTGGAGAGGAGGGTCTGCTGGATTGTCAAACCTCAGATTCAGGAGGACAGATGTGGTTTTCGTCCTGGCCGTGGAACTAAAGGAAGAAATGTTTTGTGGATTTGGAGAAGGCGTTCAACCGCGTCCCTTCAGGAGTATGGTTTACCAGGCCCTCAGATACGGGCTGTTAGGTCCCTGTATGACCGCTGTCAGAGCTTGGTCTGCGTTGCTGGCAGTAAGTTGGGCTCCTTCGCAGTTGGACTCCGCCAAGGCTGCCCGTTTTCAAGGATTCTGTTCAAAACATTTTTGGACAGGATTTCTAGGTGCAGCTAAGGTGGGGAGAGGATCTGTTTTATGGCCTGAGGATGAAATCTCTGCTTTTGCAGATGATGTAAAGAAAGAAAGAAAACAATCTGTTAGAAAGATAAAAATCACAAGGCGCTTCACAAAAACAATAATATTTTTAAAGATTTAAAAAATGATTTAAAATATGTTTAAAAGGAGAAAACCAAATGTAAGGAAGGGGAGAGAGAAAATGAATAGGAAAGAGGTAAATCAATGGATCCTGAGAAAGGTGGAAAAGAACAGAATAAGAAGAGGGTGCCGATGAAGGTCACACAAAAGCCTGAGTCTTCAGCTGCTTTTTGAAGGAGACCACTGAGTCCACTGATCTCAGGCTCAGGGGGAGAGAGGTCCAGAGTCTGGGGGCCACAGCAGCAGATGATCTGTCACCTTTGACCTTTAGCCTGGTGCTGCACAACCAGTAGGCTTTGGTCACTGGACCTCAGGGACCTGCTGGGGGTGTAGGGACTAAGAAGATCACCAATGTAAGATAGTGCTTGTCCATGTAAGGCCCTATAGACCAGAACCAGGATCTTGAAATGAACCCTGAAGTTGACTGGCAGCCAGTGAAGCTGGAGGAGAAGCGGGCTGATGTGGGTGTGTTTGGAGGACTTGGTCAGAAGCTGAGCACAGGCGTTCTGAACCACCTGTAGACGGTTCAGGGAGGTTCTGCTCAGACACGTGAAAAGAGAGTTACAGTAGTCTAAGCGTGAGGAGATGAAGGTGTGGAGAACTGTCTCAAGTTCAGAGCGGGACAGAATGGGACTCAGCTTAGCAATGTTCCTGAGATGGAAGAAGGAAGAGCGAACAAGAGAACTGACATGAGAATCCAGGGTGAGAGCTGGGTCAAAGGTCACGCCAAGATTCCTGACAGAAGGTTTGGAGTGAGAAGCAAGCTGACCAAGAGAGTCTCTGACTTTGGGAACCAGCTTGTGGTCCTGTTGGCTTCATCAGAACATGATCTCTAGCTTTTGCTGGAGGGATTCGGCGCAGAGTGAGAATCAGCTCCACTAAATCTGAGACCATGGTCTTGAGTCGGAAAAGGGTAGAATGCCTTCACCAGGTCAAGGATGAGGTCCTGCCCTAAGTGGAGGAGTTTAAATACCTTGGGGTCTTGTTCATGAATCGGCAGGCGGATTGGTGCTGCGTCTGTAGTGATGCGGCATTGTACTGATCTGTCATGGTGAAGAGAGAGCTGAGCCGGAAGGCAAAGCTCTCGATTTACTGCTGATCTACATTTCTACCCTCACCTATGGTCATGAGCTTTCAGTCACTACAACTGAAGGAATGAGATCGCGGATACAAGCGGCCAAAATGAGTTTTCTCATCAGGCTGGCTGGGCTCTCCCTTAGAGATAGGGTAAGAAGCTTGGTCATCTGGGAGGGGCTCGGAGTAGATCCGCTGCTCCTCCACATCCAGAGGAGACAGTTGAGGTGGCTCAGGCATCTGGATAGGATGCTTCCCTGGTGAGGTTTTCCGGGCACATCCAACCAGGAAAAGACCTAAAGGAAGACCCAGGACACGCAGGAGAGACTATGGCTCTCGGCTGGCCAGGGAATACCTTGGGATTGGCCCGGAGGAGCTGGCCCAAGTGGCTGGGGAGAGGGACGTCTGGACCTCTTAGCTTAGGCTACTGCCCCATGACCGGATTCGGGATAAGTGAAAAAAGATTCATTGATATCAGTAAATTTTCATAGATACAAGACTTTGGTTGAAAAAACAAACAAACAAACATCTGAATCTCTGGATTTAATTGTGTTGTTTTGTTTCTGACTTTATATTATCAGGAACAAGAACAGGATATAGATCTGACTGTTATTTGGTAATGCGTTCTGAGTCTACTGAAGTTTCATGAATGGTGCACAATAAAATGTTCCTTTAGTTTATTTCTGTAAGGATTCCTCGTGCAAGCTAATATAACTCATATATCTAATATAATATATAACTAATATAACTATTATAACTACTATAACTATTATTACAAATATAACTATTATAACTATTATAACTACTATAACTATTATAAATATTATAACTATTATAGCTATTATTACTAATATAACTATTATAACTATTATAACTATTATAACTAATATAACTATTATAACTATTATTACTAATATAACTATTATAACTCTTATAACTAATATAACTATTATAACTATTATTACTAATATAACTATTATAACTATTATAACTATTATTACTAATATAACTAATATAACTATTATACCTATTATTACAAATATAACTATATAACTATTATAACTACGATAACTATTATAACTATTATAACTAATATAACTATTATAACTAATATAACTAATATAACTATTATCACTAATATAACTAATATAACTATTATAACTATTATTACTAATATAACTATTATAACTATTATTACTAATATAACTATTATAACTACTATAACTATTATAACTAATATAACTATTATAACTATTATTACTAATATAACTATTATAACTATTATAACTAATATAACTATTATAACTATTATTACTAATATAACTATTATAACTATTATTACTAATATAACTATTATAACTATTATTACTAATATAACTATTATAACTACTATAACTATTATAACTAATATAACTATTATAACTATTATTACTAATATAACTATTATAACTATTATAACTAATATAACTATTATAACTATTATTACTAATATAACTATTATAACTATTATAACTAATATAACTATTATAACTATTATAACTAATATAACTATTATAACTACTATAACTATTATAACTAATATAACTATTATAACTATTATTACTAATATAACTATTATAACTATTATAACTAATATAACTATTATAACTATTATTACTAATATAACTATTATAACTATTATAACTAATATAACTATTATAACTATTATTACTAATATAACTATTATAACTACTATAACTATTATAACTAATATAACTATTATAACTATTATAACTATTATAACTATTATAACTATTATAACTAATATAACTATTAAAACTCTTATAACTACTGTAACTATTATAACTATTATAACTAATATAACTATTAAAACTCTTATAACTACTGTAACTATTATAACTATTATAACTAATATAACTATTATAACTGTTATTACTAATATAACTATTATAACTATTATTATTTTACAACGTTTTTTCTAATTTTTATTCACCCTGTGTCTTATTGATTTTTAGCTGTTATATTTGTTAATTTTGTTGTATTTCCTTTTCATCTTTAATCTGTGTTCGACATGTTTGTATAACGCCGGTTTAATTAACCAACATTTTTAGTGTACAGCGCCTTGTTTGGTTGTAATGCCTTGTGAATGCGCTTTATAAATAAAATTGGATTGGATTGGATTGGATATTATTACTAATATAACTATTACAACTATTATAACTAATATATCTATTATAACTACTATAACTATTATAACTAATATAACTATTATAACTATTATTACTAATATAACTATTATAACTACTATAACTATTATAACTATTATTACTAATATAACTATTATAACTAATATAACTATTATAACTATTATGACTACTATAGCTATTATAACTATTATTACTAATATAACTATTATAACCAATATAACTATTATAACTATTATAACTACTATAACTATTATAACTAATATAACTATTATAACTATTATAACTAGTATAACTAATATAACTATTATAGCTATTATTATTATTATTATTATTATTATTATTATTATTTAGAGAACAAAAAAGTGAGTAGTTTCACAGTACTAGGAATTTCCTTTGGCAAAATTGTGCACAAGCACAAAATTAGTCATATAGCAGAGACAAAAAAGATTTTTGATATTGCCCTAATTTTTCCCTTTTTTTTTTCTTGCGCCCCCATGAAAAAAAACTGGCCCCACTGTGGCCCCCCTGGAAAATTTGGTCTAGAACCGCCCCTGGTAACAGGAAGTAGCGCCTGTGAGTGTGGCTGCTTGTTAGACAGTTGATTGCATTCAAGACAAGCCTGGAAAACATCCTTTACAGTAAAAACACAGAAACAAGAGTTTCACAGACTGAAGCGATGTGTAACACTTTACTCCCCCCAGTGGCTGTTTTCTGTGGTTTCTGCTCCTATCTCCAGCAAGCTAAAGTTTAATCATAACTGTTTTTGACCAAAACTCCAAACCGAGGGAATCAACCCTGATTTCATCCGTGCTCTAATTACCCCCGATGGACTGTTATAACAGGGTCTTGTTAACGGCAACATCTTCCAGCCAGGATGCACAAAACGTTCCGATCTCATTCCCATCTCTAAATCCCCAGAAGCGTTCTGACCCCTCCATCTTTTTAATCCTCACCATGACTGAATGAGACAGGCTGAAAGTGTATTTTGTTTAAATCATATAAACATTCACTTCTCTTTTATGGGTTAAAACTGAATGTTTGATTCGTGATCACCATTATCTATGTACCATCATTAATGGTTAATACCATCAAGGCTTGGTTTACCCAACGTTCAGATATGATTCCATAAATTATGTCCCGCCTATCCATCCATCAGCTAAACCTCCTTTATTCTGTCAGGGGTCACTAGGAGCTGGAGCTTTTCTCTGATGACATAGGAGGGGGTGCGGGTTGACAGCTCACAAAAGCTCCATTTCCATTAGTATTTACTCTGAACATCATCATTTCTTCAGCTCCAGTTGGAACGTTTCCACTACAGTCTGATCCACAAGGAAAATCAAGAAAACTGGTTGTTGTTGCAGTTCTTTATGTTCAGCGCTGCTCGGTCATTTCAAGAGTTCCAGTTTTTTTAAAAGCACTACCTCGCTATGTCAGGCCGGTTTCTCCCCAGTTCCTGCAGTGGAAACACTGGCCGTCATCATGGTTCAAACTGTTCCTGGGTGGACTTCAAAAATACTCCACAAAGTCTTTTGATGCTGCAAAATGCATCACATGTCATTTTGGTTGTCCAAACAAGCAAACGTGTTGCTTCATGTTTATTTTCTCTCTGAGATTTGTTTGGACCATTTCAGCTCCCTCAGCTAGATGTGGACAAAGCCCCCTTTTAAAACCATGCTGGAGATGCTCATCCATTCATCTGCTGCCTCTGACTTGATCTGAGGGTTTCTTAGTCTTTCTTCAGTGTAGAGTAAACCAGTTTTCATGTGGTTCAGGGTTCGGTTTAGGGCGGATCATCTCTGAGCAATTCTCATCTTTTACTGCAGGAATGCAGGATTAAAGCGTCCTGGTCAGCAATCTTTCTCTTTCGAGAGTCTGTTTTCCCATTAAAGCATCCTTTATGTTGATTTTGAAGTTTTTATTTTCTGTAGGGTTACGTACGGCCTGACCCCCAAAAAGGCTCCACCTGGATTTAACTAAGCAAATAGGTACGAGCCTCCTGCTGGACAATTACTGCATGGGTGATTATCTTTCAGATGCAACACGTTATTTAACCCAACTGGCACAATGAGCTGCTTCTCATATGTTAAACAACCATGTGGGAAGACACATCTGGTGGTCGTGGGAAAGATGTTAGTCTATGTGAGAAGGGTCAGATCGTTGGCACGCATCAAGCAGAGAAAACATCTAAGGAGATGCAGAAATGACTAAAACTGGGTTCAGAACTGTCCAATGCATTATTAAAAACTGGTCTGATGAGTCCAGATGGACCCTGGTCCAGAGTGATGGGGTAAGAAGAGAGGCAGATGAAGTGATGCACTCATCATGCTTGTTGCCTACTGTACAAGCCTGTGTGGGCAGGACATCCTTCTGGTGGAGCTGGTGAAGGTTGTTGAGGAGATACCTCTCTGCTGGAGCTGTCATCGTATGGACCTCACCACTCAAAGGTTTGGGATCCCGATGAAAAGTTCTTGCCATTCAGTCCAGGAAACATTGACAGCTTTCACCGATCCCAAATCCTGGTGAACAGGAAGCCCGATGGTACTGTGGAGTGGAGGTGGATGAGGAGAAGACTGTGGTGTGAGGGTAGGAAGGTGTGTGCGTTGCAAAGCAAACAGAGTCAGTGGTAGTCGTGTTGCCGTTGGCCAATCAGAGGCGAGAAATACAATTATCAGGAAATAAGACTCCAAATCCTGCTGTCTGAAGCTACTTTCTCCGTTGGCTGAATCCTCAAACAGGAGCATCTGAGCTCTTTTCCTCCCGAAAAACAACTCACAAAGCGATCATTCCTACTAGAGCACATGTGTCAGACTCAAGGCCCGCGGAGCATTTTTATGTGGCCCGCGAGATAAATATCAAAAATATATTAAAACTGGCCCGCTGGCCGATTTTACCGCAAAGACTTCAACTCCCATGATGCTTTGCGGCATTAGCGCAGAGCCGACGCGCCCCCTCCTTTGTGTTTTTTCCAGCGCCTGCTGCCGGTGTCTGCAGCTCCGCTGTCTCGGACAAACTAAACACTCCTCTCACTCAGCGCCGAGTTCACTCAGCTATTTTCTGACGTTGAAGCCCAGAAACGGAGATTTTAACCGCTCAGTAATGTGTTCACGACTGAAAGAGAAAGTTTTCCAACTAACGTCCAGACAGAGCTGATATAACTCCAGCGAGCAGCGACACGCTCAAACCAGCACGACTCTGTGGCTGCTGTAGTTGTTGTGTTTCCTCCCCGACACACAACAACGTGGTCAAGCTGCTCAGACATGTTCATCAGCACAAACCTATGTGAGCACCTGTTGTCATCTAATGTTGTCATTATTATGATGAAGATGAACAAAACAACAGGAGTCTCCTCCTCAGCTCAGATCAGCCCCATGATGCAGGTATCTGGCTGGAACAGGTGAGCATCACAGTAAACCAGTGGAGCAAACTGAGCTTTAAATATGTTGGTTTTATGCTCTTTTTCTGCTCCAAAACATGAAAGTTAACAGGTGAGATGTTGCATTTTCATTTAAGATAAAATTATATCTTTATTTTGTTGTTGGCCCGTGAGAAAAGATTTAACCTACAGTAAACAGGAAGTGGAAAGGCTGCAGATAGATGAATAGAGTAGAAAATCCCTTTATTGTTCCTCAGTGGGGAAAGCTAGACGTCACAGCAGCGATGACAAGTATTACAGGAGGAAAAAGGAGAATAAAAAATAAGAAAAATGAATAAACAAGAAAACATAAATCCTGAATAGATTTTAAAAATGCTGATTATACCACAAGTAATGAATACCACTGATGCCTTTTATTTAAAATGGACTTACTCGTGTGTTTCCAAATTTAAAGGCTCAAAATTGCACATATGTTGATGAAGAAAATGTGCAAATTTGCCGTCACTTTTTCAAAAAATATTAAGTTTGGCCCTCGACTCCGTCTCAGAGTTTCATTTCGGCCCCTTGTGAGTTTGAGTTTGACACCCCTGTAGAGTCTACTGTAAATGTATTGATATAAGTGAGGAACCTCTTTAAATTAAATTAATTATGCACATATTTGTTTTTATCACTGAGTTAAGGATTAAAATGTCATTCCAAAACTAAAAAGTCAATAAAACATTTTTTCATAGACATAACTAATTACAGCATGACGAGCTTCAGGTTTCCTGACGATAAAACAGACACCAGGTGATTTGTGTTAAGAGTAAGAATAAATGAGTTGAGCCACTAGAGGGCGTGCAACACCACTGTTTGTTTACATGAGCTGTCCCAGGCCTCTTTCTGTTCAGACTTGACTCATAATCAGGTGTTTAAACTCAAAGTGCTCTCCTGCACTTCTCATATTTAGTCTAAGTCAGCCATCACGAGCATCTTTAATCTGAACAGCATGTGCATAAGAGCACAGCAGCAGCAACCCACAGCCCTGCGTCCGCAGGCCCGTCCATCACTGTCACTTTGGGAGCTGCCGAATCTAAACACAGAACATCAATCTGCTGCTGTCAGGCTCCTCGTTAGGACACGGATGTCTCGTGTTGTTTTATAACGAGACATAGGTTGTACTTTGTTGTTGACAGACACACAGAGACAGAGGGAGGGAGGAGACCAACCGGGAGGGTATGGCATCTAAATCTATTTCACACCTGAATGCGTTTGAGGGAGAGGTGAGTGGCATAAGGGCATCTGGATCCATCCATCAGGCATTGTCTTTGTCCACGTCCACCAGCATCATGGCTGCTGTTAGACCAGCTGATCGGCCCAGGCCAAACAGCATGACTACATGAACCGGAGCCAGAAATGAGACATGAGTCCTCACATGTGCCCATGAGGTGCACATAGGTGGTGAGCTCATCCACCAACTGTTCAGCTCTCAAACCCAGACAACAAGGAGGCTTGACCTTGCCGTCACATCTCTTCTCTCATCCAAAAGTCAGACACCTTTGAGATTTTTTGACACAGATGCCAGACAAACGTTTGAATTTCACAATGCTTTCAACAGAATTGTAGCCCGACCGTAGCTCTGTAGGGTGCATACGTTTACACATATAGGATGGCTAAATGTTCTTTGGAAGGACGTCATGAGAACGGAAAGTGACTTTTAGTCACGTTGAGTGTGGGAGGTTGGACCCAAGATGCAGAAATTCCCAGAACGACTCAAGGCAGGAGAGATTTAAAGTAAATAATTCCTTTATTAAAGGAGGATGTGCCAAAATCCAAAGCACAAACAACAAGACTGACCCCTTCGTTCCACGAGAGCCGTCAGCAGCACGTTACTGCAGCAGCACGTCTTGCTCGCGTAAGCTGCTGCTTGGCCCTTCCCACGAGACGCGAAGCAGCAGGGGAGCTGCTGTCACCGACCGAGCACGAAGTCACACGAGTGACTTCGTCAGTAAACACAACAACAAGCAGGAGAAAACTACAACATGGTTTGTGTTTTATGTTCTGTCCGTTTTATAATCGCCAATACGGACCTGAAACACAAAGGAGGCCGCTAGCTAGGTGATAACTTCTCACGGGGACGCACAGTTAGTAACCTTTTTTCTTAAGTAAAGCAACCGGAAGGCAGTACGTTTCTTTATTCTGGAACTCTCGGGAGCTTCGCTCCGTTCCCGCGTCCGATTTCCTGTCTTTCCTTCCCCAAAAATGTCGAACTTGACCCGTTTCAGAGGCGTCGCGTGTAGAAAATAGAACCGGCGCGTAAAGGCCGCGACATGCTGCTCCTGAGACGCGGCCGAGCTATGACGTGCTGCTGCAGTAACGTGCTGCTGACGGCTCCTGTGGAAAGAAGGGGTAACTCTCAAAAACTCACTGAAAACTCAAAAACAAACAAAAGCTCACACGAGCACGGACTCGAGAGGGGCACGAGCAACGCAGACACATACAACAATGAACCAACCAACACTGAGGGACAAGACAGGCTTTTAACACAGAGGGAAGCAATCAGGGGAACAGGTGACAGGCGTGAGGAGTGAGGTCTGGAGGGAGGACGGGAAGGGAAAACCAAGCAGAGGGGAAGATAACATAACCTATAAAACATTAAATAACTAAACCTAGAAACTGAGGGCAGAAATAAACAACTAATTACTAGAGGGGTGAGGAGCACTAATGCAAACGAATGGGAATTACAAAGGAGTGGCTAGAAGGAAACCATGAAGGAAGCCTAGAGGGAGCTGGGGAGCACAAGAAGACACATGAGGACAACCTGAGGAAGAACAGGAGGGGGCTGGGGACCAAGGGGACACAGAACATTACACTTTTACCAAACAGAGAACCCAACAACAGCAACTCCTCCATGTCACCTTGAGCATCCGGTTACACAACAGCAGGAAGGACAATATTCCGCATGTTATCAGGATAATGGCGTCCTTTACCTGTGTGACAATTGAATTACCAGCAAGGGGTGCCGGCTTTGGGAACAGAACAAGGTCTTCAAACTGTTCCTGTCAGGAACACACCTCAGCAGGCAGGGATGCCAGATTAACTCAGGATTAGAACGGTTCTATGTCCAGGGTGGAATGATTACTCAACTAGAATGATTTTTAAAAACAAATAAAAGGGTGCCTGGGATCTGGGAGAGTCTTTTGGAGACGTTTAAAGGGAGACTAGGCAGTTTTGACTTGTTTCTAGCACCCCCTAGTGTCAGTTTGTGGAGCCAAAATCAAAACCTATCTTGTCTCTGTGCGTTCATCTTTTTAACACCTTAATGTAACAGCTGAAACGTCTCCCAGCTTCTTTAGTGTCTAGAGGGGGGGATTATTACTAAAACAGCTGTGTTCATGAAGGAAACATGCTGGAAGCAGACTGTAGTGCCAGGATGCAAAGTATCCATTCATTAAAACAATTGTGAGAAAGAAAGTAGTTGGTTGTGCCACTATATTGCATATTTTAGGAAACAGACCCCAAACTGTTGCCGTCAGGAAAGGTCACAGAGCTAACTTGAATCTGACAAAAGTATAAATAAATAAAATTTCTATGCAATTTAACCAATGAAAGTCAGCATTTTCAACTATGCTGTTATGGTCAGAAGTTGTTTCAGAAGCTTTATTCTCACATGTAGCGGTCTCAGGCATCCATCTTTACTCGCTCACTCCTTCTTCTCCTCTCTTACATACGTTCTCCCCTACAATACTGCCCCCTAGTGGTAGACACAACACATGCATCAATGGAATAATTAAAAAATAAATAAACTCAAAGAACAGGCCTGGACAAAAATGATGGTAACCTTAGAAGAGAATGACAATAATTTGACCAAAGAAACATGTTAATTCAAGGTGTGTCCATTAATTAGCATCACAGGTGTCTACAATCTTGTAATCAGTCAGTGGGCCTAAATAAAGGACCCCAGGTAATCACTGGGTGTTTCTCAATGCCAAGGAACCTTGTCTTGATGTCTTGTCCCCACCCCGGTTGCCTAGGAGATAAGTCATCGGGAACCGCCAAGACGTTAATGTTTATGTTTATTTATTTGGCAGACACTTTTATCCAAAGTGACTTACAATTTATAACATATAGGGCATGTTGTGATCTGTGGGGGAAACCGGAGTACGCGGAGGAAACCCATGCATGCATGGGGAGAACACGCAACTCCACGCAGAAAGGCCACAGCCGAGTTTCGAACCTGCAACCTTCGTGCTGCGAGGCAACAGTGCTAACAACTGCGCCACCATGCAGCCATGAAGATGTGTTCCAATTGCTCATGTTCTACCGAGGTGTGTGTTCTCCGTTTGTTAGCCGTTTAGCTAGCTGGGAGAGGATACATGGGAGGTGTCTTGTAGCCTAGCCTTCGTCAAAAATTACCCAGAATACAATGCGATATTTTCAAGAGGATGGTGGATCAGAAGCCAGCAGCTACTTTGAGGACAATTTTCAAGTTTAAAAGTAAGCCAACTAATTTAAAATGCATTTTTTTGATCCAAAGAAGTTATCTATGGTTGGTTAGTTGTTTAGTAGTTACAGCTTTGGTAGCTATAGCGGATAATAACTCGCTTATATTTTTTAATTAATAAACATATACACAATTTAATCCTGTGTCACATGACGCTACGTGACCGCCATGGAAGCTGCAGTCACGTGACACAAGTCTGTTCCATTTAACTGTTTTCTTTGACCAAGGAAGGACAGTGTCCTCATAAGCAAGGTGCCTGGCCTCGCAAGACATCGCCTCGCAAGGCCAGGCGCCTTGACATTTAGAAACACCCACTGTGTTGTTTGGGAGATTAGAAGGAAAATTGCAGACAAGCACATTAAGGGTAAAGGCTATAAGACCAACTTCAAGCAGCTAGATGTTCCTGTGACTATTCAGAAATTTAAGATCCATGGGACTGTAGCCAACCTCACTGGACATGGCTGCAGGAGGAAAACTAATGACAAATCAAAGAGATAGATAATCAAAATGGTAACAAGAGAGCCCAGAAAAACTTCTACAGAGATCCAAGGTGAACTTCAAGCTCAAAGAACATCAGTGTCAGATTGCACCATCTGTCGTTGTTTGAACCAAAGTGAAACACATGGGAGACGACCAAGGAGGACGCCATTGTTGAAAACAAATGGTAAATGGTAATGGCCTGTATTTGTATAGTGCCTTCTTAGGGTTCTACGACCCCCCCAAGGCGCTTCACAACACAATCAGTCATTCACCCATTCACACACATTCACACACTGGTGGGTATGAGCTACGATGTAGCCACAGCTGCCCTGGGGCACACTGACCGAGGCGAGGCTGCCGAGCACAGGCGCCACCGGTACCTCCGACCACCACCAGCAGGCAAGGCGGGTTAAGTGACCACCACACAGCAGAACTCCTTCAGTTTTTGTGAAGATAAAACATCAACATTGCAGAGCAGACAGAGTTAGTGGTAGAGTCATGTTGCTGTTATCCTATCCAAGCCTGTCGTGTTGGGTTAGGGTTGGGGTCCTTGAATTTTCAAAACATGACACATAATCAGAATCAGAATCAGAATCAGATTAGGTTTATTGCCATTGTCAGTTAACAAACAATTCACAAACTAGGAACTTGCTTCGGTACTAACGTGCTATATATAACATGAATAATATAATTAAAAATAGAATAAAGTAGAATAAAATATAATAAACTAGCATAAAACTTTGCTATAAAAAAGGCAGATAATGGTAATATGGCCGATAACGTGACGTTATGTCAAGTACAGAAGAAAGTACTTAAGACTTAAGAAAGTTATAGATATTACAGGTTTGGACCTACTGTGAGTTTGTGGCAAAGAGGCAAAAAATACACACCAGGTATTTCACACTAAAGTAATGCCATATCAGATGGGAAATCTTGCAAAATCTCTCAAGATCAAATGTCATGTTAGAGTAGGCATTCATGGTTGGTCTGACTGGCTACATGTCATTTTCAACAAGAAGCAGGCTTGTTTGTCCTTGATTTCATACCAAGGCATTCCAACATGTTTAATATTCCCAATTTATGGTCGAAGCGGTCCCAACGTGCTTCCAAGCAGACCAGAACACTCTTACCACCTCACACACGTCAGGAATATCAGATCAGATTATCTTTAGAATGATTATAGTACTCATGCACATCCTTAAAGTGGTACTTCACTGTGAAACCATTTTTTACTCATTATTTCTTGGACAATTATCGGCCACTCCGAGTTTTTCATGCATTAGCATCTCCTGCATTAGCTTCTGATATGCAGATCTACATCAAACTGTCACTTAACATTCATAGATTCACCCATCTTGACTCGCAAAGGGGAAGTCTGTTGTAGGTTTATTGTCCCAGAAACATCAGAGAACATCTAGGCTAGTAGAAGCTAACTGTTAGCATTAGCAACTCCACCACACTGCACAACTCCTCCAGGCTTGTGTTATTTGTGGAGATAAAGCATCAACGTTGCAGAGCAAACAGTCTGTGATAGAGTTGTGCTGCTGTTAGCCAGTCAGAGACGAGATATCAGAGTATCAGGAAATAAGAGTTCAGATCTTGTCGTCTGAAGCTCAACTCTGATCTGGAATTCATTCCTATTAGAGGCCACTGTAAATGTATTAAATAAATGAGTAAAGTACACCTTTCAGTCTGTCAAAAGGCGAGAATTCGATCAAAAATCACCTTGTTGTACTGACATGTTTCTACGGTAGCCTAAAGAGGACAAACTTGACAGTGGTCTCTGTAGTTTTCCCCACACAGATAAATCACAGCATTTTCCTGCATTTTTATCATGTTTAGCAAATCAAACATCATTGATTTCTGAACTTCAGCAGTTTTACAAAAAACATGTGAGCCTCAAACTTTTATGTGGGAGTCACCATGGGTTCAGTTACCTCTGAAATTTGCCTGTTTTTTTTCTATTTGTTGATGTTTTCATGAAAAACAGCAAAATCCTGTAAAGGATTTACGTCACGTGAACTGTTCAGCTGTCTGGTTTCAAATGATTTACAGGAAACAGCCGTTATATGTGGGTCAGTGAGTGTTAAAGAGTTAACGCGCACTAACAGTTGATAGCCTCGCCCTAATTCTCCAAAAGAAAATGAAAAAGGTCTGAAAATTCAATTCAGTTCCATTCAAAGATACTTTATTAATCCCAGAGGGAAATTAGAGTTTCAGTACACACAATTCTGAGGTCAGACATACATACATAGACACATGACAAGAACTGGTGACTGTGGTCATTCGCAACCTGAGTCGCGCTACCGTTATAGATCGAGAGGTTTATATGAGGATAGAGTCAGGGGGAGGGAAAAAAGGCACTTCAGAGTTACCCTCCACAGAGAGGGCAGCTTTGCTATGCAAAAAACACCTCAGACAGAAATGCAACAGACTTCAGACGATACATAACATAAGTGTCCACTAGGTGGGGAGGTAGGGTTGGGACTCTCCTCACTTCAGTGCGTGCAGCTGCAAGAGCAGCGCTCATCACCTCCGTTTGGACATGGAGGGAGATAATGGGTTAGAGAGCACACTGACTCCTAGATCCAGTTGCACAGCCTTCACCGGCCACAGTTCCGCCCAGGCTGGGATAGGGAGAAAGAGTTACCATAGCGATGACAGCATTCCACATTTCTTCTGAGAGGGGAGAATTCACTTCAGCCTCACAGGCTCAAGGGCACCAGATTCAGATAAAAATTGTTTTGGGGACAGACAGAGATAATTTCCTCTCTGCTTTAGAGTTCTGTTGGTCTTCAACCCCTCTAGATCCAATAATGGCATAATTAATCAATCCCAGTCCGTGCTGATCCGTCAACTCTCTTTGATCAAATCCACCATTTGTGTCAGAGTCTGAATCTCAGCCAACGTTCCAAGCTTACGACTCATCTCGACAATTATATGAGTTTGTGAGTTCACAGCGCGGTGTAATCCATCCCTGAGCTCCGGGATTGAGCCAATACTCCTCGAAAGCTCGTTAGTTTTCCGGTAAGCCAGGTAACCGCTCAGGCCAAACAGCAGGAATCCCGACACCAAAATGACAAATATCCAAACATCTTCAGAATCCTCTACAGACAGGTGAGAGAGGCAGATCAGGTTCCACTGTTTCCAGGAGTCCATGATGTGCCCAACTGGCTCTGTCCCAGAGGGGCATCCGGGAGCCCCTTCTCCCGTTCTCATCGTTGAAAAAATGTTGTCAATTGCGTTGAGAGACCAACTGACCAGATCCATTTTGAATCATTTCCAGTTTCCGGAAAATATGCAGAAAGTGCCGTGCACAGACAGGACAGAGAGCCTTGGGATAAGACAGGGAGGAGAGGAGGGAAGTGTCTGTACTCTCCAAGAGCCGGAGGAAGAAAAAATAAAATGGTTGAATGTTCCTGCTTCAATTGTTAACAAATGATGCAAGCAAGAAAAGTCCCTTAAAAAATATATATAAAGCAGCTTATTGATGAAATGATGTCAGATGCCTTCACATTTCCTGTTTTTGTTCTCATGGATATTTTAATCACTTACACAGGAAGCTTAAATCCTACATCTCCAGTCTTTTCATTCTGATTTATTCCCAAGTTTGAACTTGGGTCTCTCATCCATCTGGTGTCAAATGCATGCTTCACTAAAAGGCTCCACTCGTATTAACACGTTTTCATTAACTATAAATCTGTTTATCCTAATAAATATAGATATTTAGAATATTTTTTACAGTGTTATTGTAGTTCAGTTCAGGATGATGGCACACAGATCCAAACATCTCAACTAGTGCAGCATACAAAAATAGTAAAATGGCCAAATCCCATGCTTTTTTGCTGGCTGCAGGCCAACGGGGAGGCAGGCAGCTGAAACCGATGAAGACCTTAATAATCAGATGAGGAATAAGGAGAACAGGGGAATATTCCAGACTATTGCTCCTCTTTAGTACTTTTGTTGGTTTATTCCCAGCATTCCAGGAAAAAGATGAACATATTTGTGAGGATAAGAATCCATTTGTCAAGCCAGCTGGTTCTTCTCACTGAATGCTAACTCCCATATTCCTTATTAGTTAGAAGAAAAAACACTGATTCCTGTTGTGAGAGCAAGGTCTAGCCATCCTTGGCCACCATGGTGTCCTTAGATAGGTAGACCACCCAGTAGACCATATTAAATGCCCCAAAAGACACTGGGAACAGGATCCGTGCGTATTTGTCTATTTTACTGGTTCCACCCATGCCAGCAGTGGTGGGCTGAGAGCATGGCGTCTGCTTTGGCTCCAGTTTGTTCCCCATCATCTGAAGGCGCTCCAGCTTGGGCCCCAGCAGATGCTGCAGAGACGAGGCGCTGACGTCCTGCTTGCACGGCGTCCCCACCATCACATCAGGAGTGGAGGCAGCTGCTTGAGGGGTGCCCTTCACCAGCTGGGTGGAGGAGGAGGCCACGCTCAGCAGGCTCTCGGATTTCGGACTAGAGCGGGACAGCGTGGAGGAACTGCCATTGGCGCCAGCGGCTGTAGGTCTCAGTGGTCTGCCTCGTCCTAAACCTGAGATGTTGGTGGTGGACTGGGCTCTCTGCTGACCGCTCTGCTCCAGGTGTGAAATGTAGTTCAGTCGCTTTCTCAGAGAGCCGTTGGTGTCAGGGGTTTGCTGTAAGAACAGACACAAGCGTTTACATGCTAAGGAGGTTCTAGAGAACTCTTGCATGATGTTGGACTGAGGACCAAGAAGATGTGGAAAATTATTCAAGTGAAGGCCACAGCCTTAAGTCTTTTAAGGACAACACATGAGGTTTATTATCATGTCACAAATCAGTAGTAGAGTACTGAAATAAAAGTGAAGTGAGCTTTGATGGCGAATGTGGGATGTTAGATCGAGGACGTCGTCACCTCACGTTTACTTTTTAGCCTTTTTTTCGGTCTGAATTTGCTTGTTAGCTAAATATTTAGCCATGAACTGACACATTTATTTATAGATTTCTACATTCAGATGTACCTAGAATATTAACATTATTTTTAGAGGAAAAACATTGTAACATCCTTATGATTTCACCCGCTTATCTGAGACTAGGTCACAGGAGTAGCATCCCCAGCAGAGAGGCTCAAACCGCCCTCTCCCCAGCAGCCTCCACCTGCTCCACACGCAGGATGCCCAGGCGATGTCTGGCAAACGTGGGGATGTAATCCTTCACCGTGACGACCCACAGGCTTCCTGCTGGCAGGACATGATTCAAACACCCTCCTGGGAAGTGTCCAGGGGACATCCTGACGTAACACCTGAACCAGTTCAGCCGGCTCCTCTCAGTATGGAAGAGCAGCTCCACTCTGAACCTCTCCCAGATGTCCAAGCTCTTCACTCTTTCTCTACTGTTGGGCCCAGTCATCCAACGGTCTGGTCTGCCACCAGACACAACCCAAGCTCAGGCCTGCCCTCAGGGTGGGCACCCATCTGGGCTGGGCACGCTGGTTTGAAGCTCAAAAAGGGTCTTATATAGTAACATGTAGTATTTCATTTTCAAGGTGAAGACATTTGAAGAGGTTTGTGAGTGCAGTGTTGTTGCTGTTACTTTCCTTTTCATAATTATCTGTCAGAAGATTGTTGCATTGATCTGACACCACCCCTCATGACACAGATGGCCTCCGTCTGGAAGTGAGTCCAATACAGATGTCACTTAACAAGGATTGCTCTCATTTCACACCAGCTTAAGGCAGAAAGTCAGCAGCGCTGCACCAGGGTGGTGATGCAGCGCAGCATCAAAGGGGCTTATCCTTTGAGAGTCAAGGCGGGTGTGATGCCGGCACTGAGGCATTTGCAGGAATAATCCAGCCACCCCTCCTACTCTGAAACTGAAAGCATCCAATGTGTCCCACGAGCAGCAGAGGAAGAGCGTGGACTGGGTGTTTTTGTTAATCACGAGGAGATAGAACCATCCGGAGCCAAGCCTTCTGCTAACAGGACCAGCTCTTGAAGAAGAGAACATTAATCCCCCCCAACCCCACCACCAGATTCTCACTGAAATCTATACAGATGTACCGGGGCTGAGTTGCCGTGGCAACCTACTAATCCAGTGAAGTGCCGTTGTCACTGCATTCAGGAATGATTACGCCACACTGGGATTTGGACTGGCGGGGGCAACTTCAAGTGTTTGGAGTAAAACTACATCACTGGTTTGTGTCAGCTTCAACTTTTTGTTTGTACCATCTATAATATTCATGTATTTACTGGCATTCATCCTTTTTGGAACCATTTATTGAGTTCACACGCATCTAAACAATAAAAGAGTGGGTTAAAAGCACCATCAAGACATATGCAAAGGCCTTTGTGACACATTCAACATATCTGAGAGCGTGAGAGCGCTATGGTAGCTTCATAGCATATTCATGAAGTCTGATTCAATCCACATGTCAGCTACCATGCTGGTAATGTGATTCAACTTCCTGACGCTGCAACGTGAGACTGTGTCGGTTCTTACTGCAGCTTTCAGACACTTGTCTGTTTAAAAGCTATTATTATTCCAACCACTGTAGATCGAATTTGCATGAAGAGCTATGAAATTTAGGAGATGGGAGCCACTTTAACATGGCAGCAATACACTTATAGCGGTCTTTCTACAGTCGTGAAGGATGGAAACTTTATTTCTCCAAACTGAGGTCATTCAGGAAGCTGGATTTCAGCAAACACACTTTTGCTGAAAGTTTCTGATTACTCCAAAGTTGTTTTTTGGTAAAAATGAAAAAGAAAGAAAGAATTAGATGGTTTTTGTTATGTAATTATCTCTGTTCAGAAATATAGCTGGTGCAGGATTTTCATATGCACTTAAACTAATTCAACTCAATGAGATTAAACACAGTTGAAGTGTTATTCCAGAGGGGTTTGAGGAGGGAAACAAAAACGAAGCCCGTCACCTGCAGCACTTCTTCCGCGTCCTTCAGCTTGACAGGTGTGGTTTGGGGCACAGGGGGACATTTGGATGGCTTCTTTCTGGCCCGCTCAATCTGTGCATTGGTGAAGTAGTTGACAGCAGCAAACTCAATGAGGGCAGAGAAGACAAAGGCGAAGCAGACGGCAATGAACCAGTCCATCGCAGTCGCGTACGAGACCTTAGGAAGAGAGTGGCGGGCGCTGATGCTGAGTGTCGTCATGGTCAGGACAGTCGTGATGCCTTATATGAAGAGGGAGACAACAAGAGATATGGAAACTTATCAACCACACGAGTCTCAAGCAAAGGGAAATGCCTCTAACCGCTGTGTTTTCTAGTAGTCAACTGCCATCTTACTAATGAAGAAAAATATCAAAGATTAAAGGTGCATTATGTAAGAATTAGGTTAGAATGAAAAATCTGTGGTAAAACCTGGGTGCTCCAGTCCATTTTATAAACAGCCTTTCCCATCCTCACTGCAGTTTTCTGAGTTTCACGACTGTTACACAAGTTACCAAAGTTACATATCAGCACTAGAATATTCTAGATGACGAGCAAAGACGAGTCATACACAGGAAGTTGATGAGTAGATAAATACATCTGGTTGATTTATGGAAGGGAGCACTTTATTACACTTATAGCAGTTTGTCTCCAGCATTACTGCAAGTGTGGTTGTTTGCTGTCTTGCTGTTAGCTTGCTTTTATAGTGCTGAACAACTCATTAAAGTAAGGAAAATGCCACGATTGACTCTTTATTCACTTTGCACATATATTTCACTCTAATATCCAGTTTGTGGTCATTGAAAGTAGCTTGAGATATTTTTAACAGCCTACTCTTTGCTTCTAATTCATTGTTAACATTGTTAGCTCAATGTTAGCTCAATGTTAGCCTCTAGCCTTGCTTCACCCAACACTGGAGTAAAAAAAAACTATGCTGTTGCTTCTTAGGGGTACAAGAAATAACTTCTGGGTCGCTCCTGTTTACTGGCTTCGGTTCTTCAAACAACTCAGTAGTTCTCTGTGTCGAATTACAAATTCCAACACTGTAGCATTAGCTTGGCACAGACTCGCAGATTGTAAACAGCAACTACATCCCTCTTAGTTTTTCTGAAAGGAGAAAAACTGACAACCTCCAGCCGGCTGAGAAAGAAATCTGTTTCAATGTAACCTTCCCTCCAACATGATTCAGACATTAGACTGTTTTGTGATTATTTCATTGTAAAATCCTTAGAGTTTTGCTACTGTAAAAGTTACTATTTCAAAATTTCAAGTGTTTTTTTGTCTTTCTGCCAGCAGAAGCTGCAGCTTCCTTTCAAACGAGCATGTATTCCATAACAGCACATAAAACATGGATAAAAAGAAACAATAACTGTTCAATAACCCATGCATGTAATGTTGCTTCATCTGCATATTTCATTAACTGACTGCCGGGGGATAATGAACCATGTATATTGCTCTATGCAGCGTGAGACACACACAAAAAGGAGTATAAATAGTAACTATTGTTGAATTACCACACTGTTTTTGGTGAGTCTCACAGGGAAATAGTGGCTTGTTACACAGCTGGTGAGAAGTAATATTAGAGGTTTTCTTTTAAGAGCAAATCTAAACAACCAAACGTTTGAAATCTGGAGAAACTAGCAGCTCAGGTCTGTGTGAGTCAACCTTTTGCAGCTTTAACAGTTCTGACTTATCTAAGTGTGATGTTTATTATCTGACATCTACTGTTAAGTGTTTTGGAGTCCCTGAGATGCTATTCTTTATCAACACACAAAACACACCTCTTGTATCCGTAACCAATAATCGTCCACAAAAGACAAAAATCTTTTATTCTCTTTAGAAATTATTTTAATTAGAATATATTGCTGAGTGGAAATAAACGAAGAAATTAAAACTAAATCTTACTTATAATTATGAAATAATTTTTGTGGGCCACAAGCGTGTTCAACTTATTGATTTCTCCTTCTGGAATCAGAGGAAACTAAAGTTCCTCCAGATAAGTCTCACAGAAAAAAGTAACAGGACGAACAGTAGGAAGTAATCAGACTTCCTCTGATGCAGTGGCGTAGCCAGAAACTCATTTGTTGGGGGCCTAAGAAAAAATGTGTGGGCCCAATAAAAGTAATTGAAAACAGGTATATTTTGCTTATATATATTTATATATATGTATATATATGTGTATGTGTGTGTGAGTGTGTGTGTGTGTGCGTGTGTGTGTGTGTGTAGAACATCATGGATTTAACAAATAAATCAAGAAAAGATTCCCATCTGAGCATCATATCATTATTATATTAGAACACTGGGACTGTGGGACAGCATTCTACACATGTCACGTCTGAAGTTCAGAGTGCGTCTGTCACAGGTCAGACGCATTCCAGCGGAGCCGCGGTCCACGGGTGCACATGTTAGCACAGGTGGGCGTGAGTAATTTAACAACATTGGTGTAAATAGCGCCAATAAGGAGACACAGTGACTGGAGCAGTTTGTGGAGCTGTGCCGCACACACACACACACACACACACACACACACACACACACACACACACACACACACACACACACACACACACACACACACACACACACACACTGATTCAATCAGAGCGCACGCTGCGCAAACTCCGGCGCTGCGCTGCTCCGTCAGACTGAAGGCAGAGATTAGCATTGCCTCCTCCGTGCTAAAAACTTTTAAGAGGTTTCATAACAACATTTTTCATTCAAGGTCAAACGAAGATATTAGCTTCTATTTTGGGATCACGGATGAAAGTCCGCTCCAGCCACTGCCTCGTCATGAACCTCAATGTACCCCATGTTACTCCAGGAGCATTTGCTATTCCTGTTTGCGTGGCAGCGGATCGCGGATTCAGCCAGAGCATAAAACAACAATGAGGCTGTCTGAGGCAAAAGTGACCCTCATGGCTGTAGCTTGTCCAGCTTTTCCCTATAGAGACATTTGAATATGCACAAGCAGGGGTCTCATTTATAAAACATTTAGTAGAATGCTTACTAAAACCGTACTTAAGCTCAGCAAAAAAAAGTACTTACGTCAAGTAGGTTTGTGATCTATAAAACATGGAGTTCACGCGGCTTCATGCAATCTCCCCTTTATAAATCACAATCTATCTAGAAAGGTTCTCCGGTGTTTCTGGATCACATCCCGCCCTCAACACGCCCACTAGTAAGCCATAAATGCTCAATGCAAAGTGCCGTGTGGATCTCATGCATATACACAAGCCGGCTTGTTGCAGCATTCCACCATTAACGATGGCGACTGCAAATCAAGGAAGCGCAATTTCACCGAGGCAGAAGTTGAGGTACCTGTGGGTGAGGTGGAAAAATGAAAGGAAGTGTTTTGCAAAATAAAGGAGAGAAAGTCCATGGAGTGGCACAGCGTTACTGAAGCCGTCAATGCTGTGAGTTCTTCAGAGAGATGCCATTTGAGCAGGTGGGGCCCCTGGTTATAAGTGGGTGGGCCCCGTGTCACTGAAGGAGATTCAGATCAGACACAGAGCTGCGTGTGTTAACGGGACGGTAGTTCAAATGACTTTATTTGCCAAATTCAGGAAGGGCCAAAGTGCCTGACAGCTGCAGACCGGCTGCAGAGCCAGAGACTAGGATAACGCCTGCTCCGTCTCTAGTAGAAGCAGGAATCTGCAGCAGCATCAGACGTAAATTGGGGATCTCCAGCTCTGCAGCTGTAGCTTTTTTGTCGACCCGGCCAAGAAAGGATTATGACTGGTTGCAGATTGCCCTTCTCTTTCCTTGCTCCAGGAAGAACCGTTTGGAGCACAAATGGTTTCTTTGTTGTTGTCCTTCCGGCTCTTGGAGAGTACAGATGCTTTTTCCCTCCTCCCCTCCCTATCTTATCCCCAAGGCTCTTTGTCTGTCTTTGGGTGTACGGAGCTTCTATATTTTTTCTGGAAACTGGAAATTATTAAAAATGCACCTGGCCAGCTGGTCACTCAACGCGATTGACATAATTGTCTCAACGATGAGAACGGGAGAAGGGGCTCCCGGATGCCCCTCTGGGACAGAGCCAGCTGGGCATATCATGGACTCCTGGAAACAGTGGAACCTGATCTGCCTCTCTCAACTGTCTGTAGAGGATTCTGAAGACGTCTGGATATTCGTGGTGTTGGTGTCAGGTTTCCTGCTCTTTGGCCTTGGAGGTTAGCTGACTTACCGGGAAATTAACGAGCTGTCGAGGAATATTGGCTCACTCCCCGAGCTCAGGGATGGATTACACCGCGCTGTGAACGCACAAACTCATATAATTATTGAGATGAGTCGTAAGCTTGGAACTTTGGCTGAGATTCATGCGTTGGCACAAAAGATGGATGCGATCAAGGAGCGAGTGGACGAATCAGCACGGATTGGGATAGATTAATTACGCTATTATTGGACTTTATGAGGTTGAGGACCAGCGGAACTTTAAGACAGAGAAGAAATTATCTCTTCTTATCTGAATCCCCAAAACAATTTCTTTTCTGAATCTGGTGCCCTTGAGCCTGTGAGGCTGAAACGAATACCCCCCCTCAGAAGAAATGTGGAATGCTGCCATCACCATGGCAACTCTGCCTCCCTATCCCAGCCTGGGCGGGACTGCGAGCTGTGACGGCCGCTGAATCGTTCGAGGAGGCACTGTGCTCTGTAAACCCAACGACCTCCCTCCCCTGTCCAGACGGAGGTGACGAGCGCTGCTTATCGCGGCTGCATGCCCTGATGTGAGGAGAGTCCCCAACCCTACCACCCCACCTAGTGGACACTTATGTTGTGTAGTGTCTGAGGGCTGTTGCATTTCTGTCTGAGGTGTTTTTTGCAAAGCAAAGCTGCCCTCCCGGTGGAGAGTAACTCTGAAGTGCCTTTTTTCCCTCCACCTGAACCAATCCTCATGTAACCCCTCTTATCTCTATTAAGGTAGCGCGACTCGGGTTGCGAATGACCACAGTCACCAATTCTTGTCAAGTGTCTATGCCTATGTATGTATGTCTGATCTCTGAATTGTGTGTACTGAAACTCTAATTTCCCTCTGGGATTAATAAAGTATCTTTGAATTTGAATTTGAATCTTCAAGAAAGTTCTACAGAATGTAGCAAAGGGTCCTCAGAAATGTCGCTAGGCGCTTTTTTGAAAAAAGTCGTTGAAGGGGGTTGAAAAGTCCGTTAGGAACAGCGACAAAGCCACTGAGTTGGCAACGCTGCCTCGCGCTCTGCCGCTAAGCTACAGAGAGCAAACGCTACGGGCTATGCCTGAGTGTGAACGTGCATGACGTCATCACGCAGTACGCTGCCTCTGGGAGGCACTGGGGAAGCAGGCTGTTCGACCCATACATGCTCTTCTTCTGTGATTTTGCAGGAACACAGAGGCAATCACAGTAAAAAGAGAACGTATGAGGATGTTTTGGTTGTTAAATTTCCTTTTAGTCCTTTTTAAGTGTCCTAAACTCTGTTTTTCATTTCACATCATCAACCTCTTCAACTCAATATAACTAAAGGAAGGTTAAACACCAAAGGTTGTACCACCACAGTAAAACAATCCAAGCCTGTATCTGAACTTGTCCTTGACTTTATTAACCAACAGCAATAAGATGATTTGAAGAAAATCCCGTTTAGTGTTGGATAGGGAACCATTTGTGCCACAGAGCCCTTGTGTAATATGAACGCTCTTCATCCATGCTCAGACGTGACCGCCATACTACCTGTCAGTCAGAAGCTGCTGGCTGACATTGACAGGTGAGCTGCAGCTAAAGGGCACAGATGGAGGAGACATTAACCTCTGAAGTGTTTAGAATAAACTCAAACGTAGAGTATTTCTGATAGAAAATAGAAACATTTAACATAGCGCAATAGATTTAGCGCTGGAATAAGAGATTAGATGTCTAAGAGTGCAAGTTGTTCAAACCAACAGTTAAACTAAGTAATGTTTTCATTTTTTTTAGCAAGTGTGTACTAAAATGAGCCTTTACAGGGCGAATGAAAAGTATCTCAGCCCCCTACGATCCTTATCCCCGTCTGCAGCTTTAGCCTCTCAGACCGGCTGCCCTGAAGTCTCACAAAGTCGCCTATCTCGCGAGAAGCAGTAACGCTTTACAGCAATCCATGTTGTCTGAAGAGACGAGCTACACCTGGCTAGCATTTACTGTAAAGGTGTTCATCACGGTGGAGCCTCAGAAAAGACAAAGAAAACATTTATCTGATGGATATCTCGTCTCGTCCTCGAATTCTCACACACGTCAAATCCTGAGTACGCTGCGACTGACTGCCGCTGAGCCACGCTGGCAGCCCCAGTCCAGTCGGCTAGCTGCTCAGAACTGTTAGAGTAGCGTGCCTGTCTGTGATAGCCAGGGCTCAGACTTCTGCGTTTGGCAACTCCGGTCCTCGAGGGCCAGCATGTTTTGTTTTTCTCCTTGCTACAAAACCTGATTTTAATAAACAGCTGATTAACAGGCTTGTGTGAGCTTGGTGAGCTGCTGGGTCGTGTGCTGAAACAGGGAAACAAATAAAACATGCTGGATGGCAACCCTCGAGGCCTGGAGTTGCCCTGTTGTAGATCAGGAACACAGGTAATTTGTTTGATTAAGTGATGAACCGCTCCTGTAGTCTAAAGAAGACTGAGGCATTTCAGCAGTTAAAGTGGTAAAAGGACAAATGCACAGCGACGGGAGAGTTCGACAGTCTGTTAAGATAAAACTGCACAGTGTGCCTTTAATTTACTAAACCTTGCATTTCTACAGAACAGTCTACAGAATACTGGCTCAGATGTTTAATAAGCTGAACTAAATACAATGTTTAGCTAACGAATCACACGTGCAATCTGGTCAATGCTAGTCACTAGTTCTGTACAGCAACGTTATTCAACCAAGAACATAAAAAACCCACTCAACACTAGTTTGACATTCTGAATGTGTTATTGGTATAACCACTCTTCAGGGTTATTATTTTATGTATTTTGTTTAGATGTGGTTTCTTTTTCCACCTCTGTTTGTCTTCTTGACAAACTTTCTTCCCTCTCAGGGTAGTTCGCCGAGGCTGAGTCACAAGAACAATAATCCAAACATGACCACTCTGTCTTCTCCTACACCATCCTAGGCAACCACTCAGACTCTAAGCCCAGAGAACAACACAAAGCTGCTGCCTCAGACACTCGGTTGAAGCTACAATAGCTGTGCTGCTGTGACGTTTCTGTCATGTTTTCGAGCAGGAAAGAGAAGCCAATGCAGCTGGAGTCTTGTCAATGATGTGCTAAATTAAATTGCTTTTCAATGGAGGGTCACCTAGTATCTAAGGCAGTGGTTCCCAAACTTATTTAGCCGCGCAGCCCCGTCTATGTCCCGACCATGTCGACGCACCCCCAGCCCCCACATCAGGGCATGGCTAAACAGACAGGGTTAAAAAAATATGATCGACCTTTTTCCCATCACTTTCATTTTTTAAACAGCAATTAATAAACATTCGATACCATTACAATTTCCTTTGATTTAATTTTAAATAAATATTTAGAGTGCCCAGGTAGAACATTAAAAAAATACAATTTAACGGTTTTCTTAAAGTAGGAACGTTTAACCTGTGCGGCCAGAGCGCTCTCCTTCCTTCTGCTCTGCGTAAACCTGAACTGATCACCTACTGTACTTGTGCGTCATCAAATGTCTATAGGGGAAAATATGGAAAGCTATCCATGAGGTTCACTTTTGCCTCAGACCGACATTGCTGTTTTATGGTGTGGCTGAATCTGCGATCAGCTGCCACGTGGACTGGAATAACAAATGCTGCAGGTTCGGAGTCACTGGCTGGAGCGGACCCGATAATACGTCATCCCAAAATAGAAGCTAATATCTTAATTTGACCTGGAATGAAAAATGTTATAAAACCTCTTAAAAGTTTGCAGCGCTCATCTCTGCATTCAGTCTGACGGCACAGCGCCGCAGTTCATGTGTGTGTGTGTGTGTGCGCGCGCGCGGCACAGCTCCATGAGCCGCTCTAGTCATCGCGTCTCGTTATTTGGCGCTATTTAAACCAATGTTGTAAAATGACTTCTGCCCAGCCCAGATGTGCTCACATGTGCACCCGTGAGCCGTGGTTCCGCTGGAGCGCGTCTGACTGACAGACGCGCTCTGAACTTCAGATCTTCAGTGTGCTGTTAAAAGAATAATTTCTTGTTATTTAGTTACATCCACAATGTTCTGTGTGTGAGGTTTACAACGTCAGAACACCTGCATGAGACAGGGTGTTCATTAAAATCAACCAGAATGACTCGCCACCTTCAGATTTCTCCAACACCGTTAAAAATGATCAAACACGGAACATATCGGCGTGCGCAGGCCAGAGTGCTGAAGCTCGGCGCATTGTTATTATGAAGCTAGGGCACATGTGGAGGACACACGCGCAAAAATATACTTGTTTTCAATTGCATTTATTGTGCCCACTTACTTTTTCTTAGGCCCACCCACAAATGAGTTTCTGGCTACGCTAATGGTGACATATGACAGACTTCTCTGAGCTCGGCAGCCATTACACTTTTCACCTCGCGCACCCCCTAGCGGCAGCTCGCGCACCCCCAGGGGTGCGCGCACCACACTTTGGGAATCCCAGGTGTAAGGTATAGATGATACTGCATATGACACAAACCAGCCTGGCCCAATGTGAAAAGGTAACAGTCCCAATAAATGGATAAAAAAAAACCTTAGACGGAACAACTAGTCATTGGTCAAAACTGTTAACGAGTCTCATCACTGTAAACCAGTGTCGTCCCTCTCTTCTTTTCAGAATTTGGATATTCAGCAACATTTAAGGGGTTTCCAACATAAAAGCCCTGTTTAAGGTGAAAGGTCAAACGTTCTCCTTCAAGATGTTCTGCAGAATTCATGTTTCTATCAGTTACAGCAAGACGTCCAGGTGCTGAAGCAGCAGCGCATTCCCAGACCATCACACTGCCACCACCATGTCTGACTGCTGCTATGGTGTTTTTCTCTGGATGTCTCTTGCTTACTGCTGAATCATGACCTCTGGCCTTAACCAACTGAAGCCTGCAATGCTTTAGATGATCTCCTGGTTTTTTTTTTAGGACGGGCCATGATGCATTACGTTTTTAGATGTTTTACCCCCAAATTCCACTACCTCCGCTCCGCTCCGCTCCGGTCCGCCCCCGCCTTCCGCAGCCGCTCGCTTCCGAACTCAATTTTTACTGGTACCCGCTCTACAACGGCTCCGCTCCGGTGCGGAGACCTGAGGTGGGCAAACAAGCATGCGCGGGATTTTCGAGATCTTGCGATACAGTCCGAGCAATAAACGCGGAAGTTAGATCCAAACACCCGTTGTGTGGGAGAAGCATCGGCATGAACTGTTTAATCTGTCCATCATTTGTGTTGAGAGATCAGCAGTGTTTGGATCAACAAAGTGTGACTACTTTGATAGTAGAAACTGTATTTATGGCTTACTTTTGTGCATTTAAACTTCAGCCGCCACTGATAGTTGTTAAAAGTTGTTAAACCTGTGCATATGAAACAAAAAACGCCTTTTGTTTATCGATGTATTGTGAAAAACGGAAGTTGTGCCCGCTCCTTTTCCTGTTGGGCGGTTGTGATTTCTGTCCATTGACTGCGGAGGTGCTCCGGCGTCCGGCAAAAATAGGATCGATTCTATTTTTGCCGGACGCCGGAACAGAGGGCGGCGCACGGCGCCGCACTGCCGGAGCACGGCCGCAGTAGTGGAATTGCTCTGATTGACTACAACGGGACCGATTTTGCTCCGGCGTTCGTGTCGGAGCGGAGCGGAGGTAGTGGAATTTGGGGGTTAGCCTTCTTCATTTTGTTAGTAATCAGGTCTGGGTGATGCTGGTTGATCTGAACTCAGCTTTAAAACCAATCTAGTTAATCACAGTTACTTTGTTATTTGACTAGGGAACAGTTACTTTTGCACACAGCGCCGGGTACTTGTTTTTATTACTTGATGCATAAAAGCATACTTACATTGTTTTGATCTGATACTGGCATTTGTTTGTTGATCTGAAACATTTAAGTGTGACAATAAAACCAAAACAACTATATATCCATGAGGGAGCAAATACTTTTACATTAATAATAATAGATAATACTCAGCAATATTTATTAAATGACAGGAAAAAACATTTTAATCATCAACTGGTATCTGTTTAAATTTCTCTTGGCTTAAGGAAGCATTTTAGAAACTGACCTTTTGACTGGAGTCTAGATTTAGTAGATCTTTTAGTCTACGGAAAACAAAAAGTGCCTACGTTTGGGAAAACAAGGAACAAAAACTTATTTTAAACATTAACTGTCAGATTATGTAATCTTTCAATAAATAAGACATTTATTCATTAAAAGAGCAGCGTATTATGCAAATAAATAAATAAAAAACACAGAAGATGAATATGTACAAATCTAAACTCTTGGCTGCAGTTTACAGCTTTGCCACTAGATGTCAGTAAACCTACATACTGCACCTTTAACCCACTCTGTTAAATTTAAGAATAAATTAGCAAATTACTTTATTGACATATGAGTGTGCATGCTTGTGCAAACTGAGCTGTAATAAATGAAAAACTCAACTTACTGGCAGAATTTAAACATTTTTAAATAGTTTTATTCTAGAGTCTAAACAAAGTTATTAAAATATTAAAAGGCAAAATGGTTCATTTAAATAAATACAGCATTTTAAATGAATTGAAATTAAAAGGTTTCGATTATTAATTCACAACTTTAAAAAAAAATCAACCTTCCAGTTCACCTTTAGATCATCTCGTGTTTATTCCTGCTGGTTTAGGGAACATCAGGAAACTTGTTTCTGAAATCATTTGAGACAAACTAGAACTTGATTGGCGCATCAGAATAAGAGAGAAAATGTTTTATTGTGAAAGTTTGCGACAGATGTGTTGCATGTTTCCTAATGAACGCTTTGTTGGGGTGGCCCAAGACACCAGAGCTCTGATATTTTCTGCCTTACAAACAGGAAGTAGTGATAAAGTTTTGTGAAGGGGGTGGGTGGGGGGGGGGGGGG
>SSNQ01034508.1:383932-401032 GCA_006942095.1 Nothobranchius kuhntae | reverse complement strand
TTGTGTGTGTGTGTGTGTGTGTGTGTGTGTGTGTGTGTGTGTGTGTGTGTGTGTGTGTGTGTGTGTGTGTGTGTGTGTGTGTCCAGTGAGTCGTGGAGGATGGCTGCTTATACTGAGCCAGGATTCTCTGGAGGTTTCTTCCTGTTAAAAGAGTTAGGGGCTCGACACACGGGAGGCGACAAATGACCGCGATCAGCAAAATTTGTCGCTGTCGCTTTTATTACCGGGAGGCGGCCCGCGCCAGCGGCGAAACCGTCTACTCTACACGTTCTGTTCCATGGCGAAATTGAAACTTCCGTTGTTTAGTTTGGCTGTGTCAGGTTTGAGGGAATTAAGGTTTCTCTCTGTGTAACTCGTTTTCTTTTTTTTTTTTTTTTTTCAATTCATGGATTTAGATTGTGTGGGCCAACCAGTCCAGGAACTATATTGTTCAATTTTTTTTTTGTATTAATGTTATTTTAGTTAAAAGGGGCAGATAACATAAGTTTTTCTACTTTCTGTCCCCTTTTTTATTTTGGCTTGTAGTATTTTTTTTTCTGTATTTTTATTTTAATGTCAATAAATGAAAAATGAAAAATGAAAAAAAGGTTATTTAAGCGGTTCAGAGTTAATAAAGCGGTAGATTTGATGTTTCACAAGGTGCTGCTAGAGTCATGTGAAGTCTTACTTCTCATTTTACTATAAAACATAATAATAATCAACTTCTTCTTCATGTTTGCTCAGAGACATACAGAGCATCCTGTCCGCTCATTGGTCAGTGAATGAAACCTCCGTTGATTGGTCCTCGTCCAAGCGACAGCGATGGAAAGTTGAAAATATTTCAACTTTCTTGGATCGCGTCACTGGGTCACCTGTGCACGACACGTGCACGAGCGCAAAATTTCACATGCACGTTTTTCACGTTTCGCTTAGTAGGAGGGAGACCCGCGATTATCGCTTTGTCACGCATGTCTCATTGAAAATGAATGGAGGAGAGGCGATGTCGCCTCCCGTGTGTCGAGCCCATCAGGGTTAGGGTTAGGATTGTGGTACTCCACAAGTAACCCTGGAGTTTTTATCTCCACTGTCGCTAAGTGCTTGCTTAGTATGAGGATTATATCAAGTCACTGATGCTAGTCAGTGACTTGATGCAATTTGCTGGGTTCCTTATATAGGAAACTTTTTTCTGGTTGGCTTAATGAACTGACCTGAATTGGAATGTTTATTATGTGAAGTGCCTTGTGACGACTCTTGTCGTGATTTGGCGCTATATAAATAAACTTGAATTGAACTGAATTGAATTGAATTGAACCTATCCTTAAACAAACAAGTTTGGACTCATCTCAGCCTAAAAATTACAGACCCATTTCTAAATTACTCGTTATCTCTAAATTAGTGGAAAAGGTTGTGGCAGATCAGCTGATTATTTTTCTGGAACTACACAACAGTTTTGACAAATTCCAGTCTGGTTTTCGCAAAAAGCATTCAACACAAACAGCTTTGCTTAAAGTTTCCAGTGACATTATGATGGCTGCAGACAACGAGGAATTCACATTGTTTATTGTTAGATCTTTCTGCAGCTTTTGACACTGTTGATCACAACACCTTAATTAACAGACTTGGCGACTCGGTGGGGATCTCTGGAACTGTTCTAGACTGGTTTAGATCGTACCTTTCTAACAGAAGTTACAGTATCTGTATAAACCAAATCATGTTAGATTCTACCGAGCTGTTCTGTGGGGTACCCCAAGGCTCTGTTTTGGGTCCACTGTTGTTTCTACTGTACGTACACCCTCTTGGACAGATACTTGATTCTTTTCATGTCTCTTATCACCTATATGCAGACGATATTCAGCTGTACTGTTCCTTTGATTAATTCTGAGCTCTACAAACTGTCTGAATTACTAGAGTGTCTATCAGCGATCACCAGCTGACTAGGAGATAACTTCCTGCAGTTAAACTCTGAAAAGACTGAATGTCTGATCATTGCCCCTGAGAGCATGGTTACGATTAGTCTAAAACTTGGTCATTTATCTTCTGCCATCAAGACAAACCTAAGGAATTTGGGTGTTGTTTTTGACCAATCAATGTCTCTTGAAGGCCACTCAGAAACGTTGGTCTGAAACTGTTTTTATCACTTAAGAAATATCTCCAAACTGCAAAGTTTGGTGTCAAAATCCATCCATTGCCTTTACCCGCTAATCCTCGCAGGGTCACGGGGGACTGGTGCCTATCTCCAGCTGTCTCTGGGAATGCAGGCGGGGTACACCGTGGACAGGTTGCCAGTCCATCACAGGGAAACACAGAGACACACAGGACAAACAACTAAGCACACACACACACACACACCTAAGGACAATTTAGAGAGCCCAATGAACCTAACAGTCATGTTTTTGGACTGTGGGAGGAAGCCAGAGCCCCTAGAGAGAACCCACGCATGCACAGGGAGAACATGCAAACTCCATGCAGAAAGACCCCGGATGGGGATTTGAACCCAGGACCTTCTTGCTGCAAGGCAAAAGCGCTAACCACTGCACCACTGTGCAGCCTTGGTGCAAAGATGTGAACTTGAAATGGTTATCCATGCCTTTATCTCCTCCCGTCTACATTACTGTAACACACTTTTCACATGTTTTAACAAAAAAAGCCCTTGACCGCCTTCAGTTGGTCCAGAACTCTGTAGCGAGGCTCCTAACTGGAACAAACAGAAGAGCACACATCACTCCTATTCTACACGTTAACTTTAGAGTTCATTTTAGAATCCTGATTATAACTTTCAATGCTCTACATGGTCATGCTCCTCCCTGTATTACTGAACTGTTAAAGCCTTATGCTCCAACCCGAGCCCTCAGGTCAACCCACCAGAACCTTCTAGAAGTTCCTAAGAACAGATATAAAAGTCGAGGTGATCGCTCCTTCCAGACTGCTGCAGCCCGACTCTGGAATGATCTTCCTTTATCCTTACGCAGCATCGACACCTTTAAAAAACAGGTAGACCCTTTTACTTAAAGATTTTTTTTACCTTAACCTTTTAGTATTTTATTTTTAACTCAAATTTGTAATCTTTCATCTGTTTATGAAATTTAAACTTTATAACTTATTTTTTCTGATGTTAAGTTCTGTTTTGAGATCATTATGATTTTATGACTTTATGTTTTATTTTGTTTTGATTTATGCAAAGCACTTTGTGATTCTGTCTGTGATAAAGGCTGCGTAAATAACATTCACTTACTTGCTTACTTACTACACTCTGTTGGTAGCTAACAGAAAGGCGAGCAGTTTGCTTTTCCAGTTTGTCGACAAACCATCAAAAAAGGTAAATGGCCTGTATTTGATAAAATGCCGTCTAGAGTCCTGGAAGCCCCCAAGGTACTTTACAACATAACCAGTCATTCATCCATTCACAATCTAACACTGGTGGTGATCAGCTACATTGTAGCCACAGTTGCCCTGGGGAAAACTGACAGAGGTGAGTCTGCCGAGCACTGGCGCCACCGGTCCCTCCGAACACCACCAGCAGGCAAGGTGGGTTAAGTTTCTTGCTCAAGGACACAATGACAGAAACAGATTGAGTGGGGCTTGAACCTGCAACCTTCTGATTACCGGGCGAGCACTTAACTCCGTTGCCACATCACACGAAGAAGAAAAAGTACGTTACTTGTTTTGATTGCGTCATGGCGAAGCCGGGTCATCAGAGAAAGAGAGTAATGTTGTTGGGGGCAAAGCAAAGAGCTAAAACAAAAGTGATTTATTTAGTTTGTTTCTGAACTGCCAGTATTCATACATTCATGAAAACATGCTAAATAAAATACCTTGTCTGACGACATCATCGTCTGCAGAGGGTCCAGCAAGGTTGTTTATGAGAGCTCTAATTCTGTTTTCAACCAGTAGTGGGAAAGTGTGAAAAGTGTTTAACAACTCCAGTTTCAGACAGTTCCTACCGATGTTTCTGCAGGAAGTGCACCGAGCTGAGGAGGACGTGACAGCTGGCTGAAGCTGACGCTATCTTTGTTTACCAATAACCACAGAACTCTAACACAATGTAAACATTTATTCAATAAACTGCAATGAAACTTCACCCTTTAATGTCTACACCAACAGCCTCCCTCGTCTCGTCTCGTCTTCTTTCGCCTATCCAGGTCTGGGTTGTGGGGGCAGCATCTCAACTGGGGAGTTCCAGACTGTCCTCTCCCTGGTCACCTCCACAAGCTCCTCCGGTAGGACCGCAAGGTGTTCCCGGGCTAGTTAGGAGATGTACTTTCTCCAACGTGTCCTGGGTCGACCAGCGGCCTCCTTCTGGCAGGACATGCCTGAAACACCTCCCTGGGGAGTCAACCAGAAGGCATTCTCATGCCAGCCGCTTCACACTTGGCTGCAAACCTCCCCAGCAAGAGCTGTAGGTCAGAGCCTGATGAAGCTAGGAGGACCCCATCATCCGCATAAAGCAGAGATGAGATTCTCCTGCCACCAAACTCCAAACACCAAACACCATGGCTGCACCTAGAAATCCTGTCCATAAACGTTATGAACAGGACCGGTGACAAAGGACATCCCTGGCGGAGTCCAACCCTCACTGGGAACAGGTCCGACTTACTGCCGGCTATGTGGACCAAACTCACGCTCCTCTGGTAAAGGGACTGAATGGCCCTTAGCAAAAGACCATCCACCCCATATTCCTGGAGCGTCCCCCACAGGGTGCCTCTGGGGACACGGTCATAAGCCTTCTCCAAATCCACAAAACACATGTGGATTGGTTGGACAAACTCCCATGACCCCGCCATCACCCTAGCAAGGGTAAAGACTCGGTCCACAGTTCCACGGCCAGGACGAGAACCACATTGCTCCTCCTCTATATGAGGCTCAACCATCGACCGCACCCTCCTCTCCAGTACCCTGGAGCAGACCTTTCCCCGGAGGCTGAGGAGTGTGATCCCCCTATAGTTGGAGCACACCTTCTAGTCCCCCTTTTTAAAAATTGGGACCACCACCCACTGGAACTGCCCCCAATGACCATGCAGTTTTGCACAGACATGTCAACCACGACAGTCCTACAACATCCAAAACCTTGAGATACCCAGGCCAGATCTCATCCGTCCCAGGGGCTCCGCCACTGCATAGTTGTTTGACTACCTCAGCGACTTCTGCCCCAGAGATTGGACAGTCCATCCCCCGTTGACATCAACAGACCCCCATCCCCACTGTAAACAGTGGGAGAAAGTTGCTACCTTCCTCCCCTCAGGCACCGGATGGTTTGCCAGAACCGTTTTGGAGCTGACCGATAGTCTTTCTCCATGGTCTCACCAAACTCCTCCTACGCCCAAGATTTTGCCTCGGCAACTGCCACTGCTGCACCTCACTTGGCCCTCCGGTACCTGTCTGCTGCCTCTGGAGACCCACAGACCAGCCACGTCCTGTAGGCCTCCACCTTCAGCTTGACAGCTCCCCTAACCTCTGGTGTCCACTGGGGTTGTATCAACTAGTCGACTAGTCGGCTTCACTGCTCTGTAGTGACTTTTTATGACTTTCATAGACTAGTTGCTGTCACGTGATAATGACCGACAAGATGCAGTCCTCGGAAAAGACAGCAGGTGACGAGCCCCTGCGTGTTGGGAGGCTACGCGCTGTGCCAGAGCATCCGCGGTAAAACGGACATTCAACCAAATTGTGACGTTTACCCTTTTGCAATTTAACCTTCCCCTCACCCCCATTCTAACCTTAACCAGCTTGCACATGCAAAGCTCTGATCGTTGACACGCTCCAGACATCTGCGTCCTGAGCACGGCCACAGTAACATTATCAAATCAGGTGTCGCCACCTCAAAAACTAATTTAACACGCGATCGTTCATGTCGGCTCATTTTCCTATTATGTTTTCTGTCTTTTATTTGTGCTTGATGCGTTTTGCTGCTGTGGAGCGGGGCGCATCACCTGTTTTGTCCTCCGGTGACGCACCTCACCGGTGTTGCCGGCGTGCACTCTGCTGTTTTTGCGGAGGAGATGCAGGAAGATAATAAACAGGCAGGACAGAAAAATAGTCAAATAAAAACAAGTTAGTTTTTGTACCTGGTGGTTGCAACAAACAGACACCATTGAAGGTAATCAGAAGTGAGGAACAGAAAATGAAATAATTATTTTAATGTTTAGAGCAGCAGGAAATCCGAGAGGCTGCAGGTGCATCAGTGAGTTTGCGGCCGCTGTGCAGAGGGAGGGGGGAGAGGGCTGAAGCAGAAACTACCGTTGTTAAAAGAAATGTGTTTAACTTCAAAAATGTGGGCGCAATTAGCATTCCATGTCCCAATAGCCAGTTTTTGTGTCTGAGGATAGGACCGCCAAAATTCCCGCCTTCCTCTGCTACTCGATCCACACTGCACCAGACCCTTCATGTTCCTCCTGCAGGTGGTGGGTTCACAGGTAGATGAGCCCATGTATCCGGTTCAGGCTGGGCCTGGCTGGGCCTGGCTGGGCCCCATGTGCGAAAGTCCGGCGCTCGCTCATGGGCCCCAACCCCAGGCCTGGTTCCATGGTGGGACCCAGGTAACCCTCTGGGTCGGGTACTCTGGCTCTTTGATCTCACTTCCAGTCTTCTGAACCAACAGCCATCTAATATTTTTGAATTTTTGGTCATTTAGGGCAATTAATATTTACTATTTAATAAAACAACAATATAATTTCTAGTTTAAAAACTTTTTTAAATTAGTTTTTACTTTTTAATGAACTTTAGTGAGATGAGGAGACAAAAGAGCTTGACTAGCCCTTAGCCCATCAGTCCAGTCACAACCAAGCACTGTTTCTCCAAACTGAGGTTTAACAAACAAATTATAAACAGTAAGATGCTGATTGTGTAAAACCTTCCCACAGAAACCAACCTCGTTCGCAATGAACAATCCATTTAAAGCAATAGGAACATGGAGATGTGGTACAAACCATTTCAACATCTGAGACCGGCCCAAAACTTGTCACATAAATGTCCGTCTTGACCTCGGTCACAGGGCCTGTTGGGTCAACCAAACAAACAATAAGTGTCACGTTTATTTCCGGCTTCAAATGCTTCTGCCACAAAATCCAGACTTGGAGAGGAGACCAGTCCTGAAACTGTTTAGAGGACTTTCACCCTAACCCTGAAGAACAAAACATAAAAGATGTAAAAATGTGTTGGATTTTTTTCGCCTTGCCTGCCTGTCAAGTGTCAGTGTGGCTGCCTGGTGGAGGTTTCTGTTGAGAGGCTGCTGTAAACCATCAGTGAGGTCCCCTCTGTTGGAATAAATCTGCACCTCTCATCATGCGATGGATAAAAAACACTTTTAACTCCTGGACTGCATTAAGCATTTGTCCTGCAACAAACACACGATTATGTAACCGCTCTCACTTAAATGTGCAAGCAGTAAATCTGCACCACATCCAGGTTCTCCACACAAACCCCACCAGCTCTATGTCCTCTACTAAAGACCTCATGTTTGCTTTTTTGCTTTTATGAGCATTTTATCTAATGCCGTGACGTGGCTTGTGTGTATTTGGTAATGTTAAATAACATCCTGCACTTTAAGGCATTTTTTAACCTTTGTTGTTCCATTTTTGCATCTGAAGCCTGCAGTGTTCATCAGACTGGAGTTTAAAACACTCTAGTGACCACATTTAACCTCAGACGTGTTCTTATAAAAGTGATGATAGTTTTTGAAAGAAAACATTTAAAATGTGTTAGTTGTACTTTAGTCTAAAATGTTGATTTTATTCAACTGAATGTTTTTTTGCTGTGTTTGTTCTCAATAATTGTTGTTTTCGTGTCTTTTCATGTCTGATAAATTGAATAAAGTTCCAATTTCTACATCTTTAATTGGTTGATTATTAAAACAGTGTTTCTTTTTGAGTTTGCTGTTATAAAACGCCTATGGCGCTCATTTCCCTCCTCTAAATACCTCCAAATCCAGGTCGCAGCCTGTTGTCATAGCCGTCCAGAAGTCGGTCCAAAATGCGAGTAAAATTCTCCGGATAAATCTTATCATCCCTCTTTGATTGTCCGCAGATTTTCTTGACGCTGTTGGGAAACAGACGCAGGAAGTTTAGCGCCAAAGCCGCTGGGTGCGACCAGAGCAGCGGCGGGCTTCAGCACGTCGGACAGAGACACTCACCAAGTGGTCAGGCAGAAGAAGTAGATCAGGGCACGAACCGAGGCAGCAGCTCGCCTCGCTGTCACCATCTCCTTCTTGTGTGCAGACACCATCCCTGCATGCCATACTTCACATGTCAGCGCGCCAGCCGCCTGCGTCCCGGGGAAAAGACGCGATACGCGGAAAGAGGACGCAACTTGGGCTCCTGCATGCGGTCTCTCCGTCAGGCGCGTGCCACATGCGCGCGCGCACTCACACCCCTTCACTTCACCTCCCCTTCCTCTGTCCTCCTCCTTTCCCAAACCACCCAACTCCGGTCACCTCTCATCCAGATCTGGACTGTTGCTGCTGTCCTTTTCCCTCTCTGTCTCACCCCTTTCCTCTCCCTCCCCCTCTCCTCCCTCAGATTAAACAGAAACAGTTCTAACATGCTGTCCAAACAACCTCACCCACCCTGACCCCTAATAAAACACTTTTTACTCAGTTTCTATCTTTAAAGATACCTCTGCCCATCATTTGGCACTCCCAGCATGCCCTTTGACCCCCGCCCATCACTCACTCACGCATTGCCTCATGGTGTCATTGACAGCTTAACCTACATGTTGAACTAGTTTCAGAAACGCATCGGCGACTGCCTGTATCAAGATTCAAATGGGTCAGTCTTGTCGCAATACGCAATTACACACACACACACACACACACACACACACACACACACACACACACACACACACACACACACACACACACACACACACACACACACACACACACACACACACACACAGTTTACAGCAACAGAAGAAGAACACACACACACACAGATAGTTATTTACACAGCAGCTGAAGTCATTCAGTCTCCTGATCCCCTGCACGGCCGCCCACCCTAGTCCTCCCACAATACACCAGAGCAAGGCGGCTCTGTGGGGGATGAGTAATGCGAGCCTCCTTGTGGGGGCAGGCTTTCTTTTGAGTAATCTGTCTTCTGCTCTGTTGCTTGTCTTCTTAAACATGTGATTTCTGCTTGCTCCACTAATGGAGGCACTTACGGCAAACAAAGTTGTCTTGTTACTGACTCACCATCTGTCAAATACCTCAAAATGTCAGACATGCAGTTTTAGGAAAAGTCATGCAGCTCTTCTATGCCTGCTGACCTTTTCCTGCCAGAGTGGCTGGTGTTTAAATTATTGTGCATGATGTTTCACTGTGTCAACATGTGTGGCCTGAAGACACACTCAGCACATGTCACACTGATGAATTGTTAGCTGCCTCTAATTTAATTTTTGTTATTGGACATCTCTGTCCGGAGGTAGTTTGATCCACAGCAGAAAGGACTCCCATTCAGACCAGTGTATTGTTAATCAGTCTGAGTGTGTTTGTGCGTGAAGGAGGAAGGCTGTCCAGGTGAGATGTGGGTTTAGGATGAGGGTTGGGAGTGTTTTGGAAAAGGCGGAGGAATCAGAACCTCTGCAGAAGCCATGTGGAGTCCACTAGCAGGACTATTGAAGTCTCAGCTTAAAGATCAACACACCTGGAGATGCTGCTAAAGAGACTCGCTGAGAGCAATCAAGCTGGGTGATCATTTAAGTGGAAATTAGATTTTGCTTGTTAATAGAACTGCAATAACACCAGATTTTAGAATAGCTAAAAATTAATTATCTTATTCTACGTAACTTTATCACTTTAAACCCAATTTTTTGTTGTGCGAATTCTTATTTTCTACTGTTGCTTTATTGATCTATTACATCAGGTCCTGCCTCCTCAAGCAGAAGTTCATTACTTACAAGTGATGACAGATTTCCTTTGCAATCACCCACTCCTTCAAATCAGGTGTGCCAGAGTGGGAAAACAACAAAAACATGCAGGATGGCATCCCTCAAGGACCAGGGTTGGGCCCATCTGATTAGTACAGGCACATTGAAAGCTGTTGTTTTTGTCTGGGTAATAGCACACACACACGCACACAGTGCTGGGGTAAAAGAAGTGCTTCTGCACATGCTAGCCAGAGCTGCACCTCCTCGATTGAAGCTAACTAAATAAAACCTAGGGATGTCACTACTGTAGATCATCTAACACATCTTTGTGGAGATGATCATAAAACTTACATCTAAAAGCTAAATTTGTTCAGCGCAAGACNTGAAGTCTCAGCTTAAAGATAAACACACCTGGAGATGCTGCTAAAGAGACTCGCTGAGAGCAATCAAGCTGGGTGATCATTTAAGTGGAAATTAGATTTTGCTTGTTAATAGAACTGCAATAACACCAGATTTTAGAATAGCTAAAAATTAATTATCTTATTCTACGTAACTTTATCACTTTAAACCCAATTTTTTGTTGTGCGAATTCTTATTTTTTAATGTTGGGGTTATTAGGAGCGAACAATTTGTAAGCTTTAACTTACTTTTGGATTCTTCAATAAATTCTGTAAATATGTAAATATTTACTGATTTATTAATTAATTAAGATATTCTTAGATATACGGGGCACCATTTCCCCTTTAACCGGGGAAAAATTGAATCCAAAACTCTTATCAGTCTTTCTTGAAGTTCGTAGAATCCTTGGAGCAGAGACTTCTCTTCGACACAACAAAGCTACTGGAGACGAAAATCTGAATTTTATAACGTTTAATTAACAATTTGTCAAATGAATAAACAGTGACATAAATGAATAATAACCATGTGATATAATAAAAGGATGTATATTCAAAATAATGTTCAAGGTGTTTTGTGTGTATGTATGTATGAATGGGGTCCTTTGTTCTCACAAAAGAGTAGTGTGTGTGTGTGTGTATGGATTCAAAATGGAGTCTTGAATACAAGATGGCTGACCCCTTTGTCTGGCTAAAGTGTGGGTGGCAACTTGCACTTTAACTTCCAAAGCACTTAGAATCAGTAGTAACTTAACCTTAAATCACTCAAAACATTTCAAAGGATCATTAAACAACACAAAAGATTAATCACAAGTTAGTGTATTTTAGTGTATCAGCCTGGCCAGGGCCGAACATTCAAAGATACCAAACAATGATTAAAAAGCAGTTTATTCTTTCAAAATGACCCGAAGGACGAATTTGGAACGAAAGAGGAAAACACGAAGCTACTTTTTAAGCAATAGCGCGGTTTTATTGCTTATTCTGGACTACAGAGGAAACGGGAGAAGGAAAGGAGAGAGAAAGATGAATTTCTGATCACCAAACAGCAAAGCGTCCCCCGCAGTTTGGCGTTCTCCGTCGGTTTGATGGCTTTCTCCGCTGTTTTCGCGTTCTCCGTGAGTGTTTCTCCATGGCTGGACACAAAGAAAACGAAGTTTCTTTTTGTGCTGAGTTTGACAACTTACAGCATCTCTGAGAGCTGGATGAAGTTGCTGCTTTCCTCCGTAGTTCTGTGTCCTCAAACATCAGCTGGAGGGGAGCAGAAACGAGCAGATCAGCGGTCCCGTGGGCTCAACTTGGGCACTTAGATCTTCCGCGTGCTCAAAGAAGTCGGAGCGTTCGACAAGCGTGTCCTTACCGCCAGGTATCCTGGGCAAAAGAACGAGGTTTCTTTGTCTTTGCTGAAGATTTATGGTCTTAGTTCGCGGGAAAGCTCCGCTCACTCCCACACAGGCAAAGAATGTGTTTCTGGTATTAGGCGGTGACGTCATCACAATGCTTCCGTGTGCAAAGCATCATGGGAAATTAAGTTTCTTGGCGCTGATGTGATTATTTGCTTTTCAGAGCAATTTAAGCACAGTCATTTTGGAGAAAATCACTGCATAGTAATTTCCTCATGAGGTCAGACCCTCAACACTACTGTTGCTTTATTGATCTATTACATCAGGTCCTGCCTCCTCAAGCAGAAGTTCATTACTTACAAGTGATGACAGATTTCCTTTGCAATCACCCACTCCTTCAAATCAGGTGTGCCAGAGTGGGAAAACAACAAAAACATGCAGGATGGCATCCCTCAAGGACCAGGGTTGGGCCCATCTGATTAGTACAGGCACATTGAAAGCTGTTGTTTTTGTCTGGGTAATAGCACACACACACGCACACAGTGCTGGGGTAAAAGAAGTGCTTCTGCACATGCTAGCCAGAGCTGCACCTCCTCGATTGAAGCTAACTAAATAAAACCTAGGGATGTCACTACTGTAGATCATCTAACACATCTTTGTGGAGATGATCATAAAACTTACATCTAAAAGCTAAATTTGTTCAGCGCAAGGCTTCCAGATCCATTTTTAAATGGCTAGCATGCTGTGGAGACAACAGTCATCAGAAATGGTCACTAGTACGGGCACACGCCTGGACTTTACACCACTGAAGCAACGAAGGTGTATCCAGATCTCCTCTGCATTGAGCAGGTTAATGCTTAAGGATCATTATGACAGTTTGTCTTTGGAGATGAACAGATGCTCTATTTCATCTAACCAGGTCAGTAAACAGAAACACGAAAGAAACAACATTAGAGGTTGTCCGATCCAATAACAGAAACGCATTCTGTTTCATTATAGAAAAGGAAACTAACCTGGTTACAAAGGCATGAAAATCATTAAATACCTACAACCTGCTCATGTCTGGACGTGTGGGGCAGATACTTTACTGTTTTATTCTGTCATGAGACTTTGGCTCCTACAAACTCTCTTCATGGCTGTTGACCATTGCCTTTGGCGTATTTTATCTACTGGAAACCTGTAAAATTTAAGTAATTGTCTTAAATTCGTCTACTTGCCTACAGCGCTGTACTTGTAAACCAGGCTGATTTTACTTTGCTGCAGTTTAGTCCAATTTATTGAAGCCCATTAGCCCAATAAAATATTGTTGTAACTCATGTTCTTCATAGCAACAATAGTAGCAATAAGTACTAGCTGATAATGTTATAGGTGCTGATGGCTGGGGGAGGAAGGATCTCCTGTATTACAGCAAGTCTGAAGAAGCCTCTGACTGAAGATGCTCTGTTGTTGCATGATGGTGTCATGAAGAGAACAATCATGGTTGCACCAGTGGTTCCACAGTAGTCCCCAGAACCAAACCAGCCTTTTGGATCAGGTTGTTGAACGTTTTAAGGACACCGGTTCCTTCTGCTACCCCAACAGGTGATGGCCGAAGTGATAACACTCTCCACAATAGACTTAAATTAGAGATGCAACATCTTGCTGCAAACCCTGAACGACCTGAGCTTCCCCATGAAGTACAGTCAACTCTGTCCCTTCTTGGAGATGGCGTCTCCATTGTGTCTCCAGTCCGGTCTGTTGTCCAGGTAGACACTGAGGTATTTATACTGTGAAAGGGTGGAAACAATTAGAAAATACCAGTACTGAAATGAAAAAGAACTACAATTTTTGGAACTGTGAACTTCATTCAAAAAAATCAAAACTAAGAACCATGAGCTGAATTAGTTAGTTTTTAAATGTATGAATTGAACTTTTGAGTTCATATTTAAGGTGACCACGTGCTTTTTCCTGGCAAAAGGGGGCAGTACATACCTAAATCATCTCCAGCAAGCGGTGTTTTTGTGATCGAGTAAGACTTCAGCTACGGATGGCAATTAGGGTCAAAAATCCCTGGGATCCCAACCTGACATGACAAGCACATCAGACTCTGTTTCATCACTGGCAACGAGTGAAGAGGTAAATGTGTAAAACAACAACGTTTGTAAATGATGGGAGTTTTGTAACCATTTGTTACAAATCAGGAAGTGCATTTTGTCCTCACAGGCACCCATAGAATGAAACATGTTGTCTAATATGACGTCGTCCAGAGACTGTTGAGCCACCAATAATTTTCAGCAAGTGGGCATCATTTTATTTATTTTCAACAACATTTTTATTTCTGCATTTCCAGAGATTAACAGTAAAAACTACACATTGTCTCTTTAAAACAAACTTTCTAAACACCGGTAAAGAAATTGACACCTCAGTAGCGTCAATGGTAATATTTTATGTACGGTGTCATTTATGTGGAAGGTGTAAAATATCATAATATAGGTCCCTTAAAGGGATATTTCACCACTGAGTGAAATTTGGTCTGTTGCCATGTCTCCCCGAGTGAAATAAGTAGGAAAAAGCATTTTGTAATCAGCCAAGTCACTCACCTGATCTGGCAGTAATCTGTTAGCTTTAGCTCAGCATAAACGATGTAAGTGAATGGTAGTAGCTAGCATTTCAATCATTTCAATTAAAAAAAGACACCTACACCTTACTTCACTTAGGGTTGGAAAATCCCTTCAAAGTACATTCTCATTAGTCCGTACACAGCCAGTGATCGCCTTCCCTTCCTGTTTAGCTACCACAACAGACCAGTTGAGGATCCAAATAACCACAAACAATATCCTGATCCGCCTGTCAATTTTTTGTTGTTTCCTGTATGATCTGCATTCTTCTGGATTCTTTAAATATTTGGATGATTTCAAATAGCTTCCTAAGGCTCGGTTCACATGGCAGGATTAAAAAACACGAGATACACACGTGGTGAAATGAAAATCATTGATGGTGTGTGGTCAAATGACAAAAACCACACACACACACCTCCTGCAAAACTCTCAAGATCAAACATAAATTAACATGGAGTAAACAAACATGAGGAGGAAGAGGATTTGGATTCTTGTCCCTCCGTGCTTCTGACTCCTCACATTCTGATTGGCTGCTCATCACATTCAACCAGCAGAACGCTAGTTTGTCCTCGATATTGGGCCAGAGTGGTCCAGATGTGTTTTTAAGCAGATCAGAGCACTCTTAACACCTCACACGGCAGGAATATTTGATGTACTTATCTTTATTTTCATTACAGTTATTGGGCACGTCCTTAAGGTTGACAGGGTCGAAGCAGGCCTAAAGCAGGTCCGTCAGACTAGGAAACTGTCCAATTTCCTTTACTTTCAAATTAAAAGCCTCTTGTCATTATCGTTCATGTGCTCAGCCTTTGCAAAGCCACTCTAACTTATAACTGCTCTGTAAGTTAAAGAATCCCATCTGTCAACACAAAATGCTATGTTTTTTTAAGATTTCTTAAAAATAACAAAAGAGTAAATCTGTCAAAAGTATCTCACTGTAACCAGGGTATCACAGAAACGCTGGGCTGCTTGTGTTGAACAAAGAAGGCATGCTGTACCAGGTAGGGAGAAAGCAGCGCTTTTGTGCTGGGAGTTACGATTGATGAGGCTCATTGTGGCAGAGCAGAAAGCTAATGAGTCAGAACCACGAGTCAAGCTGTTGGAAATCACACCAGCACTAACACCCCCCAAAAAAGCACAATGTGACAGCTTCGACTCCAAACAAATGCAGCTGCAGAGAGACATCGACTGACACAGAACGAGATGCCAGAGACGAGAGCTTCAGCGATGATTTTTCTGATTGAAAATGCATTTTTGTTTGACCATGCTCAGCAACGAGTGTAGACGCCTGCTGCACACTGAAAATCCTGGAAAATTTACAGTAGCCTTCAAAAACAGAACAGCTTTGGCATGAATGAGTAAAAGAAAGCCTATCTGGATGTAGTGTGTAATACATTCCTATGTTTTATTGTAGATGCAGAGTGATCTTCAGTTTCTCTCACACAGTAAAGGACAGTAAAACTGTTGATACTCAGCATCAGACTGTAACAAAAACAAACGTTTTTGCATCTCTCTGCTGTGAAGCTTTCCGTGCCTGTTAACTCACTGTTTGCATGTTTCTGAGGGCCTATCAGTGAGACGCTTCCACCTCCTATGATCAGGATCATCAGCTGAGTGACTACAGCTGTTTTTGTTGGGCAGGAAGCTGCCAAAGCTGAAAAAATGCTGCAATTAAAAGAAACACCAAAGAGTTTTTAACATTTTAAGCTTTGGCTTTCAAATTGGTTTCAGTAATTATGTAGGTAGAAACTATAACAACCTCACATTTGACAGCAATCTGTAGCCTTTTGCTGACCAGAAATTGAATTTCACATTTTTGAGGGACATACAGGCTCCCTGTGTGGAATTTTCTACCTGCCCTACGGCTGGTAGCTGTTCAATCTGCCAGTAGCTAAGATAAAGGCTAGCCTTAGCTTTTTCAGTAGCCAATTGACAATAAAAAGCACAAGAAGATTATTTTGCTTATTTTTTGCATGATGGCAGAGCCTGGGAGTAAAAAAAGAGTAATGTCTCCCTTAATCTGCGTCACTGGGTTGAGGGAACTAAAGGAGGCTATGAAATCCCAGAAGAAGAAGAAGAAGAAGAAAATATCATTTCTATAGCGCCTCTCAAGATAAAAATAACGAGGCGCTTCACAAAAACAAAGCATGTAAAAATATAATAAAGAATTTAGAAAATGATTAAAATATATTTAAAATGAGCAACAAATAGACAATTGTGATTAAAAAATGTTAAGAAAGAGAGAGAGTGAACAGGAAAGAGGGAAATCAGTGGATCCTGAGGAAGGTGGGATAGGTGGGGAGAGCAGAATAAAGAGAGAGAGGTGAAGAAGGTCATACAAAAGCCAGCTTGAACAAGTGAGTCTTCAGCTGCTTTTTAAAGGAGACCACTGAGTCCACTGATCTCAGGCTCAGGGGGAGAGAGTTCCAGAGTCTGGGGGCCACAGCAGCAAATGATCTGTCACCTTTGGTCTTTAGCCTGGTGCTGCACAACCAGTAGGCTTTGATCACTGGACCTCAGGGACCTGCTGGGGGTGTAGGGACTAAGAAGATCACCAATGTAAGATGGTGCTTGTCCATGTAAGGCCCTATAGACCAGAACCAGGATCTTGAAATGAACCCTGAAGTTGACTGGCAGCCAGTGAAGCTGGAGGAGAAGCGGGGTGATGTGGGTGTGTTTGGAGGACTTGGTCAGAAGCCGAGCACAGGCATTCTGAACCACCTGTAGACGGTTCAGGGAGGTTCTGCTCAGACACGTGAAAAGAGAGTTACAGTAGTCTAAGCGTGAGGAGATGAAGGTGTGGAGAACTGTCTCAAGTTCAGAGCGGGACAGAATGGGACTCAGCTTAGCAATGTTCCTGAGATGGAAGAAGGAAGAGCGAACAAGAGAACTGACATGAGAATCCAGGGTGAGAGCTGGGTCAAAGGTCAC
>SSNQ01034508.1:365808-377575 GCA_006942095.1 Nothobranchius kuhntae | reverse complement strand
ATTGAGTTAGTAACTCAGTTACCACATTGTAAATGTAATTTGTTACCTTGCAAAGTAACTGTGACGTTAGTGTATTCTATAATATTTATAATGTCAAAGATTTTTGTAACTGTATGATTCTTACTATAGAACGAACATATCTGAAATGTTCATTACCATACCATTCCGTACCGTACTGTACAAAAACCGTACCATAACATACCGTACCTAATTTATTCATAAGCACATTTAAAAACAGCATGGCAGCTGACCAAAGTGCTGTACAGATTAAAACACAGTACACATAGAAAAAAGCATAATCAACAACAAAAAGAGCATAAAACATAGTCAGTAATAAAACACATAGCAGCAATAAAAATTCATGGGTGGGCAAATGCCAGATCATAAAAATAGGCTTTGAGTAATAACTTAAAATGAGGCAGGGACGGCGCCAGTCGCACAGAAAGGGGACGAGCATTCCAGAGTCTGGATTGTAAAATCAATTTGGCTGTATGGTTTGATAATCTAAACTTTATTTAGTATAAAACCATCCGATGCCAGTGTGCAGAGTCTACGATACCCTTGTATGTGTCGCTCCCGACTTTCCGGAGGAAAGGCAGCCTGAGTGGTGAGTTCACCGGACGTCGAGACTATAAGAACCCAAAGAGTCGTAGCTCCCTTTGAATTCAGCTTTCACTGGCCATGAGTTGCAACCAGGGCCTGCAGGTAAGATGTCTGTCTGAGGTGTTGAGTGGCTCTTAAAAGAGCCGTTGTGTCTAAGATCACTCACAACGTTGCAGAGAGGCTTTGACCCTGGGGTCAAAAGAAAGGATGGCCTCAAAATGCTTGTTCACCCGATCGGCCTGATCGAGTGAACGTCGAATACTAACTAGATCAGGAAGTGATTCCTGTTTTTGTCAACTTCATTGTTTATAAACTTAGACAAATCAGAATTTGACACATTTAAGAGGGCGTTAACAAAGACCTCAGAAAGTCACTCCTTCACTCAGATATTCAGAGGTTAACTCTTAGTGTGAAGTACAGATGTGATTACAGTTATGTGAATTTTAAAACCTTAATACCGTAAATCCTCTAATACAGGCCCGGGCCTGTATTAGAGGATTTACGGTATTAATCTTGTGATTATGAGTATACTGATAGATTAACTTAATCATTGCAGGTAAAATATTCATTTTAACACATCATCGATTAAACACTTTGGGATTTAACAGGAGATGATTATATGACACTTGTGCAGTTTTTAAGTTTTAAAAAGTCATTTATGATTCAAGGAAGATGAACTTTATTCAGAGTCAAAGAACAGGCAGTCTCGTTTTCTGCATTACTTTTGTTCCAGCCAAGAAAAGGAAAGCACTTATTATGGCTGACTTGCACGTTGTAGATCCTTGCTTTTCTTGTTGGGGGGCCAGGCAGATGGAATGCATTCCTGGATGTGTGACACAGTTTGTGTCTGCAAACGAAAAGTTATTTTCTGGTCATTTTTGATGTGAATACTTGGCCTTTGGGTACGCTACAGATGGAACACAAACCAACAGATGGTCAGCCGACCTGAAAAGTCAGTTTTAACACATAACGATCAACCAGGTCATCCAGGTAAGCTGGAGCCAGACCGTTCATGTCTTTGAAAATGAAGGTTAAAAGTTTAAACTTCACTCTGAAGTTTACAGGGAACCAGTGGAGTTGTTCCAGTACAGGTGTGATATGGTTGTGTCTCAAAGTATTTGTCAAGAACCTGGCTGCTGCATTCTGAACCACCTGGAGTCTGTTAAAGGCAGAGGCACCAAACAGGACAGAGTTGGTATAATCTAACCAGAAAGTGATAAAAGCATGGATCACAGATTCCAGGTGCGCCAGCTTCAGGATCGGTTTTAGGCGAGCCAGTCGGTGCAACTGGAAAAAACAAGATCTGACCACAGCATTAATCTGGGTGCCATTGAAAGGTCAGAGTACTATTTGACCCAAGACTGGTCAAACACTGCTTCAGGTCATCGTTGAGAGCAGTCAAAGAAGAGAGAGATTGTGATGCTTTGTGAGGATCCATGAGAATTGCCTCAGATTTTGACTCATTTGGGTTTAGAAAATTGTCAGATAGCCAGCCCCTCACCTCTGCCAGGCATTGGTTGAGAAGTATGAGCGCGTTTGGGTTGTTCAAGGGCCAGGTAGATCTGACAATCTTCTGCATTTAGTAAGAATGTTCTTATATCTGGAACGTTAATTTCTAGTAGGAGCAGTAGAATTATAGATATCTGGCATTCATATCCAGTCTGCCTAATAAAGGTTAAAGAGGCCACCATAGGTTTTTAAGGATTCTGAGATATCTCAAACCTTATTTCTAGTGCAGTTGTTATTATGGATAACCTTAATTACAACTTCTACTAATAACAGCATAGCTGTTGATGTCTTCATTTGCAATTTTGACTAATAAGAATATTATTTGTACTAGGAAAAATGTATTTGTTGCTTATGTAAAAGGAATTACAGAGAGGACCAATTGTTGATTAAATGTTAAAACGGCTTGCCGTACTTGCCTGCTCCCAGCGTGCCCTGTTTTCACTCATGTCCTAACCTGTCTGAAGTCCTGGTAGTTTTTCTTTTCTCCTCCTTTGCAGATATGACTCCACCAATCTGTACAGGTCCATCATGTTAAAGGGGGACAAGGCAGCTTTGGCTTTCTTTTAGCACCCCCTAGTGTTTGTTCAGTAGAACCAAAAGCAGACCATATTTCCTCGCTGTGCGTTCATCTTTTTTAACACCTTAATCTGAAAGTTGAAATGTCTCCCAGCCTTCATTAGTGTCTACAGGGATGATTCATCATTAAATTAAACAAATCAGCTGTGTTCATGATCTAAAACCTGCAAGAAATGTGCTAGAACCAGACTGCTGCGCCAGGTATGTCAGCTCAATTTATTTATAAGTTCAAAAGACCGGACCGGCACTCTAAAGTTGCAAATGCCATATTCTGGCCACAGAGGGTGGTGGGGGTCTGATTGAGATTTCTTTAACCCTGTAAAGGGTCGTTTTAACACATACAACCTTAAGAAAATTATTTAAAAATATGAAAAAGCTGTAGAATATCCCTTTAATATAATAACTGCGCGTCACCTCCCTCCCTGCTTTCATAGCATACAGAGGCCTGCTGCGAGTATGTGTGTGAGTGTGTGCGTGCCACACTCGTGTGTATGTTCCTTCTTGTAATTTCTTACCTGCTTGGGATGCGATGGGGGGAGTCTGTGTCACTCACTCCGGCCCGTCCAAGACAGAGCTGGCTATGAATAACTCCGGCTTCGTTTTGTGTGCGAACGCCTGACAGCGCTGCTGTGCTTCATTTAACCACATTAACGTACCACTTTACATGCCCAGTAATGGTAACGGCGTAGCAACAATGGAAGAAGTAATTAATTAGATTACTCTGTCACCTAAAAAAGAATGCTGTTGTAATTAAACGCTGTTACTCCCAACATCGGCCATCCTCTGTTGTAGCCTCAGCAAGTCTACCATTGGCTTGAACGATTTTGTGTCTAGCGACACAGCGCTCTATGTTTGTAGAGAGACATTGCAGGGCTAACCACCAGGTCTGTGATGGAGGAAAAACTACAAAGATGGCGTAAGCTCAGCAACAACACTCCTTTGAAGCAACAGATTTAGGTTTTTCTCTGAGAAACGAGCAGATAGAGATATTGTACTGTCGTTTATTTCGAACAAAGGATGTATTTCCTTCTTCTCGACGGTGTGTGACCGGCTGCCCCATTGACTGATTTCCATAGATGTGAATGTATCACATTGATCAGCGCTCTGACTGGTCCTAGAGCTGTCTTAAGCTTGGTTTATGCTTGACGCATTCACTTTCCGCTTGGTGGTGCGGCTCGCGGATGGAACGCGCTTCACAACTCACAGCGTTTATGGTTCGTGCGGCTTGTCTCTGTGGTGAGCCAATATTCTCCCAAACTGTAGGGGGCAGCATGGAGCTCTACGGCATGCATCCAACACCACACCATAGTAGAAGTAGAAATGACTGTTTACAACATGGCATTCCAGCATTTTTAACAGCGTCCTCGTCTTTTCTGACAGTGCGAGCTATTTCTCTCCAAGAATTATTAACAACATGTTGATCACGGTGATCTCTGAGAGCTGAAGCATACAAATGTCTGTATTTACGAACCTCTGCCGTACTGGTTCTTGCCGGTCCGCCATGTTTTTCCGCGTCCGTCCGTCTGCGTGGTTAGAAATTTTCCGAGGTGCGCATTGCGGAAATTCTGAGCCGTGCGGAGGCACGGTGGAGGGGCGTGGTTGTTAAAATGACGCAAAATGACGCAACTTTTCCGCGCGGAGCCGTGCGGACCTCGCGGACGCGTCAAGCATAAACCAACCTTTACTGTACGTGGAGACAGTTTGAAAGAAAACTATAGATTCTGCCTCATGACTAAGCTCTGTCTATGGGTCGCGGCCAGACTACCCATTTACATATATAGGATGGCTAAGTTGTTAGTATACTCTCACCCTCCATTTCAGTAGATGTTCTGTTTTCATGAGACAGTGTGATGTTGGCCAACCAGAGGATAATCCATGCTAACAGTGCTGGAATGTTTCTATGACGATTCACGAACTGATTTACATTAACTTCTGATTAATCTTTGATTTACCATCACAGTCATTTATTCATCTGTGCCTCTCTGATTCTCTCAGTGCTCACAGCTTTTATTCTGAGTCCTCGGTCACCTCTGCAGCCCCTAACCCTAACCCAGTCCCCTCAGAACACCTTCACTAACATTCAAGTCTATAAAAATAACATTTTGCAGTTCTTCGTGTTCATAGGGGAAAGTTTGGATGTGTTTTATTCCCTTCAGGCTTAGTCACCACCTCCCAAGCAACAATGCTGACAAATAAGGAGCAGAACAAAGGCAAAAAGGCCATGCTCGAAGTGAGATACTGGAGCTCCTGATCCAAAACGGTCCAACCTGTGAAAGACTCTTGAATTGTTGCGGGATTTCAAGTGTGATCTTCTGAAGGGTCCTCACAGAGCAGGTAACATTCAGAGAAGAGCGACCTGGTATATCATGATGCGTCTCTTCTTCAGTCCTTGCCATCTACAGGCATGGAAATGAAGCTGAACTCAAATTAAAAGGAACCATCATCCTAAATCATTATCCACTTATGAAAATGGATGATTGGGAGTCATCCATGCTCCTCCATGCCCCCTACCCTCTCATCTCATCTACAGAGCCATTACATGGAAGCCCTTGACAGAACTTGAGAACCGCTCCATGTTCAGATGACAAATTGACCTCTTTCTAGAAAATTCTCTGCTTTGTCCTATAAAGTTTAGACCTGAGATATTGAGTCAGACATGTGCACTGAGTTTGTTTTCTTTAGGTGTAAAGAAAAGATTTACACTGCCCTGCCAAAATAAAAGTCACCATCTGGATGTAACTAAGCAAGCAGGTACGAGCCTCCAATGGAATAATTACTGCATGTGATTTATTTAAGTTGCAACAAGTTATTTAACTCAACTGGTGCAACGCGTTGCTTTCCCTTTCTTAAACAACCATGATGAAAGACACATTTTGATGGTTGTGGAAAAGATGTGTCTGTTTGAGAAGGGTCAGATCATTAGCATGCATCAAGCAGAGAAAACATCTAAGGAGATGCAGAAACGACTAAAACTGGGTTAAGAGCTGTCCAACGCATCATTAAAAACTGGTCTGATGAGTCCAGATGGACCCTGGTCTAGAGTGATGGTGCATCAGGGTAAGAAGAGAGGCAGATGAAGTGATGCACCCATCCTGCCTAGTGCCTAGATTACAAGCCTGTGGTGGCAGTGCTATGATCTGGGCTTGCTGCAGTTGGTCAGGTCTAGATTCAGCAACAGGATGTGCTCCAAGAATGAGGTCAGCTGACTACCTGAATATACTGAATGACCAGGTTACTCCATCTTCCCTGATGGCACGGGTATATTCCAAGATGACAATGCCAGGATTCGTCGGGCTCAAATAGTAAGAATGGGTCAGGGAGCACGAGACATCATTTTCACACATGGGTCGGCCACCACAGAGTCCAGACCTTAACCACAGTGAGAATCTTTGGGATGTGCTGGAGAAGGCTTTGTGCAGCGGTCAGACCCTACCATCATCAATGCAAGATCCTGATGAAACATCAACGCATCACTGGATGGAAACAAACCTGGAGACGTTGCAGAAGCTTATTGAAACAACGCCGCAGCAAATGTGTGCTCTAATCAAAGCTAACAGTGGTCCAACGAAATATTAGAGAGTGTGACATATTATTTTTTCATCGTGACTTTCTTTTGGCTGGGCAGTGTGTGTTATTTGTCTTTGATTCAATAACAAACCCACCCCAGTGCAGTCAATTGTGTTCACTAGATTCTCTTAAACCACCACAACCCTATTTTATTCTAACATCCCAGCTACCACATGTAGGCACTTTCCCTGTTTATTGTGAACGCTGCTTCTTTCATCGTGGACTGAGATCTTTTTTATTTGTTTTTATCCAAGAACTTGAAACCATTTTCAATCAAGCTGTTAAAAAGCAGAATTCTGGCTTTGCATAATGTCGGAAGGAGGTTCCTAACACCTTCAAGAAGCTAATCCTAACCCTAAAGAATGAAGATGATTGTGATGGTGGAATATGGACCAACCTGAAGCTAGTAAACTATACCTATACGCTTTGTTTGCACCAGAGATTACCCACACTATTTTTCTTCTTGAAGAAGCATTTAATTCAATTTCCCAAAATGACATTTTTAAGTTCATCACTTTGTTTATTCCTCCGTTAGGACAAACGGTACTCTTCACTGCAGTCAGAATTAATCTCCATTGTTCCATTCTGAGGTTTTTCAAACAGCTGTTCATAGCCGTTCCTTAGAAGTTTATTTCAAAATCTCTGAATTCTTCTTCTAAAGTTTTATATCAAGCCATAAAAGCCTCTTAGATCAAAGGAAATCACCAGATCACCTGCAGCCGTATTTAAAACGGTTCAGTGGGTTTCATTCTTTTCAGCTTCAGGATTGCTGGAACAGTTTTACTCGGAGATTTCGTTTTCATTTTTCTGTGTGTGCTTGATTCTATTCAGGGTTGCTGGTGCCTGACTCTGACCCTGGCTTATCATGGTATTTAGATGGTCGTTCGAAACCAGATCAGGCAGCTATTCCATGATTTCGAGTCACCTCATTCACGTAATAAAAGTGAAATTCACCACTAAAAAATACTAAAATGACAAATATTTATAATAACTCGATCATTTTGATAGTTTTTTAAAAGGTTTATTTTTAGAAACACCCCTAAACTGAACATGAGTGTGCAAACAGAACACAAGCACAATTGTTGTAGGCGTTAGGTTTCTTTTCCTTTCCTTTATTTAATAAACACATGCGGAAATGAGGCGATCACACATTTATAGGATCCTTTCTGGAGATGATTTGGATTTTTCTGCTGGGAATGTGGCTGGTGGGAGATGCAAGAAGAGGCGTAAACATTGGTGGGAGGATGCTTGCATTGCTGTGTGAGTGCACGCGTTCCCGAGCACGTGCACATATGCAAGTGTGATTTCCATGTAAAAATCACTTCTTCTGCCTAAAATAAAGTTTTAGATGAAATGATAAAAGACATGAAACAACTTCAGCTGGATGTTTGTTGACAAGATAAACTCATCTGCTCAACTACTATGTTGAGTTTGCTTTAAACTTTAAAAGTTGTCATGAGCCGGGGTGAGTGTTCTCCCTCAACAAACCATCTCTGAGCTTGCTTCCAGGTGAGGGAGATGGTGAGACACCAGCTGTGTTGGATTTACAATCAGCAGGTCGGGTTTAAAAGGAGGATGGGGACACAACACGACGTATTTTTACCAGTCGACTTGTTGATCGTGTTTTTGCTCCCATGCTTCAGGTACTCTCTGAATTCCACAAAATACCACAATAGCCCTCTGGATTGCACTCAGCCACGTCGCACCCTTCCTCCTGACCGACCCGTTCTCTCGCCGCTCTTCCTCAGCTCCTGCTGGACTTTGGACTCACCCTCGGCTCATTACCTCTCCCCACTTCCAAGAACTTTGTCCTCCGTAAGTCCCAAACAACCCCATCCTTCCCCGCTGTGCCCCCCTCCCGGGACTCACCTGTCTCTGCTCTTCCCTAGAAGCTGTTCTCGCCCAGTTTCCTGATCACTGGACTAACAGTGCACCCTTAGTTTCCATTTTTCTAAATAAATAATAACTTTTGCTTACTTACACCCTGTGTCGAGTTGATTCTGCATGTCCTGGGTTAGACGCCTGCCTCGAAACATGACAGAATCATCCGGCCAAAGCCCTAACCCTGCAGAATCAGCCCTTGTCGAGCTCGCTAGCAGGAAGACGCAACAGGAATAAACTCTCCCTTTGTTTATGGAAGAGTTAGCTGCTGCTAACCAACGCTACAACCAGTTAGAAGCCCTAGTCTGACAAATCCACGAGCGGTTACCACCACAGTCAGCTGCCGCCCCGGAACCACCGTTGGCTGCCGCGGTTGCAGCGGCTCCACCCGGACCGTAAACTCCAGGTCCTACGGAAGTCAACCATTTCTGGTTAGCTGTTCCCCCGCCTTCTGTGACCTTCTGAGGTGAGTTCAATGACTGCAATGGTTTCCTGCTTCAGTGAAGACTAGCTTTTGAACGCTCACCATGTGCTTTTGGCACAGACTCAGCCAGAATTTCATACATAGTGGGTCTTCTGAGAGGTAAAGCGCTAAAGTGGGCCGAAGCCAAGAGTCACTGTGTTGGGGTTTTAACTGGATCTTTATCTGAATTTTTGAACGATTTTGAGCTAACTTTTGGCAGTGCCGAGTCCTCTTCGGACACTAGGAAAAGACTCTGGCACCTTTCACAGGGACGAAGGATGGTGGCCGAGATGTCCCTCGAGTTCCGGACACTGGCAGCAATGATGACCTGGAACGACGATGCCCTGATCACGGCCTTCACTGAGGCCCTCAACAATAAAGTAAGGAATCAGCTGGTCCTATGCCCAGAACCACAGACCTTGGAGAAGCTGATTTGGTTGGCAATCTCTACTGATAAGAGGCATCGCGAACCTCAACGACCGACCACCCATACTTCCCTATACCCTACCAGGAACCAACTTCCAGTTTCCCAGGGCCCTCCGTCGCCAGACCCTACAGAAGAACCCATGCAGCTGGGATGAGCCCAACTATCGTGGGAGGCATCAACTGGGAGGTAAGAGACCAGGTTCTGGAGGCCCTCAAGACCGACCCCGGCCCAGGTATTTGCCCCCCCAGGTAGACATTTTGTCCAACAGAATCTGCGGAGCAAACTTATCCATTGGGCTCCACCGGAGTGGGGTGGAAAGCAAACCAAAACTAGGTTGAAAATGAGCAAGCCCAATTCTGAGGAAGGAGCACACAACGTTTTCATGTGAAACAGGATCTTGCTCTTCTTCTTCCTTCTTCTTCGCCGCAACCCAGACTCCCCGCCGGCAGCAGCAGATGCAGCCACAACACTTAACCCTGCCTTTTTGCTGAGCCATGACAATTGCAGCAGAAACAGGATGACACCAGATAACCTTGGAATAATTCACACACACACACACACACACACACACACACACACACACACACACACACACACACACACTTGGCATGTCTCCATGGTAACCATGTTATCTTTTTAATCCCCAGAAGCATCAGGAAGTCATCAAAACGAGTTTGAATCCTAGTTTTTGGCTGCGTTTCAGTAACTCAACAACAGCACTAAGCCTAAAAATAAAACAAAAAATGAATAAATGATAGAAATAGAATCACATTCAAACTCTATTAAAGTTGGCTGGAAACCCCCTATCAAAAGGCTGCTTTGGCTAATGTAATTTTAAGAGTAGAAAACCAGATTGTTCCGATACCGATAAGTGTACAATATGTAAGAATGCTACAGTGAAATAATTACAAAACAGTCTAAATCGTGCTGGAAGGAAGGGGTTTGTTGGTTTTTCTCCATTAAAAACAGCTGAAGAGGGACGTGGTCTCTGTTTACAATTGTGGGGTTGTTGAACGTTGCAGCTCCAGCATTTGTAAATCAACACTAGCCAGCAAACGCAGCAGTGTTTTGTTCAGAACCATAGCCAGTAAACAGGAACGACCTAGAAGTTATTTCTTGTATCCCTAAAGCCTGGTTTATACTTCTCCATAAGCTCTGCAACAGAGAGATGCACACATTGTGTCGGAAAGGTTTTCACATTCGAACTTCTGTTCAGGCAGCAGAGCGTTGCAAAGCAATTCCCCGCCAGGACAACAGAGGGCGTGGCGCTGTTCTGTGGTATCCTGCCACCATAGCACTCATGCATCTGGTCCTCAATAGTGTATTTACTATTGTGTTTATGTATTTCAGAAACTTTATAAGACGGACAAATTTGTCCTTCATTCTCCTCTTCTTCATGCAGTCGCCACCTCTAAACCCACATTTTTCATCGTTTCCGTCCACGTTTGCTCCGTATTTTGTATTCCTTCACTCACGAGTGAATAAGTGTTAATATTTTCAGATTTTTTTCAGCAATGAGTTTGTGTTGCCCTTAAGGCATTTCTCTGAATAAATAGGTTAATAAGTTTGAAATAAATAATTCTAAAATGATTTGTCATTAAAAACATTGATATGTGTTGTTAAAATGAATAATTCATGCTTTATATGCGTTTTAGTTTAAAAGAAAATATCGCTAAAATGTACTTCCTGTTCTGGTGGCGCACTTCCGGTTCTGGTCAAACACTGTTTTCGCGGAGAAACAGGCGCCTCATGCAGAAGGCAGCGTGGAGATGTAATCAGATGCCATCTTCTCTGAATTATCAGGCTGGAACGCCGTAAGTTGCTTTATATGACAGTTTATAATATGAATAGCTTTGGATATTAGTGTATATTTTGCTAACACGAATGTTTCAGTGAGAGTAATGCAAGTTTGGATGTAAACCTGCTTCTATCTGTTAAGATGGAGTCTATTTTCTGTCATTTAAGTTTTCACCACATGTTCATGAGACAATTAAACAAGCTGCAACTAAACTCCAGGATCTTCATTTGTGGTTTAACTCGGTGTCACCAACATCCCTGTTGAAAACACTACAGCATTCTTCAATCTGTTTGGGGTCTGCTGCTAAATATCTGTTCACTTTTCAATGGAGCTACATCTGTGCTGGTGACGAATATACAGGAAGTGGCGCCCTGACCAATCACAAGCTTGCGGTCTCTGTTACTTTTGATGGGTGTTTAACATTTTGTGCATGTGGACTGGACTGGAGAAAGAACAGCGAAGCCGTTTACAAGAAGGGACGCAGCAGACTGCACTTCTTGAGGACGCTTAGGTCCTTCAATGTCTGTAGCAAGATGCTGCAGATCTTCTACAAGTCAGTTGTTGAGAGTGTAATCTCTTCAGCCATCGTCTGTTGGGGTAGCATCAGAAGCAGGGACCTGAAAAGGCTCAACAGCCTAATAAAAAAGGCTGGTTCTGTTCTGGGGACGACTGTGGAACCACTGGAGGAGATAATGCAAAGAAGGATTCTCCAGAGAATCAAGAAAATGATGGACAACCCTGAGCATTCTCTTCACAAGACTGTCCGACAACGGAAGAGTGTCTTCAGTCAGAGGCTTCTTCAGTTTGGCTGCAACACTGACCGCTACTGGAGATCCTTCCTGCCAACAGCCATTGTAATATACAATAACTCTTTGATGACTTGATTATTATTATTATTCTGAGCTACTACAGCAATCAATTTCCCTCTGGGATTAATAAAGTA
>SSNQ01034508.1:323422-335480 GCA_006942095.1 Nothobranchius kuhntae | reverse complement strand
CCCAGTGTGTGCCAGCGTCAAGTCACCCAGAACTCCTCCGGCTGGACTCCTGCAACCTCTACCTGTTCCCTCCAGACCTTGGTCCCACATTGCAATGGACTTCATCACTGGACTACCCAACTCTAAGGGTAAGACTGTGATCCTGACTGTAGTGGACAGGTTTTCAAAGATGGTGCATGCTATACCCCTGCAGAGATTGCCATCGGCTCAGCAACTGGCGGAGGTGGTGGTGCGGCATGTTTTTCGGCTGCACGGACTTCCGGAGAACATCACCTCGGATCGAGGACCCCAGTTTGTTGCAGCTTTTTGGAAGGAGTTCTGCAGACTCCTTGGAATAACGGTCAGTCTGAGCTCTGGTTTCCACCCTCAGACAAATGGTCAAGTAGAGCGCTTTAACCAGGATCTGGAGACCACCCTGCGTGCTATGTGCCTGAAGAACCCCCAGACTTGGTCCTCTCAACTCCCCTGGGCTGAGTATTCGCACAACACCCTGGTTAATTCTACTGGCTTCTCCCCCTTCCAGGCTGCCTACGGGTACCAACCGCCTCTCTTCCCCCATCAGGAGAGGTCGGCTTCCACCTCCGGTCCTGCAGCATTCGTGAGGCGCTGCCGTCGTACATGGACTGAGTACCGTTCCCGACTGGTTCGGAACCAGGAACGGTTCACCTCCGTGGCTAACCGCCGGAGGTCTGCTGCTCCGGAGTACAAGGTGGGTGACAGGGTTTGGCTCTCTTCGGCTGATCTGCCACTGAAGGGGGGTGCCAGGAAGATGCAGCCCCGATTCATCGGACCCTTCCCCATCACCAAGGTCATCAACCCAGTAGCCGTCAGGTTGGAGCTCCCTCGGGCACTGAGAGTCCACCCTGTGTTCCATGTGAGCAAGCTGAAGCCTGAGAAACTCTGTCCCCTGCAGACGCCACCTGCGGTCCCTCCAGCTCCCCGCATTGTGGATGGCGGACCTGTCTACAGCGTGAATAAGCTCTTGGCCTCGAGGAGAGTGGGCAGGGGCGTCCAATACCTCGTGGACTGGGTGGGTTATGGCCCGGCGGACAGGCAATGGGTCCCAGAACGCCACATCCTCAGCCGTGATCTGATCGATCAGTTTCACCGGGAACACCCCACCCAGCCGAGACGTCCGTCTGGGAGCCGGACTTTGTGAGGGGGGTTATGTTATGATTCGCCCCTTTTTGTGTTTGTGTTTAACTTTTTCTCTGTTGTTTTTGTTCAGGTCAGCTGCAGCTCCTCTCAGGAATCCTCCCCTTCCCTGTGAGCCTCCTGGAGTGCTGCAGCTGAACCACATCATCTTGATTGCCCCTCACCCTATTTCAGGCCACTGCTGCCAGTCATCAGTGTGGAGTTGTCTTTGCTGAGTTGTACATGTATGGATTGAGTTTGGTTTTGGTTTTTGGTTCCCACAGTCAGTGGAGGAAGTTTTGTTTATTAAATCTTTTTTGAAATCTGGATAAAGGATCTTTATTCCTGCAAATGGGTTACTGCAGAGGCAAACCGTGACACAATGTTGATTATTTTTCCTATGATTGTCATTTCAAATCATTAGTTTAAATTGAAGAATTAAAACTCTTAAATTTCAAACTTGTCTTTTCATTGAACTGAAACACAAACACACGGATATGATCGTCAGTTTATCGATGAAAACAACCTTTGAGTCTTCTTATATCTATAAAATTTGGTTATTAATTCATTAAAATTAATATCTCAAATTAATATGTAGGATGGTTCCTCTTTAATAAAAGAGCCATAAACCATGACACTACAGCCCCTATCGCCCCCTGTTGGGACTCAGGCCCAATCCCTATACTCGCACTGCCACAATTGCACACTTCAGTTGCATGATCCCTGTCGGGGGTGTGAGTGTGTATGGGTGTCCCGATTCCCAAGTGAAGAAGTTCACACCCCCTTTGTACCCTTGATCCTTATTGATGTGGACTTTGGCGAAGTGCAGATCAAGGGTATTACCCACAATCCATTGCTGCGGGAGAATAGGTTCAAGTGCCTTTTCTGAAAATATTTATTTTCAAATGAAAATAGTTCATTGTACAACAATTAATTGATGCTCTGGATGTTGTAGACAACGCAGCAACAAATGTTATTTTATTTCTAATGATTGGTTGTTTGTTTGAAAGTTGTTAATAAAGATTTTTTTTTAAAGTAGCACAACGATCAGCATCCCGGCATACGTTGCGGTTGATGGTGCAACTTTCCCCGTCCCAATTCTGCAAATATTTGCACACTTGTGTACCACACACTCGAAGCCGTACTGCACACTTCCTCCAAGTGCACTTCACAGAAGACCATAGGGCACAGTGCGAGTGTTGGCACTGGGCCTCAGAAAAAAATTGATCTGACATACCAGGTGCTGCAGTCTGCTTTCAGCACATTTCCTGCATGTTTTAGATCATGAACACAGCTGATTTGTTCGATTCAGTAAAGAATCGCTCCTGTAGACACTAAGGAAGGCTGGGAGACATTTCAGCTGTTAGATTAAAGTGTTAAAAAGGCAAACACACTGCAAGGAGATAGGTTTTGGATACACAAACGGACACTAGGAGGTGCTAAAAGCAAGCCAGAACTGCCTAGTTCCCCTTTAAAAAAAGAGAAAGTTTTCTTTTAAGCTTTGTACAGAAGCTGAACCAATGAAGGTCACGTTTACCAGTTGTGTTGATGTGGTGGCAAGACACCAGCAGGATAGAGTGAAAGAAAAACCACGACATCTTGTCTTTCTGCCAAAGAAACTCGACTGAATATAAGGTGAAATGATTGCAGCCTTTCCTTTAACTTTTTTACTTTGACTTTCCTAACTCCTCTTTCTAATTGGTTCTGTTTACTTGAAGCGAAACACAACCCACAATGCAACAGTTCTTTTTGCATGTTTATTTATCAGAGGGGCTGCGTGGCTGTGCAGTTGTTAGCACTGTTGCCTCGCAGCAAGTTGGTTGCAGGTTTGAAACTCGGCTGCGGCCTTTCTACGTGGAATTGCGTGTTCTCCCCGTGCATGCGTGTTTCCTCCCGGTACTCCGGTTTACCCCACAGATCACAACATGCCCTACAGGTTACAATTGTACGTCGCTCTGGATAAAAGCGTCTGCAAACATTAAATAAACATTAAATCGCAAAACTTCACAGTGACGCACACATGAGAGAACATTAAGAGCTACTTGGCTGAGAGATTATCTAAGTACAGTGGCTAAAGGCTCTTTCCCAGGATCATCGTTCTGGACAAGCAACAATATCAGATGTCGGTGAACGACAACATCACCTCATCGAAGTCAGACGTGTCTTTAACCTCATTAGTGTTTAAAGGCCTTTATCATCGTCTCTGAGTAAATTATTACAGATTGGGAGCAATAACTGTTTTTTAATGACGTTCATTTATGGGCCAAGGTGAAAGAGCTCATTATCTTTTGTCATTAGAGGTTCAGTTCAGGGGTTGAGACAATAATTCTCTCAAGTCGCTTCAGCAGTTAACGTTCAAACGGTTTTCTCAAAACGAAAAAAATTAGACAATATTATAAATATTTTTAAAAATATAATTCTAATGTAAAATTAACTTTTACCAGTTTCCATCCTATTTTCACCCAACCATCCAGAGTCAGATTTTTACTCTTTGTTTGTTTGTTTTATAACTGACTGGACGAAGTCTGCTGAGTTTTTAATTACAAGAGGATTAACTCTGCAGGGATCTGAGCTAATAATCATGGATGGATCTCCCAAATTGTTCAGCTGTTCGCGTCTGCTGACAAAAGTTCACATCACTCACAAGTTCTTGAATCTGCAAATGGAAAGCCAAAACGGTGTTAATTCGTTAGTGCTTATGTGAGTGGGAACAAATAGAAGCTGGCCCAAGTGGCTGGGGAGAGGGAAGCCTGGGCCGCAACCCAACCCCAGATAAGCAGAGGAAAATGGATGAATAAATAGATTTATAATCATTCTACGGTCGATACAAAACATGTTCACAAAGGTTGTGTTTTTTTATTAAGATAAAATCCCTCTCATATAAATCTTTACATTTTCAGTACCTTCCGAAATGAGCTGTTTCAGGGCATTGTCACTTTTTGGGCTGAAATATAATTGCTTTCAATTACACTTAGAGCTATGATAACCATTCTGTCCTGTTTTTGTAAAGTTTCAGTTACGTTAATAAAGAACCTGAAAAGCATTGTGTGTACTTGAGATAAATCTTGTTGCATTTATCACAAGTTAGACTGACTTTATGTCTGCTGGCTCTCAAACACTGGCGTTATTACTATAGGCTATCTTATGTCTTCACTTTAAGATGAAGATAATGATTTTAAAAACATCACTAAAATAGGTTTTTATCATCTAAAGAACATCGCCAGAGTCCGCCCCATTCTCTCTCGGGCCAATACGGAGACGCTGATGCATGCTTTTATCACCAGTAGGATAGACTACTGCAATGCCCTGCTTTCTGGTCTTCCCAAAAAGAGCACTTCAAGTCTACAACTTTTACAAAACTCAGCAGTTCATGTCCTGATGAAGACCAGGAAGCGGGAGCACATCACTCCGGTTTTAGAATCACTGCATTGGCTCCCTGTATGTTTCAGGATCGATTTTAGGATACTTTTAATGGTTTTTAAGTGTCTTAATGGTATCAGCTCATCTTATCTCTCACAACTGCTTTTACCATTTGAACCCTATGAGGCCCTCGCCTCTGGAACAGGCTGCTGGAGGAACTCAGGGCCGCAGAGAGCGTTCATGTTTTTAAGAACAGGCTCAAAACCCACCTCTTTAGTTTAGCTTTTAACTGACTACTATTTATTGCCTTGCTTGTTTTACTTATTTATTTATTTTAATTACTGTTGTGTTACACATCTATGTTGTTTTATTTCTATAATCACATTTTATTGGATATTTTACTATCCACATTAGCTCTCGTTACGTATTTTAATCCTTCCAGTGTTTCCTCTGTGGAGCCCCCTGCCTCGGGACCGGTGGTCGGTGGCGGAGGGTGGGGCACTCTTAGGGTAGTGCCCAGGTAGTGGTGGGGGTTGCCACCCTCCCTCCCAGGGCGCCCTGGATTGGTGTCTTGGCTGCTGCCGTGGATCTGTTGCTGTCGAGGCAGATGGCTCCCTTGATGGCGTGTCTTTCATTATCTGTCCAATCTGAGCTCAGCCTAGTGTTTACTGTGGTCTTTTAGTGTGTTTTGTGGACGAGTGTGTGTGTGTGTCTGTGTGTGTATGTGTGTGTGCATTTGTGTGCCTGGGAATGGTTTGTGAAGATTGGGGGGTGAAACTGTCATAATTGTTTTAAGTGTGGGAAAGGGAGGGAATGTGGGTTAAATGGGTCATTTTAATCTGTTAAGCACTTTGTGTTGCTTGCTTAGCATGAAAAGTGCTTTATAAATAAAGTTTGATTTGATTTGATATAATGGAGATAGCGATATGCATGATTGAATTGAAATTGAAATCAAAGCTGATTATGATTTAGACATATTTTCACCAGTTTTCATTCTAGAAGAGAAACAGACCTGCTGCACACAGCTGGGCACATGGGGCAGATGATTTCATACATGTTTATCCTCCTGTGTACTCTGCTTTAATTAGATAAAACCAAAGCTTGAGAGCCAACAGATATAAAGTCCAACAGTGTGATAAATGCAACAAGATTTATTATAAGTTCACATTTTATGTTTTTAGGTTTTTTTAAGAAATAGAAAAAAACTGGAAGTGGTTGTTATTGCGCTAAGTTTGCATTTTCTTGAAATAGCCAATCATAGGAGAGCCTTTCTAGCCAGTCAGAAGCTAGACAGTCGGGACCTTCCTTCGACTCGTCCCCACGATTCCAAATGACGGTTGCAACACCATGATGCTATCTGGATGCTAAACCAACAACAGCCTTCCCCGTTGTGAGTCAAGATGGGCGAGTCCATGAATGTTGAGTGACATTGTGATGTAGATCTGCCTGGATTTTCAAATTTCACTATCAGAAACTAATGCAGGAGATAGGTGTAGGAGACTATTCTCATGTTCAACCAGCATGACTCAGAGTGACCCGATTATAATCACAAAAAAAATGTAAATGGCTTTTCAGTGTTCTACACCTTTAAGAAAAACACTTCTCCTTTCTTTTATTATTTTTGGACAATTAGGCCCAATTGATTTTAAATCATTAGAATCTAGAGATAATAGTGAAAATTGGCAAGGTTATGTAGCACCTTTCACACACACTTCAGCGCGTTTCTGAACGGCCGTCAGAAATATCGACTTTGTTGCTAAGTTGGCAGCACCGGTTCTGAAATCTCAACAGGGACACATTTTGACTTGTTCTGTTCAGTTAGCTTTTAAATCACTAGTTAACAGGAACGTTGTTACTCTGGTAAGCACATGAAGATGTGTTTATAAAATAAATGTTTTTTTGCTGTCGTTTATGTCAGAACCGAGTCAGCAGATTGCGTTAAAGAGCACCGTCAGCTCAGGCCTTTAGATCAGAATGACTGAAAACCAAATTGCTGGCCTTGTGCTGCTTCCGGCCCTTTCAGCTCATTCAAATCGGGAGTTGTCCGTGTTCCATAAATGTGCAGTAATTTGAACACACTGTCCTCAATAACTAGGACAAAAACAGATTTCCCCCCCGTGTCATGAGCCTATGACTTGTCAGAAGGCAGTGAAATAATGAAGGCAGCTTCATACAGCAGCTCGACATTCATTAAAGGTTTTTATTAGCTTTTAACAGTGTTGTCCGCCCAAAAGCTGGAGTGGAGGAGAATTAAAATGTTGGCGCTCTTCTCTTTTAAAAGAGCCATTTACTAGAATCTGTTGCACCTCAGACGAGGGAGCAGCCTCTGCCGACGGACACGCGTTTGGAGGGTTTGAATAACGTCTTTTTATGCGGACTCATTTGTTTCCCAACTGAATAATTCTATTGGATAAACTAGCATTAGACGTGCTTCATTGTCGCCTATATGTAGAGAGTCTTTGTAAAATCCCAATTCTCAGTGCAAAGATTAATACAGATAAAGATCAGATGAGGATAATCACAATAATCAATTAGATGCATCCGTTATCTTCTAAGGATCAACAAAGCTTTTCTGTGCTGTATTAAATACTTTCAAGTGACAAGATTATTATTAGAAACTTAAATGAAGGAATCAAAGTGTGAACACAAAGACTTGGAGGTTAAATCTGTATCATTAAAGCAGGTTTGACTTTGATTCTGAAAGGAGGCATGAGAGTAAATGACAGGCTGTCAGACGCCACAGCGGCTGCATTTAGAAGAAAGTAATTATGGAGTTCTTAATGGAGTTTGGATATTCAGAGCAGGTCATTAAATGCGGGGTTTTACATTGAATTTTCCATTTTATTCATTGTGAGTTTTAGGTGCTGAGCTTAAACCACGACTTCTTCAACCAAAACGAAACCAAGATGCATGAAGAAATATTCACTTATCTCCTCAAATACTGAGAAAGAGTTTAATGTGCTGCTAAAAAAACTCTGTCATGTTCAGCAGAATGTCCTTGACAACACACACACACACGCACACACACACACACGCACACGCACACGCACACACACACACACACACACACGCACACACACACGTACACACACACAGAAACGTGTTCAGTAAAAATGGAAACTAATTAAACTCAACTGTCACCGACGGTCAAAATGACAAAATGTCATAATTTCCTCATACACTGCTTTTGCAAATAGAACAGAATAAAAATGAACAGTAAAACAATAAGTCCCCTTCAATTTTTGCACAAGTATCAACCATCCTTTTTGAATAATTTTACCAATAAATACTGCTAACCACTTAAACATTCTCCCTCTCCTGATAATAACATTTTACTCTCTGTGACGTCGGATGTGCTACTACTAGTTTATCCGTTTAATTATAGACTCACTAGGATAAATACAATAAAGTTTATCTCTCACCAAATACAATATTTACTAAGAAATCACAATATAGCCATAGAAACTCTACTTGGTATATATGGTGTGTGTGTGTGCGTGCGTGCGTGCGTGCGTGCGTGTGTGTGTGTGTGTGTGTGCGTGCGTGCATGTGTGTGTGTGTGTGTGTGTGTGTGTGTGTGTGTGTGTGTGTGTGTGGGCAACTCTTTTTTTGTTGCCGGTCTGCAGAGACTTTCCTGGGTGAGATTGTACTGATAAAAGAAGAAACTTTATTCAAAGAGGTCTTATATTCGTTACTTAAATAAGTCTGCTGTGTTCTCTATGAATGTTGTGAGTGGGTTCCTGTGGAAAAAGAGCTCTGGTGCTCCTGTTTCAGGAAGTAGAAAATAGTCACAGCAGAGGAGGGAGGGCAGGAAACAGCAGGATTTTAAGTCTTACTCGTTAGATTTATGATACGCAAATGTCTCGCCTCTGATTGGCTGAAAAGTAGTGCGCCTCTTCTGCCACCTCCATTCTGCCTTCTTTCTTATGTTTTGTATTATATAACTTTGATGCTTTAGATGCACAAATAACAAAAGTCTGAGCGTGTTTTGGCATGTTGTTAAGTTGCTAATGCTGATGGTTAGCTTTTATTAGCTGAGACGTGCTCAGATCTCTCCTGGCCGCTAAATCAACACAGCCTTCTGGTTGAGCCAAGATCAGAATCAGATCAGAATCAGAAAGGATTTCTTGCCATGTGTGTGAGAATCACAACATTAGGAAATTGCTGCGGTACTTCGTGCAAAATTAGAAGATAAAAATAAGAGGTAAGAAAATATTGGAAGTTAAAATATAACCATGATAACATAATAATATCAAATGGCAATACTTAGAGAAACGGCTGCTATATACAAGACTGTGTAGGTCCTAATCAGGGCGGATCAATTCAGGTACAAACACAACACAGGGTCAGGTGACTGAGACCAGGCAGCTGGAGTGAGCAGCCCTACGACTGTCGTTCACAAGTGCGACCGCAGAGGGGAAGAAAATGTTCTTGTGGCAAGAGGTTCTGGTCCGAATGGATCTGAGCCTCCTGCCAGATGGGAGTGAGGCAAAAAGACTATGTTCAGGGTGAGATGGGTCTGCTGTTAACTGCCCTGCACGCCTCGATGTCCTGGAGGTGTACAGGTCCTGTATGGAGAGCAGTTCGCAGCCAGTGACCTTCTCAGCAGATCGTACAACGCGCTGCAGTTTCTTCTTGTCCCTGGTGGTAGCTCCAGCTTACCACACGGTGACTGAGGAGGTGAGAATGGACTCCATGACTGCAGTGTGGGTGTGTATTATGACGTGATGTGGAAGGGACTACTTTTTCTGACCCGATTGTCTATTCTCCTTCAAAGCTAATGCCGGTGATGGGGGAAGAAGAAAGTTTTCACGCTCTGCATGACCATCAAGAAAAAGTATGAATTTCTCAGTTCTCATTTCTTCCAGAAATGCCAATGAAAAAAATCAATTTTAAAACAACAAAGCTGGACTACAAATACATTCATCTCTGATCAAACATTCCTTCTGTTTTAAGCCTAATTCCATGGGAAATATCTCCAGGTATGTTGCGTGATCTCCAGAAGGTCTTTTTAAGTTTTGTGTGAAAATATGTCCAGGACTGCAAATACACATCACCAAACAGTAAAGCAGAGGAAAAATGGACGTAAGTTCAGCAAACTTCAAATATTTGTTCAGGAAGAAAGAATCACCACTAATCTGGTCATGTGATCATGTCATTTATTTATTTATTTTTTTTAGCTCTTGGAGAGTTCAGACGCTTTTTCCCTCCTCCCCTCCCTATCTTATGCCAAGGCTCTTTGTCTGTCTGTGTGTGAACGGCGCTTCTGCATTTTTTCTGGAAACTGGAAATGATTAAAAATGGATCTGGTCAGTTGGTCTCTCAACGCGATTGACAAAATTTTCTCAATGATGAGAACGGGAGAAGGGGCTCCCGGATGCCCCTCTGGGACAGAGCCAGTTGGGCACATCATGGACTCCTGGAAACAGTGGAACCTGATCTGCCTCTCTCACCTGTCTGTAGAGGATTCTGAAGACGTCTGGATATTCGTGGTGTTGGTGTCAGGTTTCGTGCTGTTTGGCCTGAGCGGTTACCTGGCTTACCGGAAAATTAATGAGCTGTCGAGGAATATTGTCTCACTCCCGGAGCTCAGGGATGGATTACACCGCGCTGCGAACGCACAGACTCATATAGTTGTCGAGATGAGTCGTAAGCTTGGAACTTTGGCTGAGATTCAGACTCTGGCACAGAAGGTTGATGCCATCAAGGATAGAGCTGACGGATGAGCACGGTTGGGAATAGATTAATTTACGCCATTATTGGATTCAGAGGGGTTGGAGACCAACAGAACTTTAAGACAGAGAGGAAATTATCTCTGTCTGTCCCCAAAACAAGTTCTTATCTGAATCTGGTGCCCTTGAGCCTGTGAGGCTGAAGTACTCCCACTCTGAAGAAATGTCGAATGCTGTCGTTGCCATGGCAACTCTGTCTCCCTATCCCAGCCTGGGCGGGACTGAGACCAGTGAAGGCCGTTGAATCGTTCCAGGAGTCACTGTGCCCTCTAAACCCAACGACCTCCCTCCCCTGTCCAGACGGAGGTGACGAGCGCTGCTTATCGCGGCTGCATGCACTGACGTGTGGAGAGTCCCAAACCCACCACCCCACCTAGTGGACACTTATGTTGTGTAATGTCTGAAGTCTGCTGCATTTCTGTCTGAGGTGTTTTTTGCAGAGCAAAGCTGCCCTCTCTGTGGAGGGTAACTCTGAAGTACCATTTTTTCCTCCACCTGACCCAATCCTCATGTAAACCCTCTGATCTCTATTAAGGTAGCACGACTCGGGGTTGCGAATGACCACAGTCATCAATTCTTGTCATGTGTCTATGTATGTATGTCTGATCTCAGAATTGTGTGTACTGAAACTAATTTCCCTCTGGGATTAATAAAGTATCTTTGAACTGAATTTGAATTGAATTGGTAAGTAGCAGCTAAACTAGGAGAGAGGAGATTCTGTGGTGACATCATATTCTGCTAACTATGAACTTTTACAAGCTGATAAATCTCAAAACATGTGACAGGTGTGGTCGAAACACACATCATTACTTTTCATTTAGATTGAAGTAGAAAATGTGTGTGATTCATGACATTAGAGCAGATTAGAAAATTATTTTTGCTCCAATAACTTGCTTTTATTTTTGTTCTTCCAGGGACCCATGAGTCGACCGCAAAGAGAGGAGACTAAGGCTCTCTGTTTTGAAAGTCTGTTAATAACTGATTCTCAATGTTTATTTTGATTTAACAACAAAAGCTATAATTTTTTCTCAGCAATTCTTAGAAAAACAATAATCTCTGAGATTTAACTGAAGTTCTGTATGAATCGTGTTCAGAGTGTTCCTTCAGACATGCTGCTGTGGTCGGAACGAGCTACGTCTGGTCCGTCTCACAGCCGCCTGACAGCATGGCAGCTTCATCTCTGCTCTCCTGTTCCTGCCATGAGAGGAAGTCAAGTTTTCTGTTCTCCAGTTCACAATAAGAGGGAAATGTAGCAAAAGTTCCTTCTTCTACAAACAGCATTATTTGAGTCCTTTAATTAGTGAATTAATGGTTTTTTTATTGTCATTGGTGGTGTCTTCATTCTCCTTTATTTTTGCTTATAAGTCAAGCATTTATCTTTAGAGAAAAGCTGATCATAAATAGATGGTGGTTGTCTTATGTAACTCCATCTTTAGGTGGCATGAAGGGGGTGACAGCGATCTGTAATCCTCGAACACCTGATGCGTTGCTATAAATAACCAGATACATTATATTTGTCTTATGTTAGTCATCTGTGTTATGAAGCAGTGTTATCGCATTGTAAATAAGTCACTGAACATCTACAAAGAAATACAGTCTTCCAGAATACAGGTAGACCAGTAAACCTGTGAAGGGAAGATGAAGATGTAAGAAAATCAATGCACTTGTTTGCTTTTGGCTTCATGTTTCTGCCTTCTTATGATAATGCTCCTCAAGAGTAAATAAAACACCCTTTCTCTTTTCTTACACAACGTGGCCTTTTCTGTTGCCAACGCATCCATCCCGTGTGTGTGTGTGTGTGTGTGTGTGTGTGTGTGTGTGTGTGTGTGTGT
>SSNQ01034508.1:299111-323412 GCA_006942095.1 Nothobranchius kuhntae | reverse complement strand
TTGGTGGTGTCTTCATTCTCCTTTATTTTTGCTTATAAGTCAAGCATTTATCTTTAGAGAAAAGCTGATCATAAATAGATGGTGGTTGTCTTATGTAACTCCATCTTTAGGTGGCATGAAGGGGGTGACAGCGATCTGTAATCCTCGAACACCTGATGCGTTGCTATAAATAACCAGATACATTATATTTGTCTTATGTTAGTCATCTGTGTTATGAAGCAGTGTTATCGCATTGTAAATAAGTCACTGAACATCTACAAAGAAATACAGTCTTCCAGAATACAGGTAGACCAGTAAACCTGTGAAGGGAAGATGAAGATGTAAGAAAATCAATGCACTTGTTTGCTTTTGGCTTCATGTTTCTGCCTTCTTATGATAATGCTCCTCAAGAGTAAATAAAACACCCTTTCTCTTTTCTTACACAACGTGGCCTTTTCTGTTGCCAACGCATCCATCCCGTGTGTGTGTGTGTGTGTGTGTGTGTGTGTGTGTGTGTGTGTGTGTGTGTGTGTGTGTGTGTGTGTGTAACTTTAACCTGACAATCTGACAGTGGGATTTCCTACAAGTGTGTGTAGTGTGTGGGCTGCTTTGTTGAGCTGAGATGTGTGGGGTCATGTGTGGATGCGTGGGATGGGATGTACAGTATCAGGTTCTAAGTATACTCACTTATGCACACGGTGGACTAAAAGAAGAGCTGGTGATCAGCGTCTCTCAGGGACAAAAAGATAAGTGACACAGATTTCACTTAAACGGCTACTTTGATGACATCCCGATTAATCTCGAAATTTCTTGGCAAAAAACTGAAGAAATGAATTTGAGTTTGTCTGGGTGAAATGATCTGTCCCTGCCATCTAATGGCGAATAAGCACCATTACCGATAGAAGAGGTAGAAGTGCTTCTGTCTTTTTCTGATGACTCAGTCTTTTTGTTGTTATCAGAAAAGCCAGTTTTACTTTGGTGTGTGTGTGTGTGTGTGTGTGTGTGTGTGTGTGTGTGTGTGTGTGTGTGTGTGTGTGTGTGTGTGTGTGTGTGTGTGTGTGTGTGTGTGTGTGTGTGTGTGTGTGTGTGTGTGTGTGTGCGCGCGCGCGCGTTATAGTTCAAACTGAATGAACAATGGGGATAAGTGGAAAAAATCCGAGGAGACATTGAAGGAAGCAGTTACCATGACAACGGTACACACGGCACACCTAGCTAACTTTCAGAGCTGGTAAGTTGCTCCGTTTTAGTCTGTGAATGGCAATAATGCAGCAGGGTTCGCTTCATAATACCACAACCATGTTTAATACTGTCTATTTTATTATATCCTGCTCATTTATCTCTCAATTAAACCGTAAGGTGCACTAATGTTTAGCTAGTGCTTTAGCTCGTTTCGCTGTTTGTACAGTTTAATTTAAAATAATATTAATGTCATTTTTGCCTAAATTAGTAAACAGTTTCGACGTTACGCGTACATCTGACATTTTGATGTGAGCTAAGAGAAATAAAAGTTTTAAAAAAAGCTGACGTCATGCGCTGCCCAGAATGCATCACGAGAACATCCGTCAGATCGTCAAAGTTCATCTGAGAAAATTGATGGAAAATAGTTAGAGGAATGTTTGATAAAATTAACATGAATATGGAAATATTGCGTTGAACATTAGTAATGGCATTCATGCGTAATATATATGATACAGGAAGTTATATCTCCAACAAATCAACAGATAATTATATAAATATTTAGTTAGCTTTTTCTAAAGGACATCTTGTGTGGATTCCAACTTTTATTTACAATTAGCAGAGAGACAGCAAAAACGTGCAGGGTAGTGGTCCACAGCATCACTTCAGTCATTATAGCTGCACTGTTTATGGTCCTCCTGAACATATTTCAAGCATGTCAGCTGCAGTGGATGTAGAAGTCATAGATGTTGTATATAGAATTTAAGAGATGTTGTGTTTCTTCATAAATACTGTTAATAAATATTTGCATCAGATGATCATTGATGATGATTTTGTGATGCTTTATTTAACCCACGTTTGTCTGGTAGGAAGGGATTTGTTGGGACCGCTGTGATTATGTTTCATTAAGTCTTATTCTGAGCAAACAGCTGCGTTTTCTTTGTTCCACAACTGGACCTTCTTAAATCACATTTATAGTTGTCATTTTGATCTGTTGCCAAATATCAGACTGATTTATAACATATCAGGACTTGTAGAGTGACTGTTGTGTTTCAGTCACCTACTCCTGTGATCTGAGCTGGTGGAGCTTCTGAGGCAGAGAGCGATGTTGTCAGCATGCTTTTGTCATGTCAAGCTTCTCTCGCTCACATAAGCACGTGCCACAACCCTTATTGATATTCGATTAAACTGCATGCTTGTAAACATGTTCTTCAGACAGCTTCATGGTTTCAGACACAAATACTCTACAGAAATCTAGAAAGATAACTTTTAAAATCTTCTTTTTATTCACGTGCAGAAATAGGGAGGAGAAGAACCCATTTAAAGTGTCAAACAGCAGTGAAAAGGTGGGCGTGTGTTGGTTTGATCGCTGCTGCGTTTACTAAAGAAACTTTCTTGTCTGTGACAAAATTCATGTCATCTTTGCAGAAACAAAATTAGATTTTGCTCAGTTAAAGTCTTGCGTCTTTCCTCTCTTATGCTCAGGAGTTGCGTAAATTCCTGAAGCTGCCAGTAGAAGAAAAGACAGCCCACGCTTCAAGAGTGATGGCCATGCTGGAGAAGGAGCTGGTGGGAGGACCCGTGGGGGAGGAGGAGAGGGAGGAGGGAAATGACAAGAAGATTTCAAAGCAAATCAAGAGTAAAACAGCTCTCCCTACTATAACACCAGACACATATGAGCTGAAATTTCCTATGATGAAAAGAGGTAAAGGAGGAGGACGGGTAGAGAAGTTCATGTTATAAAAGGTTAAAAGTATGCAGCAGTCAGATCATCACATGTTAACTCTTATTTGTGTTCTGTCTGCAGGAAAAATCACAAAGAAAAGCAAACATGACTTAATCGTCATGGAACGACAAAAAGCAGTCTTGGAGGTGAGTTAATTCAAAACTAAAACATACAATGTGAAGCCAGTCAGATTTTCTGGTTTAAAGGTGCAATATGTAAGAATGACATCTTGTGGTCAAATGTGGTTTCTGCAGTCCATTTTCCTGGTGGGATGATAGTACCAAAGGAGTCAAATGTCCATCCCTTAATTGGAAGGTTGCAGGTTTGAGCCCCACTCAGTCTGCCAATGTTGTTGTGTTGTTGGGCAAGACACTTAAACCACCTTGCCTGCTTGTGATGTTGGGAGGGACTGAGGGCGCCTGTGCATGGCAGCTTTGACTGTCAGTGCCCCCTAGGGCAGCTGTGGCTACAATGTAGTTCATCACCACCAGGGTGTGAATGGGTGAATGACTGATTGTGTTGTAAAGCACCTTGGGGTGGGGTGGTGGTGGAGGTGTGTGTGGGGGGGGGGGGGGGTCTAGTACTCTAGAACACGTGTCAGACACAAGGCCCGCGGGCCAGATGCGGCCCGCGGAGCATTTTTATGCGGCCCGCGAGATAAATATCAAAAATATATTAAAACTGGCCCGCTGTCCGATTTTACCGCAAAGACTACAACTCCCATAATGCTTTGCAGCGTTAGCGCGGAGCTGAAGCACCCCTTCCTTTGTGTTTTTTCCAGCGTCTGCTGCCGGTGTCTGCAGCTCCGCTGTCTCGGACAAACTACACTCCTCTCACTCAGCGCCGAGTTCACTCAGCTATTTTCCAACATTGAAGCCCAGAAACTGAGATTTTAACCGCTCAGTAATGTGTTCACGACTGAAAGAGAAAGTTTTCCAGCTAACTTCCAGACAGAGCTGATTTAACTCCAGCGAGCAGCGACACGCTCAAACCAGCATGACTCTGTGGCTGTGTGAGAATGTAGAGCAGCCAGAAGGTCTGAAAGGTGAAAGAATTAGAGGCAAACTGCAGCACAGGGACATTTTTCCTTGGGAGCCAAAATGCTCCCCAGGCTTTTATTTCATTGCTTTCTTTTTACAGATCAAAAACCCAACCCCAAGTCTCCACCTGGCTTCCTTTAAATACCCCAGAAAATGACGTCTGCAAAACAATCAGCCCCAGTCGTCAGCGCTTCAACATTAAACCCAAAAGAAAATGAACATCCAAATCCTCCCGAACATCCTGTTGCTGTTTTTATTTTTCCTCCCCGACACACAACAACGTGGTCAAGCTGCTCAGACACGTTCAGCAGCACAAACCTATGTGAGCACCTTTGTCATCTAATGTTGTCATTATTATGATGAAGATGAACAAAACAACAGGAGTCTCCTCAGCTCAGATCAATCTGTCATGTTGTGGGGCAAGAGTCTAACCCAGGACATGCAGAATCAGAGTCAGATTGTATAAAAAATAATAATATTTATTGACGAAAAGGTGAACTAAGGGCGCACTGGAAAATCCAGCGGGTGCAGAAACGGGAAGCAGCATCTAGAGGGAAAAGTAGCAGAGGTGAGTATGGGAGTTGTAGGATGGCAGGGGAATTGCTGGCTGAGGGACTTACGATAGACGAGAAGTGTGTGGGAGGGGTGAGCCGGGGTAAGTCCAGGTAATGATTGTAGAGCGGTAGAGGTGAATGAGGAATGGGATCCGGACCGGTGTGGTTCTGGAGAGGGAGCGAGAGGTGGAGGAGATTGGGTCGGCACTTGGAGGAGGGTGAACCAGGAAACGAACCAGAGAAAAATCCAAAACGGCGCCGGGGAAAACTCTGATGATTATCCAGACCTGAGGTGGGGTAAAATCCAAAAATAGAATTAATCCAAGTCACGAGAGAACAAGAGCAGAGATAAGTGAGGGCTAGAGACTACCAGTCAGCAGTTAATCATCCGGCGTCGAGTCTTCTTCTTCTTCTGGTGTTTCATTGGCGGTTGGCAAACAACGAATGGTGCATTACCGCCACCAACTAGTGTGGAGTGTGGTCTGGAACAGCGCTCATAAAACAAAATTTTCATTGAAATCTGCCCAAAAATTTTGTGAAATATTTTACTACCAGAAAAACACATAGATGCACATAATCACTCACCTTAATTACAAATCAGTGTCAAATACTCAAAATAACAATGAATGAAGGACTTTATTTGATTATTATTGTGAAGGATTACAGAGAAAATATAATTTGCATAAGTCGTTATCTTCTCCTGAAGGAAATTAAAGTTTAAAGATGAGCAATCATGAATTTGTTTGCAAAAGAAGACAAATTTAGCAGATTTACTCGGTAAACTCCTCACAGGCATTAATCCTACCAGTTTGATGTTGACTTTTAGGGAGAGACAGAGAGAAAATCACCTTCATGCCAAGATGCAAACCTACTTTCGTCTGTTGCTCCTCCGTTCCTCAGCTCTCTCTGATGACGAAGAGGTCTGACATCATGAAAATGGACAAGGCCCTCGCAAAAGAGGAGAGGATGCTGAAACTGCTGGAAAGGACCATTGAGAGTGAAAACCAGAAGTTTGAAGAGTTTCTCAAAGAGAATGAGAGGAAGTCTGTGGAAGCCAGAACACTGTAAGCCCCCGGGCGTGAAATCGTGTTTCATTTTCTCAGCAAACTCAGTGATGCTCTCTTTTTGGCTGCTACTGAACATATTCTGGTCAAATGATGTTCTAGTTCTGAGCGAGAAGAAAAGTCCAAACGGGAGAAGAACCTCCAGATGAAGAAGCTAGCTGCTGAAATAGGCTCCATAAAGAGGTAGTATTCTGATGTCCCCACTGAGAGGATTGTCCTTGAAGTGGATTTGAGAAACAAACTACTAACAAATGTCTGTTGTGCGTTTGTTTTGGAAGTGAAATTGCCAATTTTGAAGAAATCCTGATAGACTATAAGAGATACCAAGAATTCCTCTTCAAGATTTCTCCTCCAGAGTGGCAGGAGGAGCAGAGAGCCAAGGCATGGAAGGTTAAAGACCAGATCCAGGAGCTTCACGAGGCGGATACCAGGAACAGTGAGTGTTTCCTTAAAGACATGTTAACCTGGTCACACAAGTACACCACCCTGGCCAGTGTCGGTACCAGATCGGCTCGGGGTCCTGCGTCTGCTGATGACGTCACAATAGATGATTGGCTGAACGTGAGCCTTTCAGAAGTTAAGATACCACGCTCGTAAACGTTACACGTTGACAATGAAGATTTTGGTCAGAACGAATTTACAGTTGTAGTCTTAGCAGTTGTAGTCCTGTAGTCTAAAAATCAACACTTTTTGGAGAAAATGTTTTTATTTCCAAATGAAATGTAAAATAAAAGCAAAGATATCAACTGATAAACGCTGACCCTCAAAAGCTCTTGAGTTTGATTAAACGGGGCTAAATAAAATATGAGAACTTTATTGAAAAGACAGCAAGCAACATAATGAATGAATGAATGTTTTTACATAACAACTAAGGAAATATACGGACAAATTCCACATTAATACAAACAGAAATGGCTTCACATATAAGGACTGTTGCGTTTTTTAGCAGTCTGATGTTGGTTTTATGTAGTTTCCCATTCTTTACAAAACAAGGATAAAATGATGTTTTATTAACAATTTCCAATTATAAAGCAAACATTTAGGTGGTAACAAACAAGAATTTATTAACAAAACTGCTGATGTCTTTCCAAAACATATGTGTGAAAGCCGAGCGCCGTAATGCGACGTCATCCGTAGGCGCAGGACCCCGAGCAGATCTGGTACCGACACCGGAGCTGAGAGTTAGAAAGGTTTCATTCTGGTTGTTTGTTTTGTTGCTGCTTGCACAGGTTTGGAAGGAAAGGCGTCCAGCTCAGAGAGACAATCTCCCTCCGGCAGAGAGACCAGGTTGGGTTAACCCTAACCCTAATCCGAACTGAGCACAGACACAAACAGACATGATTTTAATGTAGAGTTCACTGTCCATCAACTCATGGTATAATGCTGCTCTTCTCTGTGTAAAGCTCCCACAGACTTTTATAGGTATGACATCATCAGCCTGATAGATCGCTGGTGATCAGAAATGTACTTTCAATGGTAAAAGTTATCATTAGCATGAATTAGGGCTGGGCGATGTGGCCTAATATCAGTATCACCATATATGGAGGATTTCACTTCGATAACGATAAATGGACGATAACTGCAGGTAGGCACAGAAACAAAAGTTGTCCACTAGATGGGGCTGTCACGTGTATTACGGTGAGTCACGTTTTTACGTGGCTCAAGGTGGTACAGCTTTAAAGAGACATGAAAGTTGCCAACCTACACACATCTTTTTGTTTTTTATCATCAAATGTATTGACATGGGAAAAGTTATCTCAATAAGAGTCAGAAATTTCGACAACGATAAGTTTTCCATTAATTGCCCAGTCCTAGTATGAATCCAGTGGAGAGACACGCAAAATATGTGGGGGTGCTGATTGGATTCACTGCCCCCTGCTGGGCATTATTATATAAAGTGACAATAATACATTTAGGGGGAAAAAAACTTTGGTTTGGAAAATCAAGTCATCTCTGTTCATGAACTTTATCTTTGAATATGTAGAAACTTAACTGACTTGTTGTGATTTAAACACCAAAAAGGTTATGATGCGTTTTTCTTTGCTGTTGTATTCAGACTCATTTTGTTTTCACAGAACCTGATCCATAGTTGTATAACAAACTCCTGCAGAATCATGAGAGTCTGACTTGATTTCATCGTGTTTTCCAGAGAGAAGAGTCCCACACTGGATTTTGACACCTCAGAGGTCAGTTTTCTCAGACTCAATCCTCCTGTTTTAACTCACTCTGAGTATTCATCGGCCGTGCTCCTGTTGAATTATTTTATCCACCTCTTTATAGGATGAAGCAGAACTTTACTTCACTGATCCACAGCAGCTGCTGGATCTGATCACAGAGCTGACGGATCAAAGCTTGTTTCTCATTCAGAACACGGCGCGGGTGGAGGATGTGCTGAAGCAGCTGCAGCAGTCCATCGAGACGACCAGGAGGGAGATGTAAGGCCCTGGTCATTGGTCTAGCTCTATTTACACCGATACTGTTTAAATATTGTTTTAACTACACTCCTCTTCATCACACAAAACTGTCTGTGTGAAGTGACAGAGAAGAAGAGCAGATCACACTGAAGATCAATGAGGCAAAGAAAAGACTCGACAAGGAGAAAGAGAAGAGCTCAGAGCTGAAGCAGCAGGTTCAGCTCGTCCAATCACTGAGCTCAAAAGATGAAGTAAGAATGTTTTAAAGTAGCTGTCTTCAACACTCACTAACACCTTATTGGAGCAGGCGGAGGGAGACTAGGGGTCTTAGCACACCTCTGTTGTGGCTTGGCTTCCTGGGGCTGGAGGCTAGGAGGGAGATCCGGTCGTCTGGTTGGGGTCTGGGGTGGTGGGTTGCTGTGCTCAGTGTTGGGCGGGGGAGCCTGCTCATCAGCACCCCAGCAGAAAGGGTCGAACTCTGGTAACCGGTGATGGTTGTACCCCATGTGCAGCAGTACCGGGACCAGAGTGAATAGGGTGTGTATGGGGAGCATGAGTGGGTGTCCGGCGTTGTGAGACTACTGTCAGATCTCTTTACTCGGGGTTGCTTCTCCGGAGGTTTGTCAAATCCAACAACGGAGTAGGATGCAGGTGTTCCTCTCCGGGTTTTCACAATAAAATGAAAATAATGCACAAATAAAGTTTGTGGTGGTTTTCAAGTTAAGAGTTTTCAGTCACATCCTTCTGGGTTCCTCATTTCTGGGGAGGAGGTGAAAACCGTACCGATCCTCGTAGCCTCACGCTGTGTCACTCTGGAGGTGCATGTTCTAAATATCGCTCTTGTAGCTACAAATGTCATTTTCTCTGGTTGTTAGTACAAACGCGATCAGCACAGCATCCTTCCTGAGCTGCCTGAGTACATTTTTCTATGGTAAATATTTTTTATCCTCTTCAAATGTTCAAAAAAACTGCTACTAGCTACAAAACCTCACAATACAAACCGATGGGTGTGTGCCACTTCCAGTATCTCACATCGGCGTTTCTCCGTGAGGCTTCTCCAAAATAAGATGGATACTTGTTTTTCTTGATCTGCTCCACACAGTTAAAACCTGCTCTTACACATAAAAACTACCACCGCTTTGCTTTTTCTGTCTTCAGTTTAGCCCATCTCCCTTTCCAGCTGTTTGATGTGGTCGTCGACGTTACCTGGCTTTGGAAAAGGGATAAAAAGTCCTCTCCGACATCCGATCTGGGATCTAGAGTCCGATTAGCACCTCCCCCAGCAGCAGAGCTTGGTTTCTTGCTTTTTGAAAATCTTTAGAAGACGAAAAGACAACTTTAGCCAGACTGAAGCAACTCAGGCCCACAGTAAACGATAATAAATCTGGGCTCGCTTGTGTGACCCTGCATACCAAAGTGCTTTGTGTCGTTATGTTGCAATCTGTGTTTAGCTACTGTAGGAAACCCTTTATGGTGACCACAAAGTAAAAGTCCTGCTTTGATGCTAGTCAAAAACGAAGGCAACATTTTTCAGCCATCATTGAATGGACTTTAAAAAGTGAATAAAACACATTTAAACTTTACTGAATTTCTCACCAAACAGCTGGTCCCAGTTTATAAACAGGGGCGCACCCAGAAAATTTTGACAGGGGTGGCCAGATGAGGCCAAATAAAAAGGTTTCCAACGTCAAACCAAATTGCTCCTTGTGGTAACTCTGGGATAGTGTGATGATGTGCTGCATTGTTCCTTTATTATTTTTTCTTTCTTTTTTATTAAAAACAATCTGTTTCTGTGACGGACCCGAGACCAGACCAGGGTGTCCTGCACGGCTGCTCTCTGTGGACAGGGTTACTGGTTGTTTTTGAATGTCTCGCTGAAGTTTTAGTCGTTTTGGCTGAAGGCTTCAACCAGATCGCAGATTCCTTAAAGAGCAAGTCACCCCCAAATCAGCTTTGTTTTCTGATAAACTATATCTAATCGTGCTGCAGACACGTGTCGTCAATAGTTTTGCACTTTAGTGCTTTTTAGTTAAAATTTAAATTTCCTGCCTAAAACTGTCAGTGTTGTGCCGTTGTCAGGTAAAAACTCTGCACTGCATTTGAATTTAAATCTGCCATCGCTATTGGCTAAGAGGTACCCTAGAACATTAGCTGGTACCATATGATGTCACAATGTCGTTGTGAGCCTGTGTGTTTGTGTGTGTGTGTGTGTGTGTGTGTGTGTGTGTGTGTGTGTGTGTGTGTGTGTGTGTGTGTGTGTGTGTGTGTGTGTGTGTGTGTGTGTGTGTATTTGCTAGCGGCTCCGCCCTCTCAGTCTACCAGGCAACTGCAAAAACTGATTTCTAAGAAAGTAAAAAAAAATCTCATTTTTAGAGTTTTCAGTAAAAAAATAAATCTGCAGAGGGGGAAGACAAACTTGCTTCTCTACAAATCTTAAAACTGTCAAATAAACTTAAAATTTGATTATTTAGCTAGTTTTAAGATTTCTATAGCCGAGCAAGTTTTGCTTACCCCATTGGCAGATTTTTATTTTTTACGCAAAACAAGGACTTTTTGAGCATGATTTAATCCTTTAGAACCCAACTCCTTCTGAATTGGAAAACAGATTGGAATAAATGCATCAAAATGTCAAAAAAATTTCAATAAAATAAAGAAGTAGAATAATTTTCAATATAGGTGTGGAGAGAATGTCACTTGGGGTTTTCAAACTTGAATATTTGACTCAAGAAGCTATTTTGCAGATGTTTGAAATGGGTTGTGACACCATTGTCACCGCGGGTCCTTAAGGGTTAAGAGAGAGCAGAAGAAGAAAACAATAATTAATGCTCTGAATGGATAAATACATTCCTGATTTAAAAGCAGGATGTTATATATGACAGCAGTTACATTAAAATAGTGAAATAATGAGTGTTATTATTGAATCTCTTGGTCTGATTTGGTCTTACAGGATGCAATGCTGGAAGCTCTCAGTGAGAAAGTGGCAGAAGTGCATCGCAGCTGTGTCGACGACAGGGTGACCAACCTCAGCACCCTGGAGAGGGTGGTCGGCATCGAGAACCGCGTGTTGTCCCTGCTGCAGAGTCTGGAGGACATCCCTCAAGACAGACTGGACATGATCAAGAAGGTCAAGGACAGTGAGAAGAGGAGCAGGTATCGCATCCTGGGTTAGGGTTAGCCCAACGTTTTTATTTAAGCATAATAACAAATGATTGTGTTTTTCTTCCAAAATGGTGCTGCAGACAACGTGAAGAAAAGCTGAGAGAGCAGAAAGAGAAACAACAAGAAAGAATGAAGAAGTACCTGGAGAGATCCTTGGCTGACTCAAAGAAAATAGTACGTAAGCTTTGACCTCCAGTCAAGTTTCATCAGCAACATCGTGACTCTGTTTAGAATTAAATCCTTCTTCTGTGACCTTCAGTGGGCCACATGTGTTTAGGGAGATACTAGAGCAAATTTGCCGAGATATGTCTGTTTTATTTCTGTTTACAATATTTTATAGACAAGAGCAGGTTTCCAACATTAAACGTAGAATATTTTCTTTCAGAGTGGGAGAAAACTCATGCCCAGATGTTTCCCTGTAGCTCAGAAAGTCAAAGTAACCACTGAGGACAACACAGCTGCTGAGGAGGACATCCAGGAATATCTCTTTGGCTCTGAAGACACGTCATGAAAAGACAAAGGAAATAATTGTTTTCATGTTTCAAAATAAAAGTTGCCGTGTTGCAAAAGCTGTTTTTGTTTCTGGAAAACGTACATAAATAACTCCATCCATCTGCCGTCGATGCCCGCTTACTCTCACTGGGTCGCAGGGTGCCTACACTGCAAAAAATGATTTTTGGATGGACCCCAAAGGTACCGAAATCCGTAGGAGAAACCGCACTACAACCAGGCCGGTCTCAGGATGTCTCCAGGTCACCACAGTTGTTTGTGTCTTAGGAATAACTCTATAGGAGTTAAAGTTGGTTCAGTTTTGTTCTGACGGAACCGGTTGCGGTCAGCTGTAGCGTGAAAAAGGTTTTTGACAGCTTGTCAAAGATGCGATGGGAGCAGAGTTTCCCTCCGATGGCCAGTCAGAGTTAGCTCAACAAAATCACTCAGGAAGTGATGCTGTTTTAAATCATGGCCATATCTTGGTTTATTGATACATCAGAACTTGCCCTGTAAAGGGGTTTTGCCAACAAACTCAGATACGCACCTCCCTCAGATGTGAAGATGCTGATTTGTGGATAAGAAAATATCTATGTGCAGTGACGTTGATTATAACTTGCGTGATTGAGATATAGTGCATGTGTCTGGTCCAGTCAGTGTGCTGATTAAATATATGGGTCATATATTTCATGTCATCCTTGTCAAACCAAACATCACTGATCATAACATCAAAATGTTTCATTGTTTCATTTAAACTTCATTGAATTAAGCACAGATTATTCAAACATCAATATTATTATTCATGTAACAATTGTTCATTCAACCATATTATTATTCAATGATTATTTAACTTATGAGTTATAAAAGTTCTTCTTTCATGAGGGTGTGCAATCCTGCGGTCTTATCAAAAGAAGGCTTTGTTTGGGAACGTAGGCTGACATCTTGTTCCCCCTGAAATGTCAACAAGGGCTGCAGAATCTTCTGGGCTTTAGAAGACAGGATAGAAACTCCACTCAGAGAGTGGAATTAGGTCTGTAGGTGACCGGATATTGTGTCGGTCAATATGTAGGTGAAAACTGACCATTTCTGGACATTACATATATAAATAGAAAAAAGTAGGGGTCCCAGAATCAAACCCTGCAGGACTCCCCAGGGAAGATGTAAGAAGGCAGAGGAACATCCACCCATCCTCACACAAACCGACCTGTCCTAGAGATATGATCTAAACCAGCTCAAGGCCAGATCAGAAAACCCCACATAATGCTCTAGACAGTTGAGAAGCATTTCATGGTCCACGGCATCAAAAGCTGCCATAAGATCCAACAGGACCAGCAGTGCTGGACTGCCCCCATCAATTGCTAAAACAATGTCTTAAGTACCTTTATCAGTGTGGTCTCAGTACTGTGCAATGTTTTAAAGCTTGACTGAAAGGTTTCTAAAACATAGAACTCGGTTAAAAAGTCCATTAGTGGACTATAGACACATTTTTCATGCACCTTGCTCAGAAAAGGGAGCTTAGAAATTGGCCAGATAGCTGGCAGTAAAACATCCAACCCCCATATATATATATATATATATATATATATATATATATATATATATATATATATATATATATATATATATATATATATATATCCTTCTATAAAAGCTGAGAAGACCGCTGTCCAGGCTGGAGATGTTTTCCATTTATTTTATTTGCACAAACAGCCAGCAGGTGGTGCTGTTTCCCTCAGTCGTTTTCTGACAGTCACCAGAGAAGAAGAATGCGGAAGCGCTTGGAGCAGCGATGTCGCCTGCTGTGATGCTCCAGCAGTTGCCAGTAGACTTCCAGCTCAGCGGTTAGACAGAAGTAAAACCTGACAATGTGATGGGTAACTGCTGGGCGTACTGTGTGCGGCTGTTTAGGGGCGAAGCCAACCGGATCCAGAGAGGAAGCGGGTAGGTGTTTTAAAGCGTTAGCCTCGGTGAGCTAACTCAAATTCAATTCAGAGATACTTTATTAGTCCCAGAGGGAAATTAGAAACAAGGTCTGATCCGGTGGGTTCGGTTACTGAAACCGTAGCTAACCGTTGGATTAGCCGGTAACTGAGAACTCACTTGTCCGTGAAGGTTTCTGAGACGTTTATCTGCTGGTATTGATTCTCCAACACGGAGTCTGGGTACGGTTGACCCGGCAGTCCAGACCCCACCCCTGCTACTGTTGACAGCTAGGTGTAATTCAATTAAAACAGGCCGGCGTAGAACTTTAAAGAGTTTATTTGACAGTAATTATTGGCTTGTTGGTGAACCCGTCTTACATATGGTCATCAAGAGTTCGTTTTCTGGTTATTTTGTTATCAAACCTCTTGTAAATAATTGATGGATTCACCCTCTGCTTTGTCCAGATAAGAGAGGGATTTGTTTTCTTTTTTCCAGCTTTCTTCATTTTACAATAGACTCACCTGTACTATTATAGCTCCACTGGCAAATGGAAACATACCGTAAACACTCCAGATATTAGATACTGTAAATATGATGGATGTCAAGGTTTAATCTTAAGTTGTCTGTGTGGTGCTTCATCCATGATTCAGTGCAGTTCTTTGCATTATTGCTATTGCACACACAGGTAATGTGATGACTGTCTTAGTAGATGTTGCTTGCAGCAATCGCAGCTTTATTAAAGTTTTATCTTTAATTGGGTACAAAATGAGCAAAGTAGCAAATGTGTTGGTTGTTGTGAAGCAAACAGTTTTTTTTGTCTCGGTTAAAAGTACCCCCATCAAAGTGACACCACCCAGTAAGAGAGTTGTAGGTTTAAACTAAAGCTGCAAAGGCAGGTCTGCTATGATAAACTCATGTTTTCCACACCCACCTTGTTCTCTTCTGTCACCACGCATGATTGTTGATGTTTACAACACTTCTTTCCATGGAGCTGAATTATCACTCATGTTATCCAGTGTTGCGCTGTGTTAAGTCGCAGTGATTAACACATGAATTGACCCTGTCTCGTTATTAAATACACTGTTAAAAGGCTGCAGTGATTTACTGTTTATGAATTGATCAGTATTTTTGATTATTCCTCATGATGTCAAGTTGAACAAACTCATAACACTAGGCAGGTAGGAGATGAGTGCATCTGTGCTCCATTGATAAGCCTGTGACTATGATCCCTGGTAGTAAATTAAATTAAGGATAAAGAAAAATATCATTCAGTGTTTTCACAGAGAAAACAAACAATTTGCGTTGTTTTGGTTTAAAGATCAGGTTAACTGAGAAACCAGTTTTTACTTATTGTTCTTGCAAATGGTCACACTGAGTTTTTCATGCTGGCTGGACATGAAAATAGTCTCCTACACCTATCTCCTGCATTAACTTCTGATAGAAAATAGATGACGGAACTCTAGGATTAGAAAATCCTGACAGATCTATGTCACATGGTCCCTTAACATTCACGGACTCACCCATCTTCACTCACGACGGGAAAGGCTGTTGTTGGTTTAGCGTCCAGGAAACAGAAGAGAACGTCTCGGCTAGTAGAAGCTAACAGTTAGCATTAGCAACTCCACCACATAGCAGAACTCCTCCAGGATTGTGTTATTTGTGGAGATAAAACATCAACGAGTCAATTGTAGAGTCACGTTGCTGTTAACCAATCAGAGGAGAGATGTCCGAATATCAGGAAGTAAGCTCCAAATCCTGCCGTCTGGAGCTACTTTCTCCTCCAGCTGATTTCTCTTCAGACGGGCGCACCAGAGCTTTCCTCCTAGAGACCACTGCAGGTGTATTCAAATAGGAGTAAAGTCAACCTTCCACTAGTTGTGGTTAGGGTTTATTCTTGTCCCTTGCTCCCTCACATAAACAGACCTCTAATAAAATGATCAGAGCTAATTCTGTACTCCTAGAGCTGCTTGACCTGCCTTTATCAGCCACCGGTGTCGTCTCTGCTGGGACAAAGTCTCCCGTTAGTCCAAACTACAGAGACTCTGGACGTTTTTATCTGTCGGACACATTTAGACAACAAAAAGTGCACAAACATGGACTCTAATGACTGCTCTTTGTCTTTAATGTGTTTATCAGCTGTAGTTTTAACCTCTGAAGTATCAAACAGACCCACGTGATGGGATGTCACAGCAGAGCTGTTAACTGAGCAACCCTGTTGGGCTGGTCTTGTTACCTGTTAAATCAGCCAGTGTGATGTGGGATTAGGATTATCTCTGCGTGACCGTCAGCGCTGAATCCTGTTTTTGTGTTTAGAGTTGATTAATGCAGCCATCGGTCTGTGTTTGATTATCTCACATTATCTTTTTATTTTTTATCTCCACAGGTCTAAATACTTCCGAAGCTCCACCACAGGGGAGCATTACACAATCGAGGTACGATTTGGACGTTTATTATTTTCTCCTTGAAATGATATTTTTTTTGTTAATGTTTTTTTTTTATTTTGCAGTTTGAAAATCTGGTAGAAAGTGATGAGGTGAGTCTGACTGTGGAAAGCACTTGTTGTCTTTTAATTGCTGTGATGGTTCTGTCTCTCAGCGCCTGGTTTCATTATTATGGGCTGCGTGTTAAAGCAGAATAATGCAGATCCCCCTGGGGACATTAGGACTGTGATCAGGTGGCGGGGCCTCTACCCTGTACACGTCTGTGCTGAGACTCAGAGTAAAGCTTGATTGGCTCCAATATTCCAAAGCTGATGGCAGGAATGTTGTCTTTTCCAGGCTGAGAGTCCACAGCCCTGTCCAAGGTAAGACCTGAACTCCCACGACTAGAATAATCACGAGAAGCCTCCAGAGTGACGGGCCTTTTGCTTTTCTGTCATTAGACCCATCAGTGAGGATGAGCTGAACCACCTGAAGGACCACCGCTACGCAGCCATCTCAGACAGCCAGGTCCTCGTAGACCAGCAGCTACAAGCTGAGGTAAGACCGAGCCTTTCTTCAGCATCTGGTCTTCTTTAGATTACCAGCTCTCCTTTTATGTTCCCGACTTGTTTTGGCTTATTTTTAATTTGCTGCATTGGTTTTTTTGTTTTTTCTCTTTTGTAAAATTCTGTTTTGTGTTTGTTTGATGTTTATTTCTGCTCAGTTAGAGGCTCAAGAGGAGAGGTTGAGGCTAGAAGAGGAGGCTAGAAATGCCGCCCAGCGCGAGGCCGCCAGGCTGGCACGCGAGCGCAAACTGAAGGAGGTGAGGCAGCGCCGAGCGCTCCCTTCTGCCAGTTTCCCTTACTGCTTGACTAAAGCAACTTCTCCTCTAACCTACTCTTCCTGTAGGTGGGCAACCTCAGCATCACAAGCTCTGTCTTTGGTGTTTGTACGACGCATTTAGTGACTTATTTGTTCTCTGTTTTAGTTTGTCCTTATGAACCCAAGTCAGGAATCCGATTTAAGTTGACTAACTAAAACCACTCCGTAGCCTGGGCACAGTGGATTACTACTGACTGACAGTATTTATGTACTTTGTTACAAAGCCAGAAGATTGATCAATGTTCCAAAGTAGCTGTATAAGTCGGTGAGCGAGTAATCAGACTACACAGATGGCTACGGCTTCCATTAGAAATGGTTCCATCTGAATAGCAACAGTCAGAAAAAAGAACTTTAAATAAGATTAAGAGAAAACACAAAGAAATGTGTGAAGTTAGAAAGACTAGAAGCATTTTTAAATAGCAAAAATTCAAAACTCGGCCAAAAATCACAAATAAACCGGGTTCCCGCGTGGCCTTAAGTCCTAAAAGCATTGAATTTAAGAGTTTGGAAGTAATACCTTAAAAAGTCTTAAATTGACAACTGGGTGTTCAAATGTGTGCTGTGTGTTAATTCTCTGTACTGTCTTTGTCCTCTAAAGTTTCATTTGTCAAACACAATCATTTTTATTAAATAACGTAGCATAAATGAAGAGTACCGATAATTGAGAACGGAGCGCAGCCTCGGGTCAAAATACTCCGAACAGCAGACGTCTTCAGCTCCCGCGCTGCTGCAGCGATACGAAACGGTGAACATACCATACCATACCATCTTTATTTATAAAGCACATTTAAAAACGGCATGGCAGCCGACCAAAGTGCTGTACAGAATAAAAAGTAAAAACACAATATAAAACAATACACAGTCAACAATAAAATGCACAACAAGGCAGATAATTACAGTCAATAAAAAGACACATAATAGAATAATAAAAGTCAGGGATTTAAAAATGCCTGGTCATAAAAGTGAGCCTTCAGCAGCGATTTGAACCGGAGGAGGGATGGTGCCAGCCTCACCGAAAGAGGAAGTGCATTCCATAGTGTCGGAGCAGCATAGACAAAAGCACGCTGCCCCCGCGTTTTGTATTTCATTAATGGAACACGAAGCAGCAGGCAATCAGCAGACCTCAACGCCCGGTTTGGCACATACCTAGTGACAAGATTCGACAGGTAATCCGGTGCCAGACCGTTCAAGGCCTTAAAAACAAAAGTCAGGATTTTAAACTTGACCCTAAAGTTTACGGGTAGCCAGTGGAGCTGCGCCAGTACAGGTGTGATATGTTCTCTCCTAGGAGTGTTTGTTAAAAACCTGGCTGCCGCGTTCTGTACGACTTGAAGCCTGTTAAGAGCGGAGGCAGGTAAACCTATTAAAATGGAATTTGCATAATCCAGTCGAGAGATGATAAAAGCATGAATTACAGATTACAGGTGTGCTCGTTTCAGGATCGGTTTTAAGCGGACTAGTCTGCGCAGCTGATAAAAACACCATCTGACCACTGCATTAATCTGAGGGCCCATGGACAACTGTGTATCAATTTTCACCCCAAGGTTGGTAACACACTGCTTGAGGTCAAAAGTGAGAGTGGCCAAATCAGAAGATACTTGTGTGGTTTTGTTAGGGGTCATCAGGAGTGCCTCAGACTTAGAATCATTTAGCTTAAGGAAATTGTTGGCAAGCCAAACCCTCACTTCAGCCAAACATTGGTCCAGAAGAGAGAGGGAGTCTGTTTTTTTCAAAGCCAGGTAGATCTGGCAATCATCTGCATAGATATGATAGCCTAGGCCATATTTCCTCAGGATGAAACCCAGGGGGAGGATGTAAATTGAAAACAGGAGAGGCCCAAGCACAGATCCCTGTGGGACTCCCCATGGAAGTGGGAGGAATGCAGAGGAACAATTACCCAACTGGACCTTGAAAACTCTGTTTGACAGATATGAGCAGAACCACTGAAGTGAGGTACCCCTTAGCCCTACCCATGACTCAAGTTTATCCAGCAAAATATCGTGGTCAATGGAATCAAATGCTGCAGAAAGATCTAATAGTAGGAGCAAAACAGGCGACCCAGAGTCAGAAGCCACCAGGATGTCATTGGTCACGCGAAGAAGGGCTGATTCGGTACTGTGAAGTGGCCTAAACCCAGACTGGAACACGTCATCCAGAGAAAAGCTATTCATGTGTGCTGTAATCTGTGAATAGACAATCTTTTCAAGGACCTTAGACAAAAACGGTAATTTGGAGATTGGCCGAAAGTTTGCAAGGTTTGAGCCGTCTAAACCAGGTTTTTTTTAAATTGGTTGCGCAACCGCCTTTTTAAAAGAAGCAGGAAACACCCCAGTGGCCAAGCTAGAGTTAAAAATGTCTAGAATTGTGGGGCCCAAAATAGGGATGATCTCACCCACCATCTTCGGGGGGAGAGGGTCCTCGGGAGAACCTGCTGGTTTCTTATTTCCAATCAGATCTGACAATTCACTAAGGGATATGGAAGTAAAATCACAGAATGAGGGAGGTGCTGGTGGTACATCAGGACAGCCAGATCCTGGTTGCACAAGACTATCCCTAACGTCCCGGACTTTGTTAAGAAAGAAGGTCTGGAGCTCAGCACACAACGACACAGAGGGATCAACACTACCTGGTTCAGTTATTGACAAGATGGAGTTGACAGTGCTATAAAGTTTATGCTGATCACCCTGATGCTGTGAGATTATGCATGCAAAGTATTTGTTCCTGGCAGATCTAACACTTCTCTGATACAGGTCAAGGGCATCCATCAGAAGCTGCTGTGAGATTAGTAGCTTGTCCTTTTTCCACCTTCTTTCCAGCGCCCTACAACGCCGCCTGAGGCTGCGTGTTTCATTGTTCAGCCAAGGATCAGAGGTGGTTCTCTTCCGGTTAAGTTTAAGGGGAGCGACTGAGTCCAGGGCAACAGAACAAGTCAAATTAAAAGAATTTAAAAGCCCATCCACATCCGTGGTGATCCCAGATGAGGAAGGATTGGATAATTCAACCTCCAGGACGGACAGCAGTGAGGCAGTTGTGGAGGGAGAGATGTGCCTTGAGTAGCGAGGAGCCTGCCTTCTCACCACAGGCAACATGGCAGAGATGTTAAAAACAACTGAAAAATGATCTGAGAAACTGACAGGATGAACAACCAAGTCCTGCACCTTCAGTCCAAATGATAAAACTAAATCCAGTGTGTGGGAGTGATCGTGAGTAGGAACATTGACCAGTTGCTGGAGGCCAAATGAACCCAGAACATCTGTGAAATCCCTCACCAGAGGATTCGACGGACAACAAACGTGAATATTAAAATCACCAAGGATAATACCTTGGTCGTACCTGGGGAGATATTCAGCTAAAAGGTCAGAAAAGTCCGTAATAAAAGCAGAGTTATATTTTGGTGGTCGGTAACACAGAATAAAAAGAATGGGAGGTGAACATAGCACTGACCTCCAGCAGAGGAGACACGCAGAAAATCTCAGCAGACCTGACGCCTAAGGCTGGGTGCCACGACTCTGGACCTCTTTGAGCAGAAACGTTCGGTAGGTACCGATATCAGACAAAAAGGTATTGGTGTACCACCGTGCCACCGCGGGTCACATGACTGATCCAGAGTCCCGTTGTGAGTGGAGGAGACGCGTCTGCTTTCAGCATCACTTCTCTGCAGTTCATAGGTGCATGCTGCTGAAGTAAGCAGCAGCTGAATGCAACACCAGCTAGAAGATTTGTGCCACGATATCAGGATTAGCAACAATAGCAAAGCACCCTGTCGTGCTGGGCGCCATTTTGAGACCTGAAACATGGAAAGTAGGGATGTGAATCTTAAAGCAACTCACGATTTGATTCTATTCCAATTCTCGGGGTGCCGATTCGATTCAGAATCGATTCTCAATTTAAATCGATTCACAATCAGTATTAACAAAGAGTGCCAGCTCCAGGATGAACTACTTTGTTGTACAAGGTAGTTAAAGCTATGGGACATTTTTATTAGACTTTAAACTGGTCATGCTCCAAAAATGCAGATTTGCAATGTAAAATAAAGTGATTCTAAAACTGTAAACAGAAACAATCTTTTGACCAAAAGGCAACATTTATTTTTGCTTACCTTGTAAAATATAACACATCTGTAGTTACCTAACAGTAGTTTTGAAAGTAATACGGTCAAATACAGTGGTGTGAAAAACTATTTGCCCCCTTCCTGATTTCTTGTTCTTTTGCATGTTTGTCACACAAAATGTTTCTGATCATTAAACACATTTAACCGTTAGTCACGGATAACACAAATAAACACAAAATGCAGTTTTGAAATGATGGTTTTTATTATTTAGGGAGAGAACAAAATCCAAACCTACATTGCACTGTGTGATAAAGTAATTGCCCCCCTTGTTAAAAAATAACCCAACTGTGGTGTTTCACACCTGAGTTAAATTTTTGTAGCCACCCCCAAGCCTGATTACTGCCACACCTGTTTCAATCAAGAAATCTCTTAAATGCAGTCCCATGCACGGTCCAATGTGGAGACCCCATCGTCTCTGTTCATGGTCCCACATCCACGTCTCCTTATCTCGATAGCTTCTTTTATCCATCTTTTGTATTTTGTTGTTCGGTGTTTATGATCCTTGTGTTGTCCCAGTCCATTATATGGTTTTCAGACCGATGGGACCCTGAACATAAACACATATAGGAAACCAACACACACAGACCAATATCTATTATGGACATCAGAACACCCCACCATACACAAAATGTCAGTAATCTGAACATGATATCACCGAGCAAACATAATAACAGAAGAAAGAGACCGTAAACAGGACAAACACATACAACCTGCGGATACCCGACATGGGCAATAAACAAAGGAAAACAACAAACAACAACAGAAAGAAAAGAACAACCAAAGAAAAGAACCAGGAACCCAGAAAGACAAGAACCAAAACCAGTGATAACCCTACCATACATCAAAGGCATAACAGAAAAAATAAGAGCAACAATGAAAAAACACAAAATAAACACACCAACAAAACCATACACAACAGTTAGAAACAGACTAGTGCACCCAAAAGACAAAATATCAGCTGGACTTAAATGTGGAGTCATTTACGAAATCCCATGCAAACTCTGCAATAAAACATACATAGGAGAAACCGGACGCCAACTCAACACACGAACAATAGAACACAGAAAGGAGTGCGAGAAAGAGGCAAGTCGTAAACACACAAGAGCAGCAAAAGAAGAAGCAGAAAGCACAATAAAGAAGTCAGCCGTAACAGATCATTGCTTAAGAGAAAACCATGTAATGGACTGGGACAACACAAGGATCATAAACACCGAACAACAAAAATACAAAAAGAAAAGAAGGAATCGAGATAAGGAGACGTGGATGTGGGACCATGAACAGGGACGATGGAGTTTACACGTTGGACCGTGCATGGGATTGCATCATCGTAGAGGGGAGAGCGGGCAGTAGAGGGCGACAACGTCCTCTGCTGCCCGCGGATAAACGGAGTAGGAAGTGACGCGCCACCATCAGCGTCAGCTCTGAGGATGTTTGCGTCGCAAACGAAACGTACGTCAGCAAGGTAAAGAAAAACCTTTCCTGTGTTTAAAAAAGAACCAAAAATGGAATTAGAAGACAAACACAGCAAGAACTTACAAAAGAAGACTACAATTTAAAATGATTTCATTTGCAGCAGTTCTTAGAACATCCGTTTTTGTGCCGTCCACTATGTTAGTGCAGAAATGTTGTGTTGTAACAAAAACTGCTCACAGAAAGAAAACGACACATGCACAAGTACAATATTTACCAGGTTGATGGGCAAAGCCGACTAACTAAATGCTGTAAAGAAACATGAATATGGATGGAAAAATTGATTTATTAAATTATTAAAAACTGATGATTGAACAACTATTTAACTTTGTTTTACTAGTGCATCTGGCCCCCACTGTGTCTGCTGGAAAAACCTCTGACCCTTGAACAAATTTAGTCGAGAACCCACGGTCTACATCAACATTGTTGAAAACACCTTAACATCATTCAAATTAAACGTTCAGCATGTCCTCAAAGCTCCTTTATTCAAACCTGCTTAACTGTAAATAAAAGTAAATAATGCAGAAAAGTTGGAAAGTTCAAAAGGTTCAAAACTGGAGCTAGAATTTTCTGTCCTTGGAGTTCCTTGCATATCTGAGACGAATATATGAAACATTTGACTTACTGTAGCCGTAGAGGTTCCGTTTATTTATGCAGCACCAAATCACACCAACAGTTGTCGCAAGGCACTTCACAAAGTAAACGTTCCAATTGAACCTACGTGTCAGTTCATTATGCCAGTTAAGTTTCCTGTATAAAGGATGGTTTATGCTTGACGCGTCCGCGAGGTTCGTACGGCTCCGCGCGGTGAAATTGCGTCATTTTAACAACCACGCCCCTCCACCGCGTCTCCGCACGGCCCAAACTTTCCGCAACGCGCACCTAGGAAAATTTCTAACCACGCGGATGGTCGGACGCGGAAAAACATGGCGGACTGGCAATAACTAGTATGGCAGAGGTTCGTAAATAAAGACATTTGTATGATTCAGCTCTCAGAGATCACCGTGATCAACATGTTGTTAATAATTCTTGGAGAGAAATAGCTCGCACTGTCGGAAAAGACGAGAACGCTGTTAAATATGCTGGAATGCCATGTTGTAAACTAGGGGTGCAACGGTACAGGTAGCCCACGGTACGGTCCGTACCTCGGTACTTAGGCCACGGTCCACGGGACGGTTCGGTACATGTTTGTGCAGAAGGAGACAGCGTTTATTCCAAAACATGCATTTTATTTTTCTTCAGAGCGAAAACAGAATGTCACAATTGTAAGAACATCAGTATATGAAATAAGTTAACATTCTCTGCATTGAACACTAATACCCTCTTTCAATTATCACTTGTATGCAATACAAAATATATTAAAAAAATTACAAAATGTAAACAAAGACACTTGAAAATATTCTAATGGTTCCCAACCATGATACGTGATACATGAGGTAAGCAATGCAAAAGTAAAAGTGCATTTTGCGTTTTAACAAACAGGAGTTAGCTTGTGCTGTAACATCACAGTATGGAATAAATGAACCAAGTGCTTGGTTGGCTGTGGTGCTGTGGTGAAAAAAGGTGACAACTTTCCTCACTTTCCCAAGGAGGCGGGACACACCGTTGATTGACACAACCCTCTTTGCAGCGAGATTCACAGTGTGAGCAAAACAGCTAACCTGGGGTCCCAGCTCAACAGTTTCATTAACTGCATTAACAATGTTTGGAGCATTATCTGTGGCGACGGGTATAGTTTTGTTTGGCCGCTCCAGCTTCCACTCGGTGACTGCATTTTTATCTCTTCTGCTAAATGCGCACTTGTGTGGCTTTCATAGAGGGGGCGAGTCTGCAGCACGGCGCTTTTCATCTCCCAGTCCAGCATGTAGTGAGCCGTCACAGTCATGTAGCTCTG
>SSNQ01034508.1:284522-299101 GCA_006942095.1 Nothobranchius kuhntae | reverse complement strand
GACCAACTTGTGCTATATGCAGGGTTCAAATTACAGGTGAGCTAAAGGGAGCCCGGCTCACCTGAAAGGGTGACAGACTCCCCTGAAAGCCCTTAACTTACACACCCAGGGGGAGCCTGAAAAAGAGGCTGGTTATACCTATATTACAATATTTATGTCGACTCTCCGGGGATTATTTTGAGCTGAGAGGCGCAGAGCTCTGATTGTTGATGCACTCCAGACAGATGCTTCCTGAGCACGGCCACAGTAACATTCTTAAAGTGTCGCCACCTCAAAAACCTATATAACACGCACTCATTTATGTCTGCTCATGTGCTTTTATGCTTTCTGTCTTTTATTAGTGCTTGATGCGTTTTGCTGCTGCGGAGCAGAGCGCATCACCTGTTTTGTCCTTCGGTGACTTCACCACACCGGTGTAACCGGCACGCACTTTGCTATTTTTGCGGTCAGTAGATCTTTTTGAACTGCAGTTTAAAGTTTTGTTGTATTCAAATTAATTTAACCCTCCTACTGTCCTAATGGGTGTGACCCCGCGAGGAAAGTTGACCATTGAGCAGGGTTCAGGGTTTATCCCTTGGGTCCATGTAGGAGTGAGCACCACCTCGCCCCTGCCACATGGACCTTAAGGGATAAACCATAAAGACAGTGGGAGGGTTAAAACTGTGATTATGGTTTGTTTACTTGCGCAAATATAGACTATATACCATATTTTCTGGACTATAAGCCGCTACTTTTTTCCCACGCTTTGAACCAAGCGGCTTATAATGAGGTGAGTCTTTACTGAAGATTTTCCTCCACCTGCCACCAGGGGGCGCTTTAGCAGAAAGTGAAACAGGTGGAAGTCAAAAGTGGAAATGGAAGAAAGTGCTCATTTTAATTTAGCACATGCAAGCAGCCGGCACCACGAAGAATCTGTTTCTAATCCATACCCCCTCATCATGGTAACTACACGTATGAGTTCATATGATGCCGCATTTAAGTAGAAGGCCATCGATCTGGCAGTAAAGGAGGGAAACAGTGCTGCTGCACGTAAGCTTGGCATGAATGAATCCATGGTTCGGCGCTGGAGACGGCAGCGGGAAGAACTCATTCAAGCCAGCTTCACCCGGGGATGATGACAGCAACACGGACAGCGACACTAGCATCACCACAGAAAAGGTATGTGACGAAGCTCTTCTGAGGCTGTTCAACTCCGACACTGAAGAAGAGGACTTTAATGGCTTTAGTGCGCAAGAGGAAGATGAGAGCGAATGACTTCTTCTGGTAGGCAAGTGTGTTTTATTTACTAACCAGGCATGTTTTGTGTGCAGTAGGGGTGCAACGGTACAGGTAGCCCACGGTACGGTCCGTACCTCGGTACTTAGGCCACGGTCCACGGGACGGTACATGTTTGTGCAGAAGGAGACAGCGTTTATTCCAAAACATGCATTTTATTTTTCTTCAGAGCGAAAACAGAATGTCACAATTGTAAGAACATCAGTATATGAAATAAGTTAACATTCTCTGCATTGAACACTAATACCCTCTTTCAATTATCACTTGTATGCAATACAAAATATATTAAAAAAAATTACAAAATGTAAACAAAGACACTTGAAAATATTCTAATGGTTCCCAACTATGATACGTGATATATGAGGTAAGCAATGCAAAAGTAAAAGTGCATTTTGCGTTTTAACAAACAGGAGTTAGCTTTTGCTGTAACATCACAGTATGGAATAAATTAACCAAGTGCTTGGTTGGCTGTGGTGCTGTGGTGAAAAAAGGTGACAACTTTCCTCACTTTCCCAAGGAGGCAGGACACACCGTTGATTGACACAGCCCTCTTTGCAGCGAGATTCACAGTGTGAGCAAAACAGCTAACCTGGGGTCCCAGCTCAACAGTTTCATTAACTGCATTAACAATGTTTGGAGCATTATCTGTGGCGACGGGTATAGTTTTGTTTGGCCGCTCCAGCTTCCACTCGGTGACTGCATTTTTATCTCTTCTGCTAAATGCGCACTTGTGTGGCTTTCATAGAGGGGGCGAGTCTGCAGCACGGCGCTTTTCATCTCCCAGTCCAGCATGTAGTGAGCCGTCACAGTCATGTAGCTCTGTGTTGCCTGAGAAGTCCAACTATCAGTGGTCAGTGCGAGGCTTTCTGCCTTAGCCAAATCACTCTCGATGGCATTGCGCGTTTTGTCGTAAAGACCAGGGATGACGACCTGACTAAAATGTGTGCGACTGGGCACAGAATAACGTCGGTCGAGCATCTTCATTAAATGTTGAAAACCAAATTTAAAGATTTAAAAGAGCCTGGTGCCTCTTCAAACTCTTTCCTTTCAACTCCACTGCAGCTCGCCATTTCCTCGTGTCTCTTCGTTCTCAGCCAGCCGCTTACTGTAGTAAGAGTTTGTGAGTGAGGACGCGGATGCACAACGGTGATTGGACATTAACTTGGGGGTGGGCCTTTCATCTACCTGGACCGGCAAACGCGCATGATGCCAAGCATGAAATAAAAGAGCAGCGCAAAATCAATGGGAGTACCGAAGTCCCGCGGGACAGGAGGGCGGATTGTCCCGTGCAGGGCGTATCGAACGGTCCGGTATTTTACCGCATACCGTTGCATCCCTATTGTAAACAGTAATTTTTACTTCTACTATGGTGTAGTGTTGGATGCATGCCGTAGAGCTCCATGCTGCCCCCTACAGTTTGGGAGAATATTGGTTCACCGCAGAGACAAGCCGCATGAACCATAAACGCTGCAAGTTGTGAAGCGCGTTCCATCCGCGAGCCGCATCACCAAGCGGAAATGAAATGCGTCAAGCATAAACCAAGCTTAAGGAACCCATTACATTGCATGGAGTCCCTGATGTCAGGAACTTTACAGCAATCACCACCTTAAGCAAGCATGTAGAGACAGTGGAGAGGAAAACTCCCCTTTAACAGGAGTACATCTCCAACAGAACCTGGATTAGTGAGAGCGGACATCTGTCACTATTCACTGGTTTTGAGACGGCGGAGCAGATAAATGCACACACACACACACACACAAACAGCGCCATCCCTCCCTACGTGCAGATCATGCACAGTAAGTGGGGCCCCACGGTCCATCGGGGGCCCCATCTTGCTCAAGAGCATGCCCTCTCATCCATCAGGCGCTGTGTGCTAAGCACCAACAGAGACAACCAACCCGTAAAGGAGAGGAAAAAATTAGGAGTCCGGCGTGTAGCCGAATCGCACCCCCTCTTCCTCCCGTTAGGCACTTTTTGTCACGGAACCGAGCCGCGCCACCCCATCTTGTGCATGAAGACGCTTTCTCTTTCATGAGACGCTCCGCATGCTGAGCACTGACAGCCAGCCCAAGGAGGAGAAGGGAAAAAGTCATCCGATACTGCAAATGCAGCACAATGGAACCAAGTCGCCAGGACCCCTCCCCCCCAATAGTTATAGATGGTTTATTATGGGGAGCCTCAAAATAAGTTGCGTAGGGCCCTCATGTGTCAGGGGCGGGCCTGCACACACACACGGATGAACTGGTTTTAATAAAGCAGGAGACTCGGATCCTTTAGGTAGTCTCAGTTTAAAGGACTGGAAGAAGCCTGAAGGTCCTGCGGTGAAACTGAACATCATAACTGACGTTTCTTCTGCTCTTCATTCCACATCCCGCGGCTGCTTTGCTTTCTCTGTCATGTTTTAGACCAATCTGCTCACATGTTGTCCTGATTGTAACATGAATGTAGCTGAACTTGTTATTTTTAAGATCATTTTTTTGTGTTTGTTTTGTAGCAGCTGCCTGCCCAGAGGTCACGAGGCAGAGCCGATGGCTCCGGCTCTGAGACGCAGCAGAAAAGGTGAGTGGATCCAGTTGAGTCGGAGTGTAGCTGAGCAGAAAGAGCCAGACTGGCCAGTCACGAGGTCCTGCTGGTGTTTTATGGGTTAAACCAAGCGGGTCCTTTATTATTATGCAAGACTCCTTCAAAGCAGATTTATGTAGAGAAAACCTTTAAAGGTTTTATTGTCTTCGTGATCTGTTTCAGACAGACCTCTGGGGAGGAGTTTGATGCCTACCTGCATAATGTTAAGGCCCAGTCTGAGGCGTTCAGGGGCAACAGTGAGTTTTTGTGTTTCTTTTGTTTTTTTTCCTTATTTGGAAACTGCTTTCGGACAAGACCTCAGATTATTACAGTCAAAACCTTCCATCTGTTTCCAGGACTTCCCTCTGAGACCAACGCCGTGACTCCCACCACGGAGCACAGCTGGGACTTCACCACAAAGACCCGCTCCACCAACGATGACGGGACCTCACTGGATTTGGAGTGGGAGGACGAGGAAGGTTAGAGGTTCAACGTTTTCCTGCATTAGGTCCAGAGGAGTACGCTACAGCTTAGGCTAGGAGACAGTCTAGGTGTAGCTGCCCGGTGCAGATGTTCATGCCACAGCTGTCTGCTAAGTGACTTCAGGTAGTAAGAGCACTAACAGTGATGTGCTGCTGCAGGATGTGATGATGATGATGATGATGATGATGATGATGATGATAAACAGTTTTCTCTAGTAGAAAAAAGGCGGAACGATCATGTTTTGGGACCAAATTGCGTTTTGAGTATGATGTGAGGAAAATGTCCTGTCACCCCTTCTTCCCACTGGACGTGAAAGCGGCACCAAATGTAATAGCGGCGGTGTACCCGCGGGGTGATTCCCAACTCGGAGTTATTCTGACTCAAAATGGGAGCGAAAGCATTCCACACAGCTGATCCCATAATTGTTGATTGCAACACCACGCGTGATTTAAGTAGTCCGCACACAATAATGAGCAAGGGGAAAGAAGCAGTCTCTGCTTTTTGCAGATGATGTGGTCCTGTTGGCTTCATCGGAACGTGATCTCCGGCTCTCGCTGGAGCGGTTCGCTGCCGAGTGTGAAGCAGCTGGGATGAGAATCAGCTCCTCTAAATCTGAGACCATGGTCTTGATTCGGAAAAGGGTAGAATGCCTTCTCCGGGTCAGGGATGAGGTCCTGCCTTAGGTTGAGGAGTTCAAGTATCTCGGGGTCTTGTTCACGAGTGAGGGAAAGATGGAGCGTGAGATCGACAGGTGGATTGGTGCTGCGTCTGCAGTGATGCGGGCGTTGTACCGGTCTGTCATTGTGAAGAGAGAGCTGAGCCAGAAGGTGAAGCTCTTGATTTACCACTCAGTCTACGTTCCTACCCTCACCCATGGTCATGAGCTTTGGGTAGTGACGGAAATGACCAGATCACAGATACAAGCAGCCAAAATTAGTTTTCTCTGCAGGGTGGCTGAGCTCTTCCTTAGAGATAGGATGAAAAGCTTGGTCATCGAGGAGGGGCTTTGAGTAGATCAGCTGCTTCTCAACATGGAGAGGAGCCAGTTGAGGTGGGGTGGACATCTGGTCAGGATGCCTCCTGGACGCCTCCCTGGTGAGGTTTAACGGGCACGTCCAGCCAGGATAAGGCTTAAAGGAAGACCCAGGACACGCTGGAGGGACTCTCTCTCTCACCTGGCCAGGGAACACCTTAGGATTCCCCCAGAGGAGCTGGCCCAAGTGGCTGGGGAGAGGGAAGTCTGGTCACGGCCCGACCCTGGATAAGTGGCCGAAAATGGATGGATGGAGAAAGACATCTGCATGTATCTAAAAAAAAGTCTGTGGTTCCATCATATACTGGCACAGTACACGGATCATAAACACAGAACAACAGAAATTCAAAAGACGGGTCATGGAAGCGATAGAAATAAGGAGACGTGGATCCAGGACCATAAACGGGGCCGAATGAGAGGGCGACATCGTCCTCTGCTGCCCGCAGGTAAATGGAAGTGACTCCACCAACATCAGCGATAACTCTGACGAAGGCAGCAGTAGACGTCGAAACATGTTAGCTAAGGTTAAAACAAGCTCCTCGTACTGCGTGTTTGTAAAAAAGCAGCACAAAAAATGAATTCTAAGTTTCTGGATGTGTGTTACACTGCTTTTGTGTTTGACTTCCTGTCTGGTGCAATAAAAACCGCAGAGTTTGACGTACTTTGGAAGTGTAGCGTGTAAAAAGGTAATGATACTGTAGCAAACCCTTGCTTCTGGTGCGCGTCCAAAAAGTTACTTTTCTGCAGGTGGAAAGGAACTCATCCAATAGAATGACGACTGCAGTAAGTTTCGTGGCTGATTTCATGTGCAGTGGAATGAAGGGGTCACACATTTCATCTGTAGTACTCCACATCCACCACCCTGAGTCCTACTGAGAGTCGTTATCCTCTTGGGACCTGGCTGAAGGGCAGCTGGAGATCAGCTGTTACCAGATTGATGAGCAGCTAGTGACAGCCACGCAGTGACCTTTTCGCCCATTTACACTACGGTCAGCTCGGTCTGGGCCAGATGGGGTAATAGTCTATGTTCCACAGACCCCCAGTTTGACACTTCCTGATTTTTTAGCCAGATGAATCATTTCTGGGTCACAGTAATGTTAGTGTTCTCCATGTTATCGCTGCAGGACATGCCAAGGATGATGATCACCATGTACACAGGATCATCTAGGCAACATCTAAGAGTCAACAATCAAAATAGGACAAAGGTTTTAAATTAAATGTGTCTGCCTACATTCATAACTATGTAGGTGAGTGAACAAGTTTCTGCCTTGGGTTGCTAAGTGATACATGCTAGGTCTTTTCTAGCACAGTGAGAAAGCAACGCTAGAGCAGAATTATCACTTAAGAAATAAAGAAAAACTCATTAACCTATCTCTCTGTTATGATTGTTAGCGTAGCTTCGACGCTTTGCTAACTTTGGCTAGTAAAAAGCTAGCATTTATCATCACTTAGCAAGCCTAGTCAAACGTTGAACTCGCCTTCATAATGAACGCAGGTGGTCACATACTGTTTAAAACCTTTGTCTTTATTTGAACGTGGCATCTGAAACGTGGTCTGGGTTATCCTGTTGACCGTTATCTTTGGCAACAATCGCCTATGTTATGTCGCTATCACGCCTACCTACTAGCAGGAGATTCTGATCGGCACGAGTTGAATTAACCAGTGGGGGATTCCTGCTTGCGTGATTCATTATAAATCTGTTGCAGTTGGGTAAGCACCTTGTCCGACTGCAGCTGAGATCGGCCGCTCCGGCTGTGAAAGCGCGAGGACTGGCTGTCTGCCGTTAACCGTAGGTTAAGGGGCGCTAAATAGAAATGCTCATCGTTCCACAGCGCATCGTCGCGCTTCCGCGTCTGACGTGATCCGGGCGTTAAGTTCAGGGATGGGCAATCCTCGAGGGCCACTATCCAGCAGGTTTTAGTTGTTTACCTGCTCCAACACAGCTGATTCGTAGATGAGTCACCTGTTCAGCAGCTCATCAGGCTCTGCAGCAGCCTGTTAATTACCAGCAGATTCAAACCAGAGGTGTTTGAGCAGAGAAACAACTAAAACCTGCTGAATAGTGGCCCTTGAGGACCAGGATTGCACACCCCGCTCTAGTTGGACTAGTCTGTAACTATTAGTATATCTATAGAAGTCTTTGTAAATAACAGAAAATGTGAAACTATCATGATGTTTACATTAACCACTGTCAGCTATTCGAGACTGCAGCCGCTTGTCCGTCTGGGTGCTTTGGTAACGATGTTGTTCAGTGAAGGTTTCTGTTCCTGAATCACAGGAATCAATCGTGCACTTCCTGCCTGGGAGAGGTCTCGGACCGAGGAGGATATCCTGCGTGCGGCTTTGAGGCCCGGCAGCAAACAGATGAACAGCGGGCCGACCTCGGCCTCTGAGGACTCCGCTGCTCTGGAGTGGGAGAACGATTTTGTGAGTACTCACCCAGAGGACGCTGCAGATGCCGAGTTCGAAGGATTTGTCAATCCCGTCCTCGACACCCCGTCAGACGACGCCTCGGATGGCGGCCTCAGGTCAGACAACCAGGACAGATAGTGTCCAGCACCAAAGGAGACTTTGAAGGGGGAGTGCTCACCAGCGTGTTGCCTCATGAAGATGCTCTTCATGTTGTTGATTGAACCTGTGATGCTGCAGGAGCACCTCATGGATCTCACGGCACAGCTCAGCCATGTTTTCATCAAACACGTTTTCAGTGCCTTCATTTGCTGAACTAGCTGATCATTTAATAACTGATAAGTTTAACATTCACACATGGTCCATGGATTGTTCTTAAACCAGGTGGTTGCCTAGCTAATCAACAGCAAACTCGCCTTGAAAACCATCCACTATGGCTAAAGGAGTCTCTTATGCGAGTAGGGTTGGCTTTAATTTCAGCTCCAGTGCTGCGTTCTGACTTTTACCAGGAAGTTTTGTGTTTATCGATTGGGACTGGTCTGCTGCTGTAGATTAGGTCCCAACTCAGTCTTGTAGAGATTATATCAGCGATTTTGTTGACTATAATCCAACATGCCTGTTTCTTTGAACACAACATCAATAACAAACGTTATTTTTTCCTTTTATGTTTTACACACCAACTTCTCTACAATCTAAAACCACTTTCATGCACTAAAACTATCAGATATGAGACGTTTGTGGCTTTTCTTTTCAGGCACTCGTTACTTTTGGATTCCTATTTGACCTTTTGACCTTTTCAGCCATTCAGTGGCTTTTCTTTCTGCCTCCTGAGCTGATCCTCGGTGGATTCACGGTCGGGTGAAGGTCTGCCCCCAGGAAGGCCCAGTTCTAGGGTTAGATTCCCACTTTGCCTCTGGTTGTCTGTTTGTCTCTCAGCACTTTTTAGTTATAATGCAGAACGGATGACTGCAGTCTGACAACCTGTATTAATGTTTAACTTCCTCTTTGATGTAACCAAATAAAATGAGTAGATTTAATTTTTCTGGATTCTTTTAAATCATTGTAATTTTGATGGACTGTCCTGCGGCCACATGTCTTGGACACTCGGGTGAAGAGAGGGGCGGAGCTGTCAACTGACCACTACTTGGTGGTGAGTTGGCTCAGATGGTGGGGAGGATGTCGGTCAGACCAGGCAGACCCAAACATATCACGAGGGTCTGCTGGAAACATCTGGCAGAGTCTCCTGTCAGAAGGATCTTCAAGCCCCACCTCCGACAGAACTTCCAAAATGTTCCGGGGGAGGCGGGGGACATTGAGTCTGAATGGACCCTGTTCCATGGCTCCATTGTTGAGGCGGCCGACCGGAGCTGTGGCCGTAGGATCGTCGGTGCCTGTTGTGGTGGCAACCTCCGAACCCGCTGGTGGACACCGGCGGTTAGGGATGCTGTCAAGCTGAAGAAAGAGTCCTATCAGGTCATTTTGGCCTGTGGGACTCCAGAGGCAGCTGACGGGTACCGGCAGTCCAAGCGGAACGCTGCTCGGGTGGTCGCCAAGGCAAAAACCCGGGCATGGGAGGAGTTCGGTGAGACCATGGAGCAAGACTTCCGTATGGCTTCGAGGAGATTCTGGTCCACCATCTGGCGCCTCAGGGGGGGAAAGCAGTGCGCTGCCAACACTATCTACACCTTAGGGGGCCCTGTGGGGGGTACTCTGGGAGTATGGAGTACCAGGCCCTCTGATATAGGCTGTTAGGTCCCTGTATGACCGGTGTCAGAGCTTGGTCTGCATTGACGGCAGTAAGTCGGGCTCGTTCCCAGTGAGAGTTGGACTCCGCCAAGGCTGCTCGTTGTCACCGATTCTGTTCATAACCTTTATGGACAGGATTTATAGGTGCAGCCAAGGTGTGGAGGGCATCCGTTTTGGTGGCCTGAGGATCGGGTTTCTGCTTTTTGCAGATGATGTGGTCCTGTTGGCTTCATCAGAACGTGATCTTCAGCTTTCGCTGGAGCGGTTCGCAGCCGAGTGTGAAGCAGCTGGGATGAGAATCAGCTCCTCTAAATCTGAGACCATGGTCTTGATTCGGAAAAGGGTAGAATGCCTTCTCCGAGTCAGGGGTGACGTCCTGCCCCAAGTGGAGGAGTTTAAGTATCTCGGGGTCTTGTTCACGAGTGAGGGAAAACTGGAGCGTGAGATCGATAGGCGAATTGGTGCTGCATCTGCAGTGATGCGGACGCTGTACCGGTCTGTCGTGGTGAAGAGAGAATTGAGTCCGAAGGCGAAGCTCTCGATTTACTGGTTGATCTACCTTCCTACCCTCACCTATGGTCATGAGCTTTGGGTAGTGACAGAAAGAACGAGATTGCGGATACAAGCGGCTGAAATGAGTTTTCTCCGAAGACTGGCTGGGCTTTCCCTTAGTGATAGGGTGAGAAGCTCAGTCACCCAGGAGGGGCTTGGAGTAGACCCGCTGCTCCTCCACATCGAGAGGAGCCAGTTGAGGTGGCTCGGGCATCTGGTCAGGATGCCTTCTGGACGCCTCCCTGGTGAGGTTTTACAGGCACGTCCAACCGGGAGGAGACCTAAGGGCAGACCCAGGACACGGTGGAGGGACTATGTCTCTCACCTGGCCAGGGAACGCCTTGGGATTCCCCCGGAGGAGCTGGCCCAAGTGGCGGGGGAGAGGGAAGTCTGGGCCTCTCGTCTTAGGCTGCTCCACCCACGACCCGACTCCGGATAAGCTGATGAAAATGGATGGATGGATGGATGTCCACAGCACTGTGAACCCAACAGCTTTAAAATGCTCTCTCCCTGCTGCTTTCTTCTGCATCAGACTGAATTTACTGGACCTACCTGCTGAATCTGAGCTGCTGACTTTAATTCACACAGACCTGAAGTTTGGGCTCCACATTTTCATCTGTGCTTCACTTTAAAGAGACAACGTGTAGTTTTTACCTTTAATCTCTGGAAATATCCATCATAACGTGGTTGAAAATGAATAAAATGATGTCCAGCTGTTGAAAATTTTGGCAGCTTCGTAAAGTATAACCATAAAAATCTGGTCTTAAGTACATGGGAGTGGGTCTAAGGGTGTTTCTCAATGCCAAGCAACCTTGCCTTGATGTCTTGGCCCCGCCGCGGTTGCCTAGGAGATACGTCATCAGGAGCCACCAAGACGTGTTCCAATGGTCATGTTCTACCGAGGCGTGTGTTCTCCGTTTGTTAGCCGTTTAGCTAGCTGAGCAAGGATACACGGGAGGTATCTTGTTGCCTAGTCTTGGTCAAAAATTACCCAGAATACACTGCGGCATTTTCAAAAAGATGGCTGATCAGAAGCCGGCAGCTACTTTAGGGGCAATTTTCAAGTTTAAAAGTAAGTCAACTAATTTAAAATGTTTTTTTAGATCCAAAGAAGTTATCTATTGTTGGTTAGTTGCTTAGTAGTTGCAGCTTCGGTGGCTAGCGGGTAGTAACTCATATTTAATTTAATAAATATGTACACAATTATAAAAAGTAAAAGGCTCATTATGTATTTATATTGAAACTAATACGTATAAAATATAACGTCATCTCCCATGTCACATGGCGTTATGTGACCGCGGCTTCCATGGCGGTCACGTAACTCTTCCATTTAACCGTTTTCTTTGACCAAGGAAGGACAGTGGCCTCGCAAGGCCAGGCGCCTTGACATTGAGAAACACCCTAAGTCAGTGTGTAGTTTCCTGGCACTAGGGGACAGTACATACTTTTCAGGGTAGTTTTACACCATACCTGTCGTTAGTGAAAACCCTAAGTCTCTAGGCGACGCTTGATGACATCACACTAGATGACTGGCTGGATGTACGACAAATGGAAGTTACGTTGCCCCGTTCAAAAACATTTCGGTAGTAAGAAACAAGAATGTTATAACCTAACTGCTAAACTCTTTCCAAAACATGTGAAAGAACAGAATTGGGAAAAAAAGATGCAATATATTTTGGCTGAGCGGTATTGCCATAGTATGATGACATCATCAGAAGGCACAGGACCCCTAGCAGATCTGGAAACTACAATCAGCATTGATTTCTCTAGATGGAATTAACTGAAGGACCATCAAAGTCTGAGGATTCATGCCACGGTTGCCTGCTTTCTGCTCCACAGGTAACATTTACCGTAATGTTTTTCACTAACGACAGGTATGGTGTAAAACTACCCTGAAATGTATGTACTGCCCCCTAGTTCCAGGAAACTACACACTGCCACTTTAATGGTTTGTCATAATGAATCTTCTTTTTTATGTGATTGTTATTTCTCCAGACAGGTCCAGGCCTTTTATGTTTAGCAAAAAGGCACAAAGTTATTGGCAAATCTACAAAACAAGCTAGCTTTTAAACACAAACACAGAACTCTCACCCTTCCCGTTGGCTACCATCCCATGTCCACCGATACTGGCTCACAGACTGCCAGAGGAAACGAGAGAGCACTAAGGTAACCCCAGGTAAATGCAGAAGTCCGATGGTCCAATTGTTGGTTTTGGTCCAAAACATGTTAGTAGCAGAGGTTTTCAGACAAATGTAATAGAGCCTCAATTTTCAATCTTCACTATATTTTATGTTAAAACGTTGTTTGGAGGCAAGCAGGAAAATGTTTTCAGCTAGCTTGTTTAGCCAATTTGCCATTGTAGCTTTAATCTTCGGATTAAATGCCAGAAGTTGTAAAAGCTTGAGGTGTTTCTGTAAACATCGGTGTTTTCTGAGATTGTTGAATTTCACTGTGCTCTTTGTTCGGGATCCTGGAGGTATTTTTGTGTTAAATAAGTCCAGCGGGTCCACCTGTCCCTCATTAGGATGTCTACTAAAACCCTCAAAGAAGAATTGATTGTAATAAGTTTTATAGTGTTACAGCCGTTGGGGTTGTATGTAGGAAAACCTTTATGTTGGGTTAACTTTCAAAGATGAGACAATTGTGTTTAAATTCAGTCCTAAAAGTGAAAATCAATCTCTCACACACACATACCTGACCGGCTCACTGCACTGCCCTCAGATATGTTTTCATGCCCCAGAAGGTGAATATAAAATGTGTTTGATTTAACTAATAAATTCATGAAGTGTTTTTTATGTGAATGAATGAATGAATGAATGAATCTGCAGAGCTAAAGCAAGCAGCCTGAGCATGAACACAAGCATCAACCAGTAAAACCCCTGATATGTTCCTCTGGTTGTGTTCAGTTTAACAGCAAAAGAAGGTGACTGATTTTGGTTTTCCACAAAAAAGGAAAAAGTTGTAAAAAGATATTAAATTGAATCAGCTGTGATGTTTTGATCTGATCTGCATTTGGAAACCGGGACGGTTTGGTGTGTTAGAAGAGAACATGTGGGCACTACTTAGATTTAAAATCATTTTGTTTTAATTTAAACACTGTAGCTGTGAATGAACTCTTCTATATTCTGTTATAAAACACCAGCTGGTGACACTGAGCTTAAAGGAAAATAATAACAATAAAAGGTGTTTAAAAGAACTTGTGTTTTATTCTCGGCTCCAAACACAAACACACACTCTGACTCTGGATCAGAACCAACACCGGTGTTGGAAACTCACCTTTCCTGTTTTAACTCCAGATCCTCTGGTCCTAAGGGGGGAGAGAGGTATGAAACTTTGCCCTACTTCTCCCCTTTCTTCCTTCTCACTCACCATTTCCTTTCTTTTCCTCCCCTCTTTCATATTTTCCCTCATCTTCCTTACTCCCTTCTCTTCTTTTCTTCCCCTCCTTTCTTCCTTTTCTTACCTTTCCCTTCCTTCCCTCCTTCCTTCTCATCTTACGATCCTCTACTTGCCTCTTTTCTCCTTCCCTTTCTTCCTCCCTTCCTCTACCCTCTATTGTTCCCTTCCTTTTCTTCCCTATCCCTTCCTCCTCCACTTCCTCCCTTATTTCATCCCTTATCTTCTCCTTCCATTCCTCCCTTCATTTATTTCCCTACTTCCTTCCTTCTCTTATCATCCTCTACTAAAACATAAAGCAACGTTTAGAGGGATGTACGAGTGGAATCGTCTCCCAAAAGAAATCTCACATATTAGAGGTAAAAACGTATTTCAAATGAGATTAAAAGAACATTTATGTTGTATGTAGAAAGAGAACTTATTATTTTGATATTATTTTATTTAAAGGGTTAATAATGTTTTATTGTATGAAAAATAAGTGTATAATATAATGGAAGCCTTGGGATGGTAAAATTAGATCTGTTATGGTCATCAATGTTGATTAGGTGGGGTGGACTTGTTTCTGTATTTTTAGTGTTTTTATATTCTATTTTATTTTTTGTTTATTTTTTCTTTTCGTTTTTGTCTTTTTCTCTATTGATCTAAACGTTGTTTTTGAAGTTGTATAAATAGGTCCCCAGGAACAATAGCAGCTGCTCGCTGCAGCTAATGGGGTTCCTAAAATAATAAACAATAAACAAATAGGAACTTGTTTCGGTGATCAGGTGCAACATGAACACACATAAAAAACACATAGTAGGTAATAAATGATGTACAGTTAGCAGCAGGATAAACAGTGCAAATATACTATTACAGTGACTGATGTGTAACGTGCAGGTGAACGTAGGTTTCACCGAGGGTTCGTGAGACAGACGGCAGAGGGGAAGAAACGGTTTTTGTGACGAGAGGTTTTAGTCCTGATGGATCGTAGCCTCCTGCCAGATGGAAGCATCTCAAACCCTCCGTGGCCAGGGTGAGAGATGTCGCCTGCAGTGTGGCCTGCTCTGCCCCCGGGTCCTTGCGGCATACAGGTCATGGAGAGATGGACGACTGCAGCCAATCACCTTCTCAGCTGAGTGCACAA
>SSNQ01034508.1:240324-284471 GCA_006942095.1 Nothobranchius kuhntae | reverse complement strand
TTATAACCTAACTGCTAAACTCTTTCCAAAACATGTGAAAGAACAGAATTGGGAAAAAAAGATGCAATATATTTTGGCTGAGCGGTATTGCCATAGTATGATGACATCATCAGAAGGCACAGGACCCCTAGCAGATCTGGAAACTACAATCAGCATTGATTTCTCTAGATGGAATTAACTGAAGGACCATCAAAGTCTGAGGATTCATGCCACGGTTGCCTGCTTTCTGCTCCACAGGTAACATTTACCGTAATGTTTTTCACTAACGACAGGTATGGTGTAAAACTACCCTGAAATGTATGTACTGCCCCCTAGTTCCAGGAAACTACACACTGCCACTTTAATGGTTTGTCATAATGAATCTTCTTTTTTATGTGATTGTTATTTCTCCAGACAGGTCCAGGCCTTTTATGTTTAGCAAAAAGGCACAAAGTTATTGGCAAATCTACAAAACAAGCTAGCTTTTAAACACAAACACAGAACTCTCACCCTTCCCGTTGGCTACCATCCCATGTCCACCGATACTGGCTCACAGACTGCCAGAGGAAACGAGAGAGCACTAAGGTAACCCCAGGTAAATGCAGAAGTCCGATGGTCCAATTGTTGGTTTTGGTCCAAAACATGTTAGTAGCAGAGGTTTTCAGACAAATGTAATAGAGCCTCAATTTTCAATCTTCACTATATTTTATGTTAAAACGTTGTTTGGAGGCAAGCAGGAAAATGTTTTCAGCTAGCTTGTTTAGCCAATTTGCCATTGTAGCTTTAATCTTCGGATTAAATGCCAGAAGTTGTAAAAGCTTGAGGTGTTTCTGTAAACATCGGTGTTTTCTGAGATTGTTGAATTTCACTGTGCTCTTTGTTCGGGATCCTGGAGGTATTTTTGTGTTAAATAAGTCCAGCGGGTCCACCTGTCCCTCATTAGGATGTCTACTAAAACCCTCAAAGAAGAATTGATTGTAATAAGTTTTATAGTGTTACAGCCGTTGGGGTTGTATGTAGGAAAACCTTTATGTTGGGTTAACTTTCAAAGATGAGACAATTGTGTTTAAATTCAGTCCTAAAAGTGAAAATCAATCTCTCACACACACATACCTGACCGGCTCACTGCACTGCCCTCAGATATGTTTTCATGCCCCAGAAGGTGAATATAAAATGTGTTTGATTTAACTAATAAATTCATGAAGTGTTTTTTATGTGAATGAATGAATGAATGAATGAATCTGCAGAGCTAAAGCAAGCAGCCTGAGCATGAACACAAGCATCAACCAGTAAAACCCCTGATATGTTCCTCTGGTTGTGTTCAGTTTAACAGCAAAAGAAGGTGACTGATTTTGGTTTTCCACAAAAAAGGAAAAAGTTGTAAAAAGATATTAAATTGAATCAGCTGTGATGTTTTGATCTGATCTGCATTAGGAAACCGGGACGGTTTGGTGTGTTAGAAGAGAACATGTGGGCACTACTTAGATTTAAATCATTTTGTTTTAATTTAAACACTGTAGCTGTGAATGAACACTTCTATATTCTGTTATAAAACACCAGCTGGTGACACTGAGCTTAAAGGAAAATAATAATAATTAAAGCTGCAAGCAGCGTCGTTCGGCCCTCGCAGCGAAGCTGCTCGCCCTCTGTCCGCACCCCCTCCGCTCCATCCCCGACGCTCTCCAAACCCATCTCCGCGCCGCTCCGTCCTGGCCGGCAGCCGGGGGCACCAGGGCACGTCTGGCAGAACAGAAACGTCAACCACCCCGACACCAGAAACCGTGAACGGCCTCCTCGTCCACACCTCACCCTGACTCAGCATCCCCTCTGAGCCCAGCATTACACGTCTCACCACTAGGAGATANCCATCGCTTCTGTTCGATCTCGCACTATTTTTGCGACGATGGTGCGAAAAATGACCAAACTGTTCAAACAAATATAGACCCTAGAAATGGCCAAAACGGGGTCAAAATGGCCACTTTACTCCAAAATGGCCGACTTCCTGTTTGATATTGACCATGGGTGCAAGAGGCTTTTCTGTGCGTATTGTTGAGTTCTACAAGTGTACCAAATTTCATCACTCTACTGTGAAAAAAGGTCAAAGCGGAGGGGTATTTTTAATTTTCCAGGGGGCGCTGTTGAAACATTTTTTTACCAACTTTCACGGTGCCAGTGAAATACGTAAATTTCACGCACTTTCTATATTGGGCCAGAATTTGGTGAGTTTTTGGATATGCTAAGACCCCCTAAAGGCCACCCAAAGACGCGGAAGAAAAAGAAAAAAAAAGAAAGAAAGAAATAATAAGAAACGGAGCAGATACAATAGGCCTTCGCAGCTTCACTGCTCGGGCCTAATAAAAGGTGTTTAAAAGAACTTGTGTTTTATTCTCGGCTCCAAACACAAACACACACTCTGACTCTGGATCAGAACCAACACCGGTGTTGGAAACTCACCTTTCCTGTTTTAACTCCAGATCCTCTGGTCCTAAGGGGGGAGAGAGGTATGAAACTTTGCCCTACTTCTCCCCTTTCTTCCTTCTCACTCACCATTTCCTTTCTTTTCCTCCCCTCTTTCATATTTTCCCTCATCTTCCTTACTCCCTTCTCTCTTCTTTTCTTCCCCTCCTCTCTTCCTTTTCTTACCTTTCCCTTCCTTCCCTCCTTCCTTCTCATCTTACGATCCTCTACTTGCCTCTTTTCTCCTTCCCTTTCTTCCTCCCTTCCTCTACCCTCTATTGTTCCCTTCCTTTTCTTCCCTATCCCTTCCTCCTCCACTTCCTCCCTTCTTTCATCCCTTATCTTCTCCTTCCATTCCTCCCTTCATTTCTTTCCCTACTTCCTTCCTTCTCTTATCATCCTCTACTAAAACATAAAGCAACGTTTAGAGGGATGTACGAGTGGAATCGTCTCCCAAAAGAAATCTCACATATTAGAGGTAAAAACGTATTTCAAATGAGATTAAAAGAACATTTATGTTGTATGTAGAAAGAGAACTTATTTTGATATTATTTTATTATTTAAAGGGTTAATAATGTTTTATTGTATGAAAAATAAGTGTATAATATAATGGAAGCCTTGGGATGGTAAAATTAGATCTGTTATGGTCATCAATGTTGATTAGGTGGGGTGGACTTGTTTCTGTATTTTTAGTGTTTTTATATTTTATTTTATTTTTTGTTTATTTTTTCTTTTCGTTTTTGTCTTTTTCTCTATTGATCTAAACGTTGTTTTTGAAGTTGTATAAATAGGTCCCCAGGAACAATAGCAGCTGCTCGCTGCAGCTAATGGGGTTCCTAAAATAATAAACAATAAACAAATAGGAACTTGTTTCGGTGATCAGGTGCAACATGAACACACATAAAAAACACATAGTAGGTAATAAATGATGTACAGTTAGCAGCAGGATAAACAGTGCAAATATACTATTACAGTGACTGATGTGTAACGTGCAGGTGAACGTAGGTTTCACCGAGGGTTCGTGAGACAGACGGCAGAGGGGAAGAAACGGTTTTTGTGACGAGAGGTTTTAGTCCTGATGGATCGTAGCCTCCTGCCAGATGGAAGCATCTCAAACCCTCCGTGGCCAGGGTGAGAGATGTCGCCTGCAGTGTGGCCTGCTCTGCCCCCGGGTCCTTGCGGCATACAGGTCATGGAGAGATGGACGACTGCAGCCAATCACCTTCTCAGCTGAGTGCACAATGCATTGTGGTCTCTGTCTGTCCCTGACAGTAGCCCCAGTGAACCACACTGTGATGGAGGAGGTGAGGATGGACTCAGCTGTGGCAGTGTAGAACTGCACCATCATCTGGACTGGCAGCTTTGCTGTCTTCAGTTGTCCCAGGAAGAACATCCTCTGCTGGGCTTTCTTGATGATGGCGCTGATGGTCGGCTCCCACGTGAGGTTTATGTTTATTTATTTAGCAGATGCTTTTATCCAAAGCGACTTACAACTTATAACCTATAGGGCATGTTGTGATCTGTGGGAGAAACCGGAGTACCCGGAGGAAACCCACGCATGCATGGGGAGAACACGCAACTCCACGCAGAAAAGCTGCAGCCGAGTTTCGAACCTGCGACCTTCGTGCTGCTTCCTGTGTGATGCAGGTGTCCAGGAAACGAAAGGAGTCTGTGGTGACAATAGGAGTGTTATCGAAGTCAAGGGGAGGCAGGGGGGCTTGGACTGTCCTGAAGTCCACCATCAACTCTACTGTCTTTTTTTTTTTACTTGTTATTTTGAGTTTGACAACGTGCTTTAACAACCCTGACATTGAGCAGGACAATCACAAAAGCAAAAAGAGACAAATAAATAAATTAAAAAAAAAATTCTATAAAGAATAAAAGTACAATTGTTTAATTTCATTGCTAAGATTGTTCCCCCCCCCCCTTTTCCTCCTCTTCCCTTTCTTTCTTCTTTTCCCTTCTCTTCTATATTCTTTATTTTTCCTTTTTTCACCCCCTTTTCCCCCTTCCCCTCCCTCTCTTCTCCTTTTTCCCTTTGCCTTTACAATCCCCATTTTCATAATAGCAAAAATTCATATAGACATCAGAGCAGACAACAGGCAAAACAACAACCTAATACATCACGTGTGTGTTGCATCTATCCCGGAGCAGATCCACCTTCATTTGCAGTAGACGTCATCTGTTCCATTACATATATTTGTTTAATTCTCTCTTTTATAGTTGGGGAGTTCGCCTCCTTCCTTTTTACTGTTAAAATTTTCTTTGCAGCCAATAATAAAATACGGGCGATGTATCTTTGGTCTAAGTTTAATATTTAGCTTGACGTAGCCCCCAACAGACAGAACAAAGGGTGTGAAGGTAGCTCCTTTCCCAGAATTTTTTCCAACTCTTCCTTTATGTCTCTCCAATATTTAAGAATAACTGGACAGTTCCAGAATATATGGGAGTGGTCCCCCACCTCCCCACAGTTCCTCCAGCGAAGTGGAGACGGGGGGGGGGGTAAAAAAGCACCAAGTTTTTATCTGCCACATTCTAATTCCCATCTCTCCTTTATATATTTCGTATTATGTGTAAAGCCAGGGAAGAAGCTTCTATATAGATTAGTGACATAGCCTTTTGCTTGGGAATTTTTTTCCTATGCGTGAAATAAAATATTGTTCTGTTGCATTTGGCTGTTTATAAAGTCTTTCTTTCTCTCTATGATTCGTGATATAACGCCTTATCTGACAATATTTACACATGTCGTTCATGGGCAGATAGAATTGTTCCCTAATCTGGAGAACGTTTTAAGGTCCGTTTATCCAAACAACTGGTCCAGAATAATAAGACCCTTATTCGCCCATTTTTTAAACCCCGAGTCTAATTTGGACGGGGGAACCCGATGCTATCCAGTATTGGCATGGCCCGGGAAATAGAAACAACCCTTGTCATTCAGCATTTTCTTTATTTCCCTCCAGACCCTCAGAGTATGTTTTATAATTATGTTGTCTATTTTTAATTTCTGGACATCTTTTGGGTTAAGGAATGGTCAAACTGGCAGTCCTGCACCTTTAATTTCGCCTTGTTCTATCTGGTTCCATATTAGGTCCCTATCTCCCTCCAGCCAGTGAACTATCGCTGTTAATTGGGCTGCCCAATAATAATATTTCAGATTAGACTCTACTGCCTTCTGTGTGTTACGCACCAGGTTATTGTTACTGCACCGGGACACCAGCTGGTCCACCTCCCTCCTAAATGCAGACTCATCACCATCCGTGATGAGCCCGATGAGGGTGGGGTCAGTTTGACGGAGTCCTGGCTGGAGGTGCAGCAGTTGGTGTAGATGTCCTCTTCTGGGTCTGCAACCTCAGAGTCATCGTCCATTGGGACAGGCGCTCATCGCAGCAGGAAGACGTGGATGTTGGTGGAAGAGCAGGAAATAGGGACTGTGGCAGGTGGAGTGCTGATCACAAAAAAATCCCTCCATGAATGAATTTTCTCTTTCACTTTTCAACAACTTCTTTTTTTTTTTTTAACTGACCGGTAAGTTTAAAAACACATTCTTAAGAGGATGCTACACTGTAAAACACCTTTAAAGTACTACAAAATGTCAAAACAGGAATTCCTGCTTTGCAGTGTTGATGCCATACACCACAGCAGCACGGCGAACATCCCAGTCGTCATGGTTCTGGTTGGCGTACTCTCTGAGAGCGCTTAATGTTCCAGTTGGTCCTCTCACCCTTTGAGTTGTATTGGATAAATAATCATGACTGATTTCACATGAGGTACTCAAGGTTAGACATCCAAATGCTAACCTGCCTGTTGGTCTGAGGGTGGTACGCACCACATTTTTAATACTCAGCATGCTGAAAATGCTGTCGTTGAGCTGCAGTGGCATGAGCAGACTTGGTCTAAATACATCATCTCATAAGTCAAATTCCGACTAACTTTCAAAAATTTTATCTGGTTCACAAACTCCTTTCCTTGGTCAGTGATGATTTTCCTGACCACGGCAAAACATCATGATTGCAGAGACCTCAGCTGCAGTCTTGGACTTAAGAGGTTCTGCAATCATCCACTTAGCATACAGATCGGTCACGGTGAGGACATATCGGCTCCCTAGACGTGCTTTTCGGGAGTGGTCCAATTCAATCCGTGCCCAGCACCTACCCAGGTTCTTTTACCTGCAGGTCACAGAACTTATCAAATGAAAATTTAAAGCTACCGTGCAGCACACAAGCTAATTAAATGGGTGACAGGCTTAAGGATGTATCTTTATGGGATGTAATGCTGGAGCCACGGTCTTGATTGGGTCATTCATCCGGCAGCGATGACAACATCTGACCCGAAAGATGCATTCCAAAGAAGATGTCTAGGAAACCGAAAAACCAGTCGATGCAAATTGATAACAATAAAATAAAAACATAAACTAATGTTGAAATGTAAGTGTGCACGTAAACACATTCAATTCATTCTAGAATTATATCGCCAACAGATGTTTTAGAAAAAATTAGGAACAGGTTCTGATTTATCTTCTTAACTAAGTCCTTACCCATTCACGGATGTCCTGGTTCAATGCTGGCCTGGAAAAGCCCACAACGACCCTGTCTCGGCTACCTCTGACACCGTTGGGGTTCCCGGTACCAGGGTTAATGTGGCGTTCCATCAAAATGGACTTCTTCTCCTCCTCTGACATGACTACCTGGCATACTGGGGCCAGTGTAGAGAGTTGTCTGGTACAAGACGAAGATGAGAAAAGATGAGAGTTGCTGACTAAACTAAATTGAAATGTCTGACAGATATTGATGTAGTTTGGGATAATACATCAGCACCAATATGGTACATTTACCTATAGGCTCTACATTATATTATATTTACGGCCATTTTTGATAGTTTTGATATTAAAAAGAAAAGATTAATTTTCGTACTTACCTTTTAGTCTGTAATTAGGCACCATTCTTCTTATTTTACGGTGCTGTTGTTCAATCCGGGGAAGCGCTCCGTTGAGGAGAAAAGCATGAACTGGTTTGGATACGGAGGTATCCATTGTTTAAAGGTCCCGAGCGGTCGAAAAGAAGGCAGAGCTGTTGAGAAATGGTCGCAGCCATAGATATGTATGGTAGGAGCTACACGTGTTGCAAAGAAAGGAAGTGATGTAAGATTTGCACATGCGTTGTACAGATCGGGTAGCTCCCTCCCTTCTCTACTTCCTACCTCCCCTCCTTCATCCCTTATCTTCTCCTTCCCTTCCCCCATTCTTTTATTCTCTTCCTTCCTTCCTTCCTTCCTTCCTTCCTTCCTTCTCTTCTTACCAGCCTCTACTTCCTTAATTTTTCCCTTCTTTCTCCTCTCCTTCCCTTCCTTTCTTTGTTCCTTCCCTCTTTCCTTCCTTCCTCTTCATCCCTACTTCCCCTCCTTTCCAGTCTTCTTTTCCTTCCACCCTACTTCCCCTCCATCCCTCCAGCCTTAACACAAGATTAAAAGATCAGTATCAACAACCATGTGACGTTCAAACACAACAAGTGATTTTAGTAACATCAAAGTTTTCCGTCTCCTTGTTCTTCAGGAGTTCAGCAAAACCATCTCACTAGATCCTTCTGGTTCCAGAAATGAGGAGAGATGGGAATTGTAGCATCAACAAGTAGGGATGTCCCGATACAACTTTTTCACTTCTGATACGATACTGATATTACAGCCGTCAGTATTGATCGATCCCAATATCAGTCTGACTAGTGTCAGTGACTTTAATCCTCATACTAAGCACTAAGCAAGCATTTAGCGACAGTGGAGAGGAAAACTCCCTTTTAACAGGAAGAAACCTCCAAAGAATCCTGGCTCAGTATAAGCAGCCATCCTCCACGACTCACTGGGGATGGAGAAGACAGAGCAGACACACACACACACACACACACACACACACACACACACACGCACGCACGCATGCACGCACACACACACCAAGTAATGTGTCTATAGTTATATTGTGATGTCTTAGTAAATATTCTGTTTGGTGAGAGATAAACTTTATTGTATTTATCCTAGTGGATCTATAATTAAACGGGTAAACTAGTAGTAGCACATCCAACATCAAGGAAAGCAAAAAGTTATTACCAGGAGAGAGAGAATGATTAAGTGGTTAGCAGCAGTGTGCTAGACGATGGCCCCCTCCATGAGGCCACCACAGCTCAGCAGAACATCGTTGTAGCTTCTTCTGGGGAGAAAAACACTTAGAGAGAAAATAAAGTTAACAGCTGAAATAGCAGGAAATAATACAGTTAAAGAGCAGATTGTAGAAGAAGGTAGTAGAGTGTGGAAAGTGGTTAGTGAGTCCTCCAGCAGTCTAAGCCTATAGCAGCATAACTACAGAGATATGTGATGCTGGGAATACCAACTAGCCTCTTGAGTTTTCCTTTGGATTTGAGTCTGAAGACATGAAGGCAGCTGGTATGAGGCCTTTGAGCCACCAGTGTCTCCATCTCTGAGGACATCACCACTCAGCAAAGAATCTGGAGAAGTGAAAATAAAAAAATTACACAAATAATAACATTTCTACATGAAAGCCCAACATTGCTGAACAATATGCAGTAAAAGTGAAAATATATTATTAGACGTTTATGTGGCGTTATTTGGTGGCTCAGTGGTCAAAAGTTTCCACAATTTTACAGCAGTTCAAGCCATTTCATTCTATTAGTCTTTATACCACTGTTGTTTTTATTTCAAACAAAAAATATCCATCCCTGTCGGACATGACCCTAGGATTCTCTGGGAGTGCTACACTTTGCTGCTGTTGGTGATATGTGGAAAAAACATGTGAGTACCCACATAATATAAAATGACCCGCACTTGTACAGCGCCTCTCAGAGTAAGGACTCCAAAGCGCTTTACACTACAGTGTATCATTCATCCATTCACACACACATTAACACACTGGTGGTGATGAGCTACGATGTAGCCACAGCTGCCCTGGGGTGCACTGACAGAGGCGAGGCTGCCGAGCACAGGCGCCACCGGTCCCTCCGACCACCACCAGCAGGCAAGGGGGGTTAAGTGTCTTGCCCAAGGACACAACAGCAGAATCCTCTGTCCGGAGCCGGGATCGAACCTGCAACCTTCTGATTACTGGACAACCCTGCTGCCCCCCAAAAAAACCTAAAACTGACAATGGGTAATGGCTTATTAAATACTTTACGTATTTCTTTGATTTTATTGAGTTTGTTTGTCTGGTTCATCGACATATAAATATGTCTGGTTGTTCATTCCTGGCTTCACGGTGACTGTTTCCCTCTAGTGGCCAAACTGTGACTCTACGCTGTGTTGAGGATCCAATCACTGCATAAAGAGTCCGCATTCCTGGCTGAATCCCGACCGTGAGAAGAGCCTCGTCTTTGGAAAAATGAGTGAATTTGTAACAGCTTGTTGGATTAATTAAAAGTGAAGGGATTCGCGGCAGCGCGTGGATCGTTAAAGTCTGGAACAAGCGACAACAATACAACAAACCACAGAGCTCCAGACTGAGTGGAGCCAGCAGCGTTCCACAGCCTCAGCACGACCCCCGCACACTTCCGTCCACAACACAAGGAAACTCTGGTAAAGTAGCACCCAGCGTTTACTACTGCTGCTTCGATTACCTATCGCTTCATTTTGGTACCATTTTATCTCACAAGGAAAAAATGTTTGCTAACTTAGGGCACTTTCAGAATCAAGGGCAAAAGAGGGAACGAAACAAAATTAAGTAAGTGATGACTCTGAATAATGCTTATTTAAGCACGTTTTAACTCATTTTAATAAACGGTGCTATTAAGCAGTGATTAAGAGCGATAACTACTCAGTTACAACCATTTTTATTGGAGATTACAACGCAAAGAGAAGCACTAGTTTTCCTCTGCAGCGGAGTGATATGCGGCTGTAGGTGTTCCCAGTCGTCTCCAGGGTCTGGAGGACAGTGCATGGGGAAGACGGAGGGACGCATCGGGAGAAGAAAACCCAGCGCTTCAATGAAAAGTAGCTACTGGAGCTCAAACGTTAGCAGGAACGATCAGTAGCACGGGATTTATACAAAAGGTACGTGACGTAAATGTAGTTTGTAATTGATGTAAAAGAGTGAAACGCTGAAGAGCTTCCCGGAGGTGCACTCCGCTTCGCGGAGCCGGGGTATGCTGCGCGGAGGCTCGTCACTCGGGTCTCCCGGTGGAGGGCTGGGCTAGCAGCTAGCATAGCTTAGCATAGCGTCACTTACTCGAAGTTTTTAGAAGTTTCTATAAAGGATTGTGGAGACGGCTGGACTGATTTAGACCCATAATTTAGGGATATGAACCGATATATCATTAAAATGTGGCCCAAAGACGAAACGAACCTGGATATTATTTATGGAGCGTATCTTTAACTTTACGCTCGTAGGCTGGAAAAGAAAGCTAAGCTAATATTAGCAAACTGTCGAATGATTTTTAACTTGCTGCACATGTTCACAATAGTCCATTTATGGTAATAATCTATGTTAATTATACTCTTAAGCTAGATTAAGCTGTTTTTACTGGTGTTCTTGATTTGTGGAACATTAGATGCGTCTCTGAGTGCTTGTTGTGTGTGTGTGTGTGTGTGTGTGTGTGTGTGTGTGTGTGTGTGTGTGTGTGTGTGTGTGAGGTGGGGGTAAAGAGGAATTTGACGAAATATTGAATTTGGGATTAAAATCCTTGAGAGTTTAATGACTTTCTGAGAGTGTTCTTGAGCTGCCAAACACGTGACTGTACGGTCAGATAATATAAAGAGTGTATTGGATTTTTCTGCTCAGGAATTCCCAGTCAGCTCATGAATAATCTTTTTGGTGAATGTATTAAATCATAAAACCCTGTGTCACAACGTGACCGTGTGGATTGTGTGTGTAAGACTTGATTGGATTTTCTGTCTGATTGTAGAAAACACTCTGACACTTTGAGGATTTCCATTGAGATGGATGTAAATGGGAGTAACGAAGTTCATTCATGCACTTTGTACACATGATGTCTGAAATGAGCTATGTATTTAAATGCCCTCGCATATCTGGGCCTTTTCACTTCATTCAAACAATAAACTGATTCCCTTTCCGATCCAGCTCTGTGTAAATGATGGCTGTGGCTTGGGAAAGCTGGGGGAAAAAATCACACCATTTTCATTCTGGTGGTGCATGTGTGTCCCTGCTGTCCCACTCTCCTTGGTTTCCCTCAGCTTTCATGTGTCTGTAGAACAATGAGCAGTGGGAGAGGGTGCAGTCCTGTTGGACAGCTGTGGTCTGGACAGGAGGAATGGAGCAGAGATGAGGTGGAGGAGGAAACAGCTCTTTGTGGTTACATCCTTTTTGCCTGAGTGTTTTTTTCTTCTTCTCACAAGCCCCTAAACAGCAGCTGTTGTTGCTGCAAGGTCCATGTTTGACATCATATCAGTGGATCAACTCACATATCTGAGTTTTGTGACACTTTTCTTAGGTTGTAATTAGTTTATCAACACAGTCGTCAGATGCGATGCAGTTATAGGTAATGTTTGCCAGTTAAACTGATGCAAGTGTTGCAGATAGTTCTGTCTCATCGCCTGTGTTTGAATGAGAGGCCGTTATCTTGTGTGGTCCTTGTATCTCATCAGAAATGCTCCCAGATAGGCAGACGTGTCGCCTTTTGTTCTTTCACACGCGTGACCAACTGATCAGATTATTGAATCAAGCAAGTCTCTGCAAGTTTGGAACTTGAGTGAAAATTATGTCAGAAAAAAATAGAAGAGAGAGGTCAAAGGACTTTCTGATTAGTCCACCAATATTTCTGCTGTCAGATGCTTGCTTAATGATGTTACCAGGTAAAGAACTGGAAACAAACCACCTGCTTTTCTTGTGTTTTGCAGAAAGTTGACTAATCAGAGCTTTTGAGTGACGAAGTCGACCTAAAGAGGAGCTGTTGCTGAAGAATGTTCACTTCCTCATAAGACGTGTGTCAGATTTGTACCGGTGAGAGCGGCTGCAGGATTAAGATCTCAGCTCCTGCAGCCAACACCCCCTCCCTCCCTGACTCCCATCAGTGGTGGTGACCCTACCCTGAACAGCTTGCTGGAGGGTCCTTCCTGACCAGCAGCAGCTGCGTCCTGCTAGCTGACTCCCGTTCCTCCCTTGTTTCCTGTCCTTGGTCAGACAAGGCTAAAGCCTCCTCCGCTCACCCCACCCCTCATCTCTGTTTGCTTCTCATACACGCTTCACACCCTTGAGCTGCCTGATTTGCTGCTCACACATTCAGATTCCTATAGTGTCAGCAAGTGACTTTTAAACACTTTGGAAGACCCCAGCTGACCCATTTGTCACGGAGTTCCTCCTTGCAACATGACCTCCATGTCGAGTCTCTTCTCCTTCACAAGTCCAGCTGTCAAACGCCTGCTCGGTTGGAAGCAAGGAGATGAGGAGGAGAAATGGGCAGAAAAGGCAGTGGATGCGCTGGTGAAGAAGCTAAAGAAAAAGAAAGGGGCCATGGAGGACCTGGAGAAAGCCCTGAGCTGCCCCGGACAGCCCAGCAAGTGCGTCACCATTCCCAGATCCCTAGACGGTCGGCTACAGGTTTCCCACAGGAAAGGTCTGCCACACGTTATCTACTGCAGAGTGTGGCGCTGGCCTGACCTTCAGTCCCACCACGAGCTCAAACCTTTGGAGGTGTGCGAGTACCCCTTTGGCTCCAAGCAGAAGGAGGTCTGCATCAACCCATATCACTACAAGAGAGTGGAGAGCCCTGGTACGTACTTAAATTCTGACTAATTTTTATTTGTATTTCACACATTTGAGACCTAATCTAAACACATCCAGTGAGCTCATATGCTCACATTCACATTGCTTTTAAACGCGCTTCTTTTGTTTTGTAAACCGTTCATTCAAAGCTGCAAATTAGGGATAGACCGACACGTGGTATACTTTTTTAGTAGAGCCAATTTAAAGTGGAGTACATCTGTGACCCACCGCAGTGCTGTTACAGAACTGTATCTAAACGTATTTTTGTGTTGCTGAAAAACAACTTCTTTAAAACATGGTTGTCCACTGAAATTTGTTTTATTCACCATTATATTTAATACTGGGTTAGTTTGTTAATTTGTTTGACTAACCTTTGTTAAATATCTTACCCCTCCTTTCCACCGGATGCATACTTTGCTGCAATTAGCCGCCATTGTGGTGGACGGGCTTCTTTCCACTGGAAGCGACGGGGCGCTTTCATTACGTTTTGAGTCAAATTTTTACACGCTACTGCATAAAACCCACATTTCAGATCGGTCCAGGCAACAACTTAGACGCGTAAGCGGTCAGTACGTTTACATTAGGGCTGCAACTAATGACTATTTTAACAGTCGACTATCCAATCCAATTTTATTTATAAAGCGCATTCACAAGGCATTACAACCAAACAAGGCGCTGTACACTAAAAATGTTAGTTAATTAAACCGGCGTTATACAAACATGTCGAACACAAATAAAAGATAAAAAGGAAATACAACAAAATTCCCAAAAATAACAGCTAAAAATCAATAAGACACAGGGTGAATAAAAATTAGAAAAAACATTTTAAAAAGAACCTCAATAGTACGGAAGTCGATAATTGTGGAGTCCATTTTTAAACAGTGCAGATGTAAGTTAGGTTTATAATTATGTGGTATACGCTAGGTTGAAGTAGTGAGTTTTCAGGCGTGATTTAAAAATGCTAGCTGTTGGTGCTAGCCTCACTAGCAGTGGTAATGCGTTCCACAGCTTCGGTGCACAGACAGAGAAAGCCCTTTCTCCACGGCTTTTTAAACGTGCATTGGGAACAGCTAGGAGGAGCTTATCTTCAGACCTGAGAGCACGCGGCGGGTTGTAGTAATGGACAAGTTCACACAGATATGGAGGAGCTTGATGGTTCAAGGATTTGTAAGTCAGAAGCATAATTTTGAAATTTATCCTGAACTGCACGGGCAACCAGTGGAGAGATTTCAGAATTGGAGAAATGTGTTGTCTTCTGTGACTAGTCACTGACTATTGAAACGATTAGTCGACTAATTGGATAATTATTAAATGTTTCTTAAGTTTAGCTCGAGATAGCTTTAATTATGTGAAAAATGATAATAAACACAAGAAAGATGGGTACTTCAATGGAAAATGCATATTTAATTGAACTTTGCTGCTGATAGGCCAATTCATACCAACAGTAAATAAAACTGCCCCATCTAACACCAATTAGGCACTGTGCCCAGTCAGTATAGACGTAAATGCATAAATAAAATGAAAATACATTTGTTAGGCACAGTCGGGCATAACATTAAATCTCTCTTTTTAAAAAGTGAACATAAGTTTAAAAAAATGTACAACGTACATCCAGAACAAAACGTATTGGCTTTCGTGTTATTTAAATCTCACCGAGGTGATCAGACTGTTTCATTCAACTGTCCGACGTGCTTTCTCTTTAAGTGTTCATGCGTCAGCGACGTGCTGCCGTGATACGCGAGGACTGCTTAGCAAATTATGCAGGTCATCTTTTTATTCGCCGAATCCCGGCTAGAATGCTCCCAAGCTTTAGATGTTTTGGTACTCGTAGCTACTGTGTTGGACACCGCCATTTCTCTTAGTTGGTGCTCAGCAGACAAGCTACTGCGCATGTGCGACTATTGGCAGAGATTGTAATGAAGCGAGATGCCTCACTCGGTTGGAAAAAACACGTCTGGTGACAACATCGACAGTGAAATTCATTGTCAACTTTTTCTGTTGTCGATATTTCTTGACGAATCGTTGCAGCCCTAGTTTACACGCGCATCTAAGTTGATCTAACGTAAGGATGTCCGATTTTATCGGTCTACAGATATAATCGGCCAATATTGATATTAAATATGCGTTTTTACTCCTTTTAATGACCCAACTTTTACATACAATGCACATATGGTGTTTCCACTAGGTTTTTCCGGGAGAGGGGGGTGGTGGAGTTTTTCGTGCACACGGAGTGTTTGTAGCCGTGATGCCGGAGTTTCTGGCGTGCAATGAGCTCATGTAGGGGAAACGCTGACATATTATACATCAAACTCTGGGAGTCTTAGTTTAAGCGTATGTTAGAAAGCCTAACTCTAAAATGTAGCTCGTTGCACTCTGGTACAGCAGGTGGTGATGTGCGCCCTTTTGTGTCTGCGTTTTTCTGGTGAACTTGTAGCAACAGGAATTGTAAACAAACACTGGTGAAGCAGACAAAGTTAAAACTGGATATGCACAATGGCCGAAGGAATGGACAACAACGCTGCAGCACAGTGTATTTGGTATGTACTGTGCTGTTTGATGTTACATGTGTTACTTTGTGGCAATGTCATTATCAGAAGACCGCTTCCACGGTCTCGTTACCGGTATCGGCTTGACTGAGCCGTTTAAATGCAGAAGCAGCCAGGTAATTATCAGGGTGCTTCAGCACAATTAGAAGCAATTTGTCTTCATCAAGACTAATGCGCTTGCATGCATTTAATAAAATTAGTGATGCACCGATATGACATTTTTGGGCCAATACCGATATTCAATATTAATATCACTGTTATGGCTGATAACCCATATTTGCCGATATCGATATGCTGACGTGAATGCTTCTAAAATTAGCAGATTTTGTATAGAATGAAAGTCATTAAATCTAAATTTACGTTATTATGTACACACACACACCACACATTTAAGCTTCTGAGATGATTACAATCACTGTCACCTGACTAAACAAATACACTTCACTTCCCCTCACCCTCTAAAACAGGTAAACAAATAAACACAAGATAGAAAAAAAATATTGGTTTTTAATATCGGCCCAGTTTTATTTATCGGACCAATATTTATGCCGATATATTGTGCATCACTAAATAAAACTGACGTCAGTTTGTTTACGGCAGTGTTTCTCAATTATTTTCCTTCACACCCCCTCAGCAATATGATTTTTCACCTGTCACTGCTGGGGTTTTTCCTCTTGTCCGACTGTAATCTAAATTAATCTGGGGGTTATTTTGGCTCCGTCTTATTTTATCGTCTTTTTCTGCCGACAGCCAGCACTTTGGCCATTTCTTCTCTCACTCTCGTGTGGTGTACGTATGGGCTCTACTTCTGTTGGGTAAAGCAGGCATCCCATTGATGAGTCTGAACAGTGCTGCTGCCTAGTGACTGGGGGTGGTTTAGCATTCCGGGGGACCCCACTAATTGAGAAACACAAATTTAGGGCAGTAGTTTGGTTTAGGGCAGAAACGAATCATCGAACGATAAACCTGGTAAACTACGGGTAGATAGTCTAATGCTAAGCTAGCTCGTAGTATCACGATCAAGTGGAGTTCAGAAACAAACGTGATGGTTGTGTATGACTAAATTTCAGAAGCGGAAGAAAATCCCCACCATCCCGTTTATTTGTGGATCTCTGCAGTTGCAGCGGTGTGGAGCAGAACCGCTGCAGCTGCTACCTCAAGTCTACTTGTTGCTACTGAGCATTAGCAAGTCTTCTCCACACACCGCAGTAGGTTCTATCTACGGCAAGCCATTGTAGCATGTAAATCACAAACGCTTCTACATTTGAATACAATTTAGACTGGTTAATGCTGCCAACCTGTACATAATAAAATGGATAGGCCACCATTACATTGTTGCTAGTAGAAATTAAATGTTATTATAGTTTCCAGTATATTGCTCCTGAACATGTTACTGAAATAATTAAATTCTAGTAATATGTGAATATATTTAAATATGTTTAGACTAAGATGAGTGATATTTAACCTAAAATTTTAATGAAATTTAAGTCAAAATTTGTTCCATAAAATATTAACTATAGATATCAGCTGGGAAAGTGGGAACTAGACAACACCAATTTAATACATGTTGTTGATCCCTTTATCATTTTGTTGTTTTATTTCTTTATAATTTGAGTCACAGACCAGAGACTCGTTTTACTTAAAACATCGTCAAGTAGAATACTTGTTAATTTATGGATGATTCGATAGATACTCGAATACTAAAATATTTGATAGCTGCAGCCGTAGTTTGGTTTTCTAATGCGCATATAAACGCAATGACTGTAAAACATTCGGAAATTTTCCAAATAAATCAGGTTCAGTTTTCCAGTTGCTTAACTAGTAAAAAATGTATGCCATTTCCTGTTTAACCTCAATAGCCAAGTTAAACGGAACAGAAAATAAACCATAAACTTTTTTTGGATACATGCTGCCGTCGTTCTCCTTGCTCGGTATTGTGTGAACTTCAGAAATCACGCTTGGTGTTGCAAATATCTAGGGTTGCAGCCATCGGATATTTTTGTAATCGAGTACTCTATCGAATCTTTTATCGATTAATCGAGTACTCTAATAAATTACTCTTTTGCGTTTTTAAACCATTATATCAAATAGCATGTTATAAAATATGAAAGACCTCTTGAAATGAGCAAGCAGTTGCCAGTTATTCTTCAAGTTTTATTCAAAATTAGTTTTCAAAACGTCAGCACTTCAACTTTACTTCACAGTAAACAAATGCAAGCGGCTGCGGCCCAAACAGAACCAGAACCACTCACGGCGCATGTGCAAACATGGCTCGCCAGCTGTTTCCCTATTAACACACGTCCGTTTTAATTTCTACACTTTTTTTGTCTCACACTAACAAGGATTGTCGAAAGCATGTTTGCCGTGGTTATGTCAAATTATACTGATCACACATTTATTTACTTTCTTTCATTTTCCTCCGCCACTCATAAACACCCGTGTCCTCCTGCAGCGATCCCAAGGGACAACAGACATCAATAACAACACAGTAAAAAGTCCGACGTGTTGTAAAAACTGCTATTTTTTGCACATTTTAAGTCCGACGTGTTGCTACCAGACGTACGGTGTGAGCTGAAACTGACTGCTACAAATGAAAAAGTCGCACAGTGTCCGCAGAATATATAGACAGGCTAAAATGCATTATCTTGTAGAGGCTCCGAGTCCGCTTGCAGCCTGGTCAGGTTGCAGCATCGAGGATGTGGTGGTGTGGTAGTTTAAATCCATTTTACAGTATTTACACTGGAGTACGTTTTTCGCCTTACGACGTGAAAAATGGCCCCACACCTTTGACATTTTGTGTCTTTTTTGCACTCCACCGGGGTCCACGTTGTCCGCCATGGCTTAAAAGAAAGTTAAGTTGCGTTCGCTACTCGCGTGTGCACTCAGTGCAGTGTGTATGTGCGTCACTTATTTCGGTCCAGGTGAAACATGACCCCGGGTGATTACAAAGCCATGAATTAATTAAACATGAATTAAACGAAGCTTCGAGGCAGACAATTTGACTCGAGGATTTTTTGTACTCGAATTATTCGAGGTACTCGAGGAATCGTTTCAGCCCTACAAATATCCCGTGATTTTGTGACCTTGCAGGACAGACTGGGTGGAACGCTTTTGCTCCCGTTACGCGTCTGAAATTCTCCTGGTTGGAAGGGAGCTTGTGGGTCAAACGCTGCCAATACTTTACATGCTACTCATGCGTCTGGTGGAGACAAGAGGTTGTTCTAATACTGTCTGTACAAAATAAAGATCAGGTTCAGAAATGTTGTGCATCCAATGTTGTTGTTGGTGTCATTTTAGCATGAAAATAAGGTTAAAAAAAAACATCTAGTAATCAGCCATGAACATCAGCAGCACATATCGGCCATCATCTGACCAGGACCTCTACAGATCTTTATCGGCAATTTAAAAAAGCCATCTAGTCAATCTGCAAACATATTGAAAATAGAGAAGTTGGCATCATTTAATTATTTGCACACGTTAGGGCTGCACGATATTAGGAAAACCTGCGATATTCGATAACAGTGCTTAATATTGCGATATTGATATTACTCACGATAAATGAACAAATACTAAAGTATGCAGTGTTGATGTCGTCTGGCGTGTGACGTCTGCTCTGGGTTCAAAGCAAACAAAAGCTAATGCATGAATTCCATTACAACATAACATTTTTATTGCAAAAACATGCAGCTGCACCCGCTACTGTATTAGCAGCTGCACCCGCTACTGTATTAGCAGCTGCACCCGCTACTGTATTAGCAGCTGCACCTGCTACTGTATTAGCAGCTGCACCCGCTACTGTATTAGCAGCTGCACCCGCTACTGTATTAGCAGCTGCACCTGCTACTGTATTAGCAGCTGCACCCGCTACTGTATTAGCAGCTGCACCCGCTACTGTATTAGCAGCTGCACCCGCTACTGTATTAGCAGCTGCACCCGCTACTGTATTAGCAGCTGCACCCGCTACTGTATTAGCAGCTGCACCCGCTACTGTATTAGCAGCTGCACCCGCTACTGTATTAGCAGCTGCACCCGCTACTGTATTAGCAGCTGCACCTGCTACTGTATTAGCAGCTGCACCCAAACTGCATGCATGCAGTTTCTCAGTGACTTTAAAACATCGCCTCCACCATAAAACTTTTTCTGATGCTCCAAATACAGAAAAACATCCCTTACCAGGGTTTTTAGAATAAATAAAAAAAATCAGAAAATAAGTTTAAATGTTAAATAATAGTTAACATCACTTACATGCAACAGCAAATTCTCTCATTGCTACTGAACATTTTCTCCACTTATGTGGTTATGATATAAGGCTGTTGCTGTAATTGGGAAGTGAACTGTGCTGGGCCAAACTAGGAGAACATTAAGATTTTCTGAGGGAAAGAGAAAAACAATTGTCTACCTTTCAGAAGAGGAACTGGCAAAAAACTACATGGAAAATATGTGAAACGTTTGTTTTTAACCCCAAATTGAACAAGTTTACCTAGATCTTAAAAAGCAGCTCAGATGATGAAACTGCAACTATGATTCTGAACAAGCTAACAAATTGAACTAGCTCCTCTAAGATAAGCGGCTAGCAGAGCTTCTGACTGACAGTTTATGTGCAGCAGCAAATCAACTATCCTGACTAACAAGGTTATAAAAGCTCATGAATGAAAAATCACTTTGATGTGTGGGGGAACTTTTCCAGGCCCTCCTTAGCAGGGTGGGACTGGGAGGAGAGTGCTGTAGCCTTTTAGCTGGAAGCTAACCGGAGCCTGGGGCTAACATCACCACCCGGTGGAACACTAGCGACATGGAGGTAGGTGGGTTGGTTCACCGGCACGTGTCGGAGTCAGCCCGGTTATTATCAGCTGCTTAACGACACCGAGCGGAGTCACGTTCACGTTTGAAAGCAGCGCTGATTCCAGAAACCTCAGCACAAAGTGCGTTCGTTAATCTGAGCCAGCACGACAAACAAGGGAACGGCGCCGCTAACAACTCAGTTCAGGTGATGCGTTCCACCCATCCTAAGGATCTACGTAGGGGGCGGGCGTATTACGTGAACGGACCCATCTGATTGGCCGCATATCAGAAGGGCTACATTTGATTGGTCAAATAATACTTCCACGTAAAAAACAGAGCTGGTTTACAAAAAGTTGATGTATGACACGGATGGAAATGTTTGAACCAAACATTTATCACCGTTTTTGACGTGCTTTGCGATGGGCCTATCGCATGTCCTGTTATCGCGATTACGATACATTTTCGATACATTGTGCAGCCCTAGCACACGTGTACATTTTCACATCACATTTTAACTCTTATCAAGATGGATCTTGTTCAGTAGAGAACTAATCTTGTTTTTTCTTTAGAAAAGTTATGTCACGTAGCATTTTTTGAACTTTGAACACACACAACTAAAATATTAGCATTATTTTCTTTTAAAATCCGGAACAAATATAATATAGATGAAATCCGTTTTGAGCCTTGCACATCCTCTGGAGCTGGTAAAGAAATCCACAAAGGTCGAGAGGCTGTCATCACACAGGCCTGTCCAGCCTGCCTCTTCCATTTCACAGAAAATCAATATCACTAGCTCTCTCAGTCTTATTAGATTATGTTCCTCAGGCACTCCAGATTGGGTGTGGCACCAGAGAGAGGGGCCTGCTAACTGCTGCATAAACCCTCAGACTACATGCTCGTCCCAAACTTCTCTCTAATATCATTTCGCATCGCTTCAGATATAAGAACACCTGGCCCTCATGAGCTGGGCATTCTGTTTAGGGTGGTCTGGTTCCAGGTTGTGGATCACGCGTCGGTCAGGAGGCGATGCCTGTATGTAGGAGGCTGAGGATTTCTCTGGCGTTGCCTTACAGCCTTTAACAGAATTCTCGGGCCCTGGAGTGAAGAAATGGTTGTAAAGCCTACTGCACACAGGAAGCACGATCGGAGCAGAACAGCAGTGGAAAGGTTTACTCATGACAATCCCTGCACAATGGGAGAGTTTCAGCCGCAAAGGGGCTTCTCCACTGTGCTCCTCGCTTGGCTTGTGAGACCGAAAAATCCCCAGAGTTTATGCAATCTGCCATTAAACCAAAAAGAAAGAAATGATGTTTGATATCACTGTTGGATGTCATTTATGGTAAATGGCCTATATTTGATATAGCGCCTTCTAGAGTCCTGAAACCCCCCAAGGTGCTTTACAACGCAGTCATTCATTCACACCAAGCCCCCATAGTTCGAGTCTGGACATGAAGCAAAACAGGAAGTGACAAAAATTACAGTTCCACCCTCATCCACTGGGGGCTGGTGTCAGAAACGAGCAAATCCTCATAGACTCCCATGTTAAAAATGCCAATTTCACAGCAGAAATAAACATGTTTACAGCCTGGTACCAGAACATGTTTTTGGTTTAAATGATCTAGTTTACACTCATGACAACTCTGAGGGGGTGAATTTTTTTCTCACTCTTTTGTTTAAGTGTATTAAAAGCCTAAAATTCTGTATAATTAATGAGCATCAGACCCACGTGACCGCAGAGCTAGCTCCATGGAAAGGCAGGGGTGGACATTAACTTCAAAACCAACCGGCCAGCCGGGCCGGTAACTCTGAAAATTTACCGGCCCCGCCAAGAATCTACCGGCCCCGCTGGTCAGCTGCCAAAACGAGTCAAAATAACAACTGACCCATTTTAAATGTAATAAACCTTTATTTTGTACACATTCACAAACATAATAACGTATTCAAGTTTGAATTTGTTTGTTCCCTCAACAAAACACGATTTTGTCGTTGCATACTTCCGGCATACAACGCAGTACATCACCAACTCCGCTTTGCTGTATTCGAGCCATTGACTGTGTTCGAGATGAGCCAGTTCTGTGCAGATTAGATCACCGGTGATCGGCGAGCAGTGCATGCCGGTTAGATTTGTGTCCGAATTGACGCCGACTTGCTCTGACGTCATGCATACGTAGGCAATGATAACCTCGTGAGATCAAGGCGGCCGCAGATTTTGGAGCAAGGCGCTGCAGTTGCTCTCCCTCAGCTGCAAAACCTAGAGGATGATGGGAAATGCCTGGCTCTCACCTGATCTAAGATCTGATTGGTTCCTATTTTGATCCAAACATCCGGTGGTAGAACATGAAATGTTAGTTGTTCACATGTATTCTGTAAATCATGTTATGTTGATGATGACAACTATATAGGCCACAAAGAGAAATGTGTTTTGTTTTCTTTTGTCACGTTTCCTATGAGCACACTGAAGCTACAGCTGATTTACTTATTATTACAGTGATGTTTTCATATATGATATCCAGAAGCATGTGAGGATGTGTTTCAGCTGCTAACAGGCACCAGAATTACAATTGAAAATTCAACAAGTGTGAACGCTAACGCGATATCTTCAGCCATCGTCACCCCCGAGCTACACATGTAGGAAAATCCAAGAGATTCAACTGGCAGAAACAACTGGTTCACACCATAGTCTCACTCCTCTCCTCTCCTCTCCTCTCCTCTCCCACACACACACACACACACACACACACACACACACACGTAGAGGAAAAGAGCTGAGGAAATTGAGGACACCAGGTAATTAAAAGAAAAACCACAGCGGAGCCGAGGCGCGCCTCGAATGGGGCGCGTCTGATCTGAACTGAGGAGCGGCGAGCAGCGGCCGGACTTCGTGAGCGATTCGCTTCGGGCGCTTCCGCGGCCGGTGTGTCCCCGGCGTTTCGCCGGCTTTCAGCCACTCCCCCTGCTGCTTCCGTCTGCTCTCCTATGTTTTCCAGGCGAGGCGCTGCTCAACTCGAACACGGCCACTCTCTGCGCCTCCCGTCTTCTTTAAACCGCCAAGAATCATTCCACCTACGCACACGCTTCTCTGCTTCATACCGTTTCGAACTGTCTCGCTTCTCCTCACCAGTTTTAAAGCGTTTTGCCGGAGATTTCATCAAGAAATCCAATCCCTGTGGTGGCGCGATCTTCCTGCGTGCTTGTGTGTTTCTAGCGTGGTTCCACTTCATCTTTAATAGTGAACTTATAGTTCACGTGACTATAACCAATCGTGCAGTACGTGCACGAATCGTACAAGTGCAGTAGGTGGCTAGAGGCGCGCAGGTTCACGCGCGCGAAACGAAAACGGCAGCTTCCTACAGAGCGGGGCCATGATGTAGGCGAAAGCCGGTGTGTAAATGACAAATGAAGCTTGGGCGCCACCCGGGCGGTAAGTCGTCAAGTATTTACCGCCCGACGAGAAAATTTAGCGCCATTGGCGCTCGGGCGCTTTAACGGTCCACCCCTGAAAGGCCTCAGCCTAAAAACTGTTCCGGGATATTCAGTCTCTCAACTTAGACCATTAGTTGTAGCGTTTGTGAATTCTGTTTTGGATATTATTTGTGCAATTGTTGGACAAAATGACTTGCTGTGGCATTAATTGCACTAATAGAGCGTCCAAGGAGTCTCCACTTCATTTTTTTCGATAAGTAAAATTATATTTATGTATTTTAGGTCACTGCTGAGCTTAGATTTTAACTAATTCACTGCCAGCCGTTTCCTGATCGCTAACGGCCTACGCTGCCAGCGTTTCTCACCGTTTTTACTGTTTTTTTTAAGAGTCACAGACCGTTGCGCGCTAGCATGATGTCGATGCCAAAACAACCAAAACAAAGAGGACACTCACCTCTTACATCAGGAAGAAGCCGCGTGTTTCGAGCTTTATCCGTTCTTTCATAATCCGTTGTTGAATTGTGATCGGCAGACGCTTTTCCGGTTCGCGCCTCACTTTTTTTTTACAGGAACGGCCCAAAACGATCTCCTAACACATGGATGTGTTGCTTCCTGATCATGTGATCTGTGACGTATGCGGATGAAGATCGGCTTCAGGGCTGAGATGTTTGTTCTCTCAGCGCGGGGGCTCGTTCCGATGCTCAAACAGTAAAAAAAAATGCAAATGACGACTTAAGTCGTCATTTGCAGTGAACGGTTGGATCTAAAATGACGACTTTAGTCGTCAATGGCAGTGAATGAGTTAACATGTACTGTTTAACCATGAAATTTAAATGTAATAGGGTAAAACCCAGTGCATTTAACATAATGCTGCACTTTAGAAAATGGGTTGAAATATAACATGTTGGTGGAGCTGGGTTCCCACTATCGGTATGGTCCCCTCCCTTCAGCGGCAGCTCGGCGCATCTCCGATCGCAGCAACGCCTATCTGCTGCACAGGCTGCCGGCTTGTGGAGCTCTCGGATGGAAACCTCTTGTGCTCTACCCGGTTTTACCCAGCGGTCAGCCTGGCGTATCTCTGACTCAGAAGCTCCGGTGTTGTGCACAGTTAACTCCGGTTGTAGCTAGGTAGCTACCTCCATTAGATTAGCTCACATCTCTGCGTTAGCTTTGGGTTAGCTTGCAGCTACATTGCTTCAGTTCGACGGGTGTCGTCATTTGATCCCACCCTCAGCTCCACGTCTTTTCCTTTTTATGGAATTGTCTGGGCTTGACAAAACCTTTGACACGGTCAAAATGGCGGTGGTGGCAACCTCCCATTTTGGCACAAAAACTTATATACATGTCGATGATACACACACACATTCACACACTGGTGGGGATGAGCTACGATGTAGCCACAGCTGCCCTGGGGAGCACTCACAGAGGCAGGGCTGCCGAGCACTGGTGCCACCGGTCCCTCCGACCACCACCAGAAAGCAAGGCGGGTTAAGTGTCTTGCCCAAGGACACAGCGACAAACTGAGCGGGGCTCGAACCTGCAACCTTTCGATTACGGGGTGACCACTTAACTCATTCGCTGCCAGCCGTTTCCTGATCGCTAAATGCCTTCGCTGCAGGCGTTTCTCACCGTTTTTACTGTTTTTTTAAGAGTCACAGAACGTTGTGCGCTAGGATAAAGTCGACGCCAAAACAACTGGGGGGGGGGGGGGGGGGGGGGGGGGGGGGGGGGGCACTCACCTCTTACATCAGACGATCTCGAAGTGAAAATTTTCTGAGTTTCTGACTGGGAGATGGGGGTGTCATTTGATTTTTCCTACTCAGAGGTGGGGATTTCCGAGTTCTGAGGACAAATCAAACGCACTGTGAGTGGCCTTCTGAAATGTATGCCTACCGTCTTCGATTGGCGGGTAGAGTCAGCCAGCGGGGGCTTCCTGCATGCGTGATTCATTATCATTCTGCATGCCGTGGAGTAAACATCCCTGTCTGCAGCACGACCGACTGCTGCTCAGTGGGAAGAGGGAGAAGAGAGATGGGAGGAACGGCTGTGAGCAACACAGCTCACAGTCGCAGCAGTGGAGGCCAGAGGGTTGTGAGGACACGCGCAGCAGGATCGGTAATAGAACAGGGAGCAAATTAATGAAATAATGTGGTTCCCAATCCCCAAAAGCAACACAGCTCACGCCCGTCTTTGTTTGTCTTATTAAAGAGGACACCACAGACTTTTCCGAGCGATGCAGATTTCCTTTTGCTGAACTATAAAAAAATGTGTCATTACCTGTTATGCCTCCGTGGTGAAGGTTAAAACGGTAGCAAATGAATCGGACCTCTGGGATACATGCTGCCATCTTTTTCTTTGTTTATTATTGTATGAACTGTTGAAATCACGCGTGATTGTGCTATTCACATAAATGATGCCTGTATTTATTAACAGGTCTGTGGGTGGAGGCGGGTTGACAGAAGTAGTGTAATATAACCGTTATCTTGCTTGAACATGTTTCTTTTTACCTGATACAGCTTTATACGGTGGGTTTTTAATCTACTTTAATGGAAAATGACTGATGGACGATTCAACAAGGCTGGGTTTGAGGGTCCAAATAGACTGAATTAGCTCTTACTGGTGGGACTGGGATAGACATGGCTGCTCTAAATCTGAGGTATGTGTGTTTTTTTCATTTTCTGTTGTTTGATGAATCTTTTTTTGTCTTTGTTTAGTGCTCCCTCCGGTGTTGGTCCCGCGGCACAGCGAGTTTAACCCACAGCACAGCTTGCTCGTTCAGTTTCGCAACCTGACTCATAATGAGGCACAAATGCCCCTGAACGCCACCTTCCCAGAGTCCTTCCAGCAACCCCACAGTGGTGGTGGCAGCAGCAGCAGCGGAGGAGGTGGAGGCGGCAGCGGCGGCACGTTTCCCATTTCTCCCAACTCTCCGTATCCTTCTTCTCCAGCCAGCAGCGGTACTTATCCAAACTCTCCTGCCAGCTCGGGGCCCTCCAGTCCATTCCAGCTCCCAGGTACCCAGCAAACACACTCCTGTACCTGACCCTGGGAAACATGCCAGACTATTGTTTTTCTGTTATGTAGTCAGCTGAGGGAAAAGCTGCTCCAAACGGGTCTCAGATGAGTCTTAAATGTTTTAGATTGAAAGAAAACATCATGTTGGCAGTTGATTAGAGGAAATGGAGACAAATCAGGTTTCCCATGTGTGTGCTTACTAGCTACTTTAGTCCAAGAGGATCTGTTGGCTGTGGCGGCTTCACATCTTACTGAGGGCCCTTCAGATTCATCAGAGACTGGATGCTCTCGTGTCCGTTTTAGTAGTTTAGCAACAAAGTAGCAGCGTGTCCTGTCCTCCTGTCTTATGTTGGACTTTCTGGATTTTGTAGTGTGTGTGTGTGCGTGCATATGTTGCAAGTGTTTGAGTCCAGGTCTGCTGGCACATCCAGTAGCTACAGCTAGATGAGGCTTTAAATATCAATTTAGAGTAAAAACCAACTGTTGTTGCTGCAGCAATTTATCAAATCTCTCCTACATACATGTGATTTTATTTAAACAGTTCTGCCATTTAAATCTTTGCTGCATTGTGTTTTTTTCCCTTGTATGCCTCAATAAGGGTCTGAGCAGCTCGTGTTGCATCTCTGTCAGGAATGGGTTGGTGTGTGGTGCAGGAGTGAGGGATATGTGTAACCTGACACTGTTTCCGGGGTACAGATCTTGTGAAGATTGTCTAGGGAGATCTGTGTGTGGTGTGTGAGGGAGGGAAAGAGAGAGAGAGAGAGACCATTTGCCAGCAGCAGCAACTGGTCTCACCCTTGCTAACTGGTCTTCCTGTCTCAGCTGACACCCCACCCCCGGCCTACATGCCCCCTGATGAGCAGCTGGGCCAGGAGAGCCAGTCCATGGACACAAGCAGCAGCTTGGTGTCACAAGGCATACCGAGAGGTGAGAAGTGCACACCGTTTGAGTGACAGCAGCACTAAAAGAAAAGAAATCATGCGTTTCCAACATTAAACGGATGAAGTTGTCATCAGGAAGTTCAGTGTGGATCATCAGAACAGCAACTGCTGTAGTAATAAACTGCTCTACCTTTGTTCTTATGAGGGAATCCACTGGAGACGGGCTTCTGGTTTGATAACAATAGTACCACCCATAGTTCTAATGGGCCTATTGTTAGCCCTCCAATAACCCCAATGAACACAATCTTAATGTTGCTGAGGCCGATGGTGTCTAGTTAAAGTCACCAAACTGAAGATACGCAGTAGCTGTTAAATTACTCACAACACGCCATGCCGGCAAATGAGCGTAACACTGCCGCCATGGTGTGTCTTATGAACGCAGCTGGCAATGTGGGAATTTTGTAGCATTTAATACTGCGTTGCCTGACTTAAGAATGCATTTTATGCCTTGGGGCAACAGAGGGTGGTGTCGTGATCGCGTGGGGAGTCATTGCCGAGCTCCGGCAGGAAATTACATCAAAAATGAAAGTAAATACGGGCTCTGCTTTTGGCTTTTGTAAACAGAACCAGTTGAGATGATAAACTGGAATGATGCAGAGCTCTGGGAACTTCTCTCCGTTAGAGCTGGAGGACCGGCACCTTTAGGAGCGGCTTCTAAAGAACTTAATGAGCGCAGCCTCGATTGCAATAAAAAGCAAGTTATGTCCAAGTAAAACGGAAATCCGCGGCAATGAAAGACCGCCTTCATACCCCCTTTATACCGTCATCGTGTAATCTTTTGTAAAAAGGGCACCATTACACCACATTATACAACCTAAGGGTCCCTGATGCCGGCTCGACGTTGCAGCAAATATGCGGCGTTATTTTCTAAAAGAGGCTTGTATTATATCTCAGTTTTGTTTATTTTTATTCACAGTTGGTCACCAACCCTCCCTCAAACCCAGGCCACAGAACGGCTTCATGTCACACTGTCAGGACTTTAGAGAAGCGGCACTCTGTGCAGTCCTACGTCTCACTCTAGCAGCACACGCAGCAGCTTACTCACTGGTTAAAAACAAAAAAACGTACAGTTGTCACGGCAAAAGGTGTTTCACTTTTGTCCAAACTTAACCGCAGAGGTGTCCAGACACCCACAACAACCGGTTCAGCTCGTTATTGCAATATATTCACTATTCCAGTGTGGCAGCTATGACTCACACCAGAAAAATTACAACCCGCAACAGTTTAAGGACATTTTGGAAACTTCTTAATGTTGGGCAGTCAGATATTGACTTTAACTCTGTGATAAATTCAAACTATTTTTTGTTCTGTTCTCATTTTGGACCCGAGTATGGAGGTCAGGGTGTGTCGTGATCTTGTGCACTACAGTATTAGACTGATGTTTCTTGTGCAGGTAGCTGCTGCTTCTCGAAGCGCTAATCAGCATAGCTTTGTTTGGCAAGCTAGCTTTACTTATAAAGCTAGCTTCATATTACCTTTTTTAATGTGGAGGTTGCTAAGAGACTAAAATTAATGTCGAGTCTGTTTTCCACCCAGAGGTGTAACCTCAGCCTGTTTAAAAACTGCACATTTTAATCCCTGTTTCCAGATGTGCATCCAGTGGAGTACGAGGAGCCAAGCTACTGGTGCTCCATCGTCTACTATGAACTTAACAACCGTGTTGGAGAGGCCTACCATGCCTCGTCAACCAGCGTGCTTGTGGATGGCTTCACTGACCCTTCAAACAACAAAAACCGCTTCTGCCTCGGTCTGCTGTCCAACGTCAACCGCAATTCAACCATCGAGAACACCCGTAGGCACATTGGCAAAGGTAGGATCACACTTTCCCTGATGGAAAATGCTTCTCTTCCCTGTGGTAGACGTTTTCTCACCGTGATGCCTGTGCCACCCAGGGGTGCACCTGTACTACGTGGGAGGAGAGGTTTATGCAGAATGCCTCAGTGACACCAGCATCTTTGTCCAGAGTCGTAACTGTAATTACCACCACGGCTTCCATCCCACCACCGTGTGCAAGATCCCCAGCGGATGTAGTCTGAAGATCTTTAATAACCAGGAGTTTGCTCAGCTTCTGGCCCAGTCCGTGAATCATGGCTTTGAGGCCGTTTATGAGCTCACTAAGATGTGCACCATTAGGATGAGCTTCGTCAAGGTGGGAGTTGAGATGATGATTGTAAACAACATATTTACAGTAACAGCCATGTTGATTTCTCTATTATTTGTGATGTGTTTCCTCCCTCAGGGCTGGGGAGCGGAGTATCACCGACAGGATGTGACCAGCACCCCCTGCTGGATTGAGATCCACCTTCATGGACCTCTCCAATGGCTCGATAAAGTGCTGACACAGATGGGCTCACCTCTCAACCCGATCTCCTCTGTGTCCTAATAAAGGACTTCCAGGAGATTTGATGGCCTTTTTACTTTTTTTTCCCCCATTTTTAACATTTTTCCCCTGCAAGGATTTATAATTTAATGCTGTCTTAATGTTGGAACTGTTTACACTTTCTTTGGGATGGGACATTAACCTCTGCCAGATTTCAGTCCATATAACAAGCCTAACATTTCAGGAGAAAACCTGGACACCCAAGTAGCGTTACAAACATGGACACGCACGTGACTGCTCCACGATGCTTTGTGTCAGAATGAACGAGAGACTTTCTTGTCAAGCCTGACTGTGTCAAATGTTAATTTTTCCATCTAGTTTTATTGTTTTTGACAAATGATTTTATTTCTTTATGTGTAGTTTTTAATGAAGCAGAACTGTTTCACTCCTCAGCCCGGTGTGTGCCAGACAGTTGCAGAATCATTGGACACTTTTCTTCCACTGGTGTCTCAAATCAGTTATTTCATTCATTTATGTTTAGGCTCAGCTATAACAAGTGCTTTTTATAGTCTCTACTTCTAGAAACAAACACTGAGCTACTGCTTTTAACAAACTTCTGTAAGCCAATATGAAAGTTTTTTGATATGGGAGATCACTGAGCAAGTTTAACACGCTAAAAGCTAACAACGCTATGATTGTTACACCTGTTGCCGTAGAAATAGTCATCTTGTAATCAGAAAACACCAACCATCCTTAGAGATTCTTGTTTGTGCTTTTGACTTCAAATAAGCCTGGCTGTATTTTCAAGACTCACTGTTTTAACAATAATGTGCACTTGTTTTTTTTTTTTTGTTTGTTTTGTTTTGTGGAAGCAGAACATTTTCGATTGGGTACCAAGTCATTTTGTTAATTAGCTCAATGAAATAAACAGGTTATTTGTTAACAGTTGATTTGTCCCGTTGCTTGGTTGTTGATTTGTTTTTGTGTTTCTGAGTTTACTAAATACTTTTATTACGTGAGAACAACTGCTGTTTTATTCTACCATGGAGCAAGACCTCCATACAGCTTTGAGGAGATTCTGGTCCACCATCCGGTGCTTCAGGAGTGGAAAGCAGTGCACCACCAACACTGTTTATAGTGGGGGCGGTGGGAAGAAGACTTGGAAGACCTCCTCAATCCCACGGCACATCTTCCAGTGAGGAAGCAGAGTCGAGGTACTTTGGGTTGGGCTCTCCAATCTTTGGTGCTGAGGTCACTGAGGTGGTCAAAGCTCCTTGTGGCAGGGCTCTGTGGGGTTGAGATCCGCCCAGAGTTCCTTAAGGGTCAGTATGTTGTAGGGTTGTGTTGGCTGACGCGGCGCCAATATGCCCATGGACATCAGGGCAGTTCCACTGGATTGGCAGGTTGGGGTGGTGGTAACGCTATTTAACAAAGGGGGAACCACAAGATGTGTTCCAATTACAAGGGAATCACACTCCTGAGCCTCTCTGGTAAGGTCTGTTCAGGGGTTCTGGAGAGGAGGGTCCGACAGATTGTCGAACCTCGGATTCAGGAGGAACAACGCGGTTTTCATCCTAGCCAGGGAACACTAGACCAGCTACCCTTAGGGGGGTCCTGGAAGGTGTGTGGAGTTTGCTCGACCAATCTACATGTGTTTTGTGGATTTAGACAAGGTGTTTGACTGTGTCCTTTTGAGGGGTACATTGGGAGTATGGGGTACCAGGCCCTCAGATACGGGCTGTCAGGTCCCAATATGACCGGTGTCAGAGTTTCGTCCGCATTGCTGGTAGTAAGTTTGGCTCCTTTCCGGTGAGAGTTGAACTCCGCCAAGGCTGCCCTTTGTCACCAATTCTGTTCATAACTTTTATGGACAGGATTTCTAGGTGCAGCCAAGATGTCGAGGGGATTCGTTTTGGTGGCCTGAGAATCGAGTCTCGGCTTTTTGCAGATGTGGTCCTGGCTTCATCAGAACATGATCTTTGGCTCTCACTGGAGTGGTTAGCAGTGGAGTGTGAAGCAATTGGGATGAGAATCAACTCCCCTGAATGGACCATGGTCTTGAGTCGGTAAAAGGTAGAATGCGTTCTCCGGGTCAGAGATGAGGTCCTGCCCCAAGTGGAGGAGTTTATGTATCTCGGGGTCTTGTTCGTGAGTGACTGAATGCTGGAGCATGAGATCGACAGGTGGATTGGTACTGCATCTGCAGTGATGCGGGCATTGTACCAATCTTTCATGGTGAAGAGTGAGCTGAGCCGGAAGGCATAACTTGATTTACCGGTCGATCTATGTTCCAACCCTCACGAACGGTCACGCACTTTAGGTAGTGACCGTAAGAATGAGATCGCGTATACAAGCAGCCCAAATTAGTTTTCTCCACACGGTGGCTGGGCTCTCCTTTAGATAGGGTGAGAAGCTCGGTCATCCCACCAGAATGGGCTCGGAGTAGACCCGCTGGTCCTCCACATTGAGAGGAGCCAGTTGAGGTGACTTGGACATCTAGTTAGAATGCCTCCTTGACTTTAAAATTGGAAGTGGGCACCGGCACTCGGGATGAGGCTGAGAAATCCCCCTGCCAAATGCCGTTGAGTGTGCTCACTCCCAAGGCCCTAAGTGTGTGTTTGCGTGGAATGTCGTTGGTGGAAGTGTTTAAGATGCAAATAAAATGGGGGTGCAGGTTGCCACAAGAATGCGGAAATGGGGTCCATACCCGCACCCCCTGACTTGTTCACTCCCCAAGGTCCTATGTGCATGATTGTGTGATGATGTGAGGGAGCAGGAGGAGAAAAATGTGTGGGGATGGGTAGGAATGGCTGGTTGGACTGTGGGTGCAAGTGGGGTGGTGTAGTGGCATCAGCTGGCGTAGGCCTCCAGGACGCCTCCTTGGTGAGGTTTTCTGGGCACGTCCAACCGGGATAAGACCCAGGAAACGCAGGAGGGACTATGTCTCTCGGGCATGGGAAATGCCTTGGGATTCCCCCAGAGGAGCTAGCCCAAGTGACAGATGGAAGTCTGGGCCTCCTTGCTAAGGCTACTGCCCTCACGACCCAATCCCTAATAAGCAGCCGAAAATGGATGGATGGACAAAGTAGTCCACCCCGGTTCTGTAACCCAATTGTTTTCAGGCGTGTCCTTGATGGTAGTAACAATTCTCTTATCCTGAGAAGCTTAGTCCCATTTTTCTTTTGAGTTTCAGAACATTGGAGGGTTTTCTCAGTGGCCTAGTGGTAGAGTGTCCGCCCTGAGACTGGGAGATCAGGGGTTTGATTCCTGGTCGGGTCATACCAAAGACTTTGAAAAAAATGGGACCCAGTGCCTCCCTGCTTGACACTCAGCATTAAGGGGTTGGATTGGGGGGTTAAACCACCAAATGGTTCCCGAGCGCAGCTGTGTCTGCAGCTCACCGCTCCCCCAGGGGATGGGTCAAATGCGGAGAACAAATTTCGCACACACACCTGTGTGTGTGACAACTAATGGGACTTTAACTTTTCTGTCAATTTAAAGTGACATTGTGTAGTTGCTGTTGCTAGTGGCGGTATATATTTCAGGGTAGTTTTACACCATATCATTTTGACTGTTGTTAGTTTAAAAAAACATTACGGTAAGTGTTGTTACCTGTGATGCAGAAAGCATGCAACCTTGGTGTGAGTTCTCAGACTTTGATGGCCCTTCAGTTAATTCTATTGACAGAATGCAATGCTGATTGTAGTTTTCTGTCACTGTAGTTTTTGGATCTGCTTGGGGTCCTGCGCTAGCCACGATACGGGAGTACCCTCGGCCAAAATATTGCATCTTTTTTTATTCTGTTCTTTCACATATGTTTTGGACTGAGTAGCAGTTTTGTCATTGAATTTGTGCTTCTTACTACCTAAATGTTTTTGATTGTGGTATTGTAACTTACGTAAGTCGTACATCCAGCCAATCGTCTAGTGTGATGGACCCCAAGCCGCCCAGAAGGAAACATGGCATCCCCCGTAGATGCTAGACCCACACATTATGAACTTTAAACCCAATTTTTATGGTTATATGTTACAAAGTTGCAATCATTTTTCAACAACTTTACATCATTTTGTTCTTTTTCAACAACATTTTCATGGATATTTCCAGATCAGATGGATCCAACTACAGATCGTCTCTTTAAGGTCAAAGGTCAGATGTTCTCCTTCAGGGTGTTCTGCTATAGAGCAGAATTCATGGTTCCATCAGTTACAGCAAGTAGTCCCAGACCATCAAACTACCACCACCATGTCTGACTGTTAGTTTGACTCAAGATGAAATGGGGCATCTCATTAGTCCACATAATATTTTTTTTCCATTTTCTAAAAATCATCGAGGTGCTCATTGGCTCGGCTACTCCAGTGCTCTGTAGCCCTTGGCTAAATCTCCCATAGAGGCCATTTTTACCCCCGTCTGTTTTTTTTTATTGACCTTAAACTTAACCAAGCAAATCCTGCAGTTCATTGGATGTTTAGATCTTATTCTGGGCTTCTGTTGTTTTTGAATTTCTTCAATGAGGCGTGATGTGTTCCTTTTTATTTGCTCATTATGAAACCCTGTAGGTTAAAATAATGAAGAGCAAAGTGCCCTCAGAAATTTGTAATGAAGCAACACAAAGCATGCTTAAAAAACTAAAAGCCTTTAAGGGGATTTCTGCCGCATACTTGGTTTGACTCAGTGATTGGTTACAATAAATCACTCTGAAAACTTCCTATTGGTCCACGTTTATATTTACCGTAAAAATCATAAAATGTCCGACATCCTAAAATTAAAAAGTAAAAAAAGATCTGAAAACAGAGAACTACCCCAATGGATTTAATTAAATGCAAGATAATAATTCATAACCGTTTTCTAATTTGTGTCCTTTTTTATTATGACTGTTATACGTGAACCAAAGCGAGCGAGTCAGCGGTGTGAACATTTTTATTGCGCCAAATTACCGTACGAACCGGATGTGAGGTGGCCCTGTAGGAGCAAGCCAAAGATAAACACGTAGACAGACAGAATACGGGCGAAGATAATTAGAAATATTAAGAGGTTACGGTGAAACAATTGAAATGGAATAGCTGATGGGATTTGATCAGGCAAGGAGACGTTGTTAAATCGGCAAAAGAGCAAGACTTCTGCGGACATCGAGTTGGTGAGTCCTGGCAGCCGGATCGGTGGCTAGCTAAAAGCTAACAGCAGCTAACTGACAAATATCTGTCTGACAGGCTCTCCGAAGAGTTATTAGCATTAGGGAGACAAACGGGTGCATGTTACAATGTTTTAGTGGCACGAAACTATCCTAAAGTATTTTGTTTCACTTTAGGAAGCCGTCGCAAGTATTGTCAGTGTTTCTGGGATTTCGTTTAACATCTTGGCTTCCAAATGAATTAGCTCAAGTGAAAACAGTGCATGTTTCCATGGAAATGCCGAAAAAAGATTTATCTGCTTGGTTCGGGTTTAAAGAATGTGTGTAAAAGAAAATTAAAACTAGATGTATTCAATCATCGCTGCAGCTGATGAAGACAAATATGATTTATTTTGTTTCTTTGATTGAAAGGTGGTTAATAATGTGTTAGAGAGTCTGGTTCATGATCCCACCACTTACCTGCCTCTTATGTTAAAGTGCAACAGTGCTGCCTTCAACGGAGCCAATCGTTTGGATTTGAATCCTTAACTCAAGTGGGTTTTTAGTCCACTCAGATGAGACTTTATTTGTTACACTTTACTGGTACCAGGTTGGACCTTCTTCTAGCCTCAGCTTCCACCACATCTCAAATGTTCTAGACTCCGATCCGGTGACTGTGGAGTCCAGCATGGTCATGTTCTAGACACCAGTTAGAGATTATCTGAGCTTTGTGACATGATGCATGGTCGTGCTGGAAGTAGCATCAGAAGATGGGTCCATGTGGTCATAAAGGGATGGACATGGTCAGATAGGCTGTGGTGTTTAAACTAGCCTCAGGTGGCACGTAGGGGTCTAACGTGGGACAAGAATATCTCCCCCACCACCGTGCTGCAGCATTGATGTAAGGCAGGATGGACCCATGCTTTCATGTTGGTAACACCAGGTTCTCACCTGACTGACCATCTGAATGTTGCAGCTGAAATCTAGACTCATCAGACCAGCAAAGGTTTTTACTGGTTCAGTTCTGGGGATCCTGTTGTAATTGTAGCCTCAGCTTCCTGCTCTTGGCTGACAGGAGAGACACCTGGTGTGGTCTTCTGCTGCTGGAGTCCACCTGCTTCGAGGTTCTAAATGTTGTAGTTCAGAGATGCTGTTATACTGACCTTGGTAGGAAGCTGCTGTCTTTCTATCATCTATCTACAACCAGTCTATTCTCTGTAAACCCTAGAGATGGTTGTGGGTTCACATCCCAGTAGATCAACAGCTTCTGCAACTCTCAAACCAGCCTTTCTGGAACCAAGAAGCAAATCATTTTTGAAGTCCCTTAAATCTCCTTTCTTGTTCTTTTTGATGCTCAGTTTGAACTTCAGCAGGTCGTCTAGATGTCTAAATGATTTGCTGCCATCTGATTGGTTGATCAAATAATTGAGCTAACAAGCAACAGAACAGGTATGCTTAATAAAGTGGCCAATGAGTATAGTTACTCATTACATCAGCAGTCTCAGACACATTACATTTGCTTTCTGATGATCTACCTGATTAGTGAAAATACCAGATTAGTAAAATGTTCCATTAGACGATGATTTGTAGTTAGTGTGACTGTAAAGAAGTCACAACACTTGAATATTCAGCTTTTTTTGACCCAGTCACTGACTAGAGACTTTGTGTGGAAGAGCTTCTCATGTAAATGTTGTGTAGCTCTACTCGCTGTTCTGACTTCCTCACACCTGTTTCCTTCTCAGCAGCTCAGTTTAAAATGGTCCGAGCAGCCTTGGTGACTGCCACCAGTCTGGCCCTGACGGGGGCGGTGGTGGCTCACGCGTACCTGCTCAAACACCAGTTCTACCCCACCGTGGTGTACCTCACCAAGAGCAGCCCCAGCATGGCGGTGAGACTTCTAAACGCCACACTGCCTTTGACGTATTGGTGTAAAAGTGTTTATTAAAATAAAACTTTCCCTTTGTGTTTCTGTTTTCAGGTGTTGTACATTCAGGCATTTGTGTTGGTGTTTCTGCTGGGGAAGTTCATGAGAAAAGTCTTTTTTGGTCAACTCAGGGCTGCTGAAATGGAGGTAGAATGGTCAAACTGGTTCCTGCTCAGCTGCTGTCGCTCTGATGATTTAAAGTATTGAGCGTTTTTGTTCTATGTTTATCTGACTGGTCCTGTCATTCACCAGCATCTGATCGAGCGCTCCTGGTACGCGGTCACTGAGACGTGTTTGGCTTTCACCGTGTTCAGGGATGATTTCTCCCCTCGTTTTGTCGCCCTTTTCACCCTCCTGCTCTTCCTGAAGTGCTTTCACTGGCTGGCTGAAGACCGGGTGGACTTTGTGAGTGATGAGCAGGAAAAATCTTTCCCATTAGGAATAAATGGAGGGACTTAAAGTCTCTTTCAGGAGTATTTCTCTTATCCAGTGGCACCATTTAGTGGCTGACAAGCATATCACACAAATAATTTCTCCTTCAGTTTTTTTTTAAGATGGAGACTTCACGTTGTTTTTTTTAATGTGCTTCTGTAGCCGACAAACAGAGCTAAACGCGTTGTTTTACGAGTATTATTCTCACATCATGCTGTGTTTTCATATATTAATATTTTAAACACTTAACTTGTTCGTGAAAAGTTCATCAACTGCTTCAGCCGAGGTATTCCTTAAATTTGAAGCATGTGTAAGCGGTAGTCTAACGCTATTGGTTAGGTCTGGTCGGCGCTCAGTTTCCTACTGCACGGAGCTCTGCGGGGCACGGGGCGTGCCTAGCAAAAACAAAATTTAAAAAAGACGTGTTGCTTACTTTATATCACAGTTATGGATTTCTGAAAAATTATAGATAATTTCTGAAAGAGGAAAACTCCGGAAAGAACCTTTAATAGAGTAGATTGCTTTAAGATGGACAGACGGTGCGTGGGTTTGGGTGTTGGCCTTCATTGTTAAATAAACAAAGTTATTTGGAAGAATCCAGCAGATACATTTCCTGTTGAGTGTTAAAGGTTCTTAAAAATGCAACGAACGGGTTTAAAAAGTTGTTTTCTTGTTTTGTTTTTGTCAGATGGAGCGGAGTCCAAACATATCTTGGGTTTTTCATTTGAGAGTTTTGTGTAAGTACAAATAATTCTCCCCGGACTTTTCTAACGCTCGTCTTTCACTTCTCTTTATGTTGCAGTTTCTTTCCCCCACTGACTGCTCTTGCGTTGAAACCTCGCTACATTCAAGCGTTTTAGTGTTTGCTTTCAGCCGGATGCTGTGCTGTTGTTTCCTGCAGGAAACGTTAACAGACCATGTGTTTGTTTTTTATGTTTGAACACAATTAAAGCTGCCTTAGATCAGGGTATCCGCAGGTCTTTTAAAAAGTCTTAAATTTGCTTTTCCAATTTTAAGGCCTTAAAAATCCTTAAAAATGACAAATAATCCTTAAATACAGTTTCCAGAGGTCTTAAATGACCAAAGACCCAATAAACAAGATTCTTTTGTTTCTATAAAAATGTTGTGAATTTCTAGTTAGTGTTCAGTGTTTTTTGTGTACGATGTTGCCGTAAGCGGATCCGTACACATTCAGTTGGTTGTGAAAGGGGGATATTTTTAGATGAGCACGTTAGCTGGTTAAGCTAGTGGGAGCTTGCGCCATGGGGAAGTGCAAGTTTAATGGTAACTGGATGGCTAATCCCACAATTGCGGCGTGGTTAGCACCGGTTCCAGGCAATAGCTGGAAATTATAGCTTAAATTTAATTTTTAAAAATGATAAATGACCCGCACTTGTATAACGCCTGTCAGAGTAAGGACTCCAGAGCGCTTTACACTACAGTGTATCATTCATCCATTCACACACACGCATTCACACATTGAGGGTGATGAGCTGCGATGTAGCCACAGCTGCCCTGGGGCGCACTGAGAAGAGGCGCTACCGGTCCCTCCGACCATCACCAGCAGGCAAGGTGGGTTAAGTGTCTTGCCCAAGGACACAACAGCAAAATTCTCTGTCCGGAGCCGGGATCGAACTTGCAACCTTCCGATTACTGGACAACCCGCTCAACATGTTGAGTAGCCTAGTGAACTAGACCAAATTCTTGCTTTGCAAAGAATGGTCCAGGCATGCTCCATTGGAACCTTCGCAGCTCCTACCAGGACTCTGGCTAGCCAATCACAGCTCCCTAGAGAGGTTTCAAACACAAAAAGAGCTGTGATTGGTCCATAATGGTGGGCCAATCATAGTGCTCTATCTGCTTAGTGAACAAATCACAGAGCTTTATCTGCTTTGTGGGCCAATCAAGGCACTCTATATGCCTGGTGGGTGGGATGATGCAACAGAGTGAAACAAGAGTATGTCACATTCATTGTCCAGTGGAATGCGGAGATCATTTGAAAGACAACAGTAGAACCCGCCCCACAACCGAGAGCCGTCAATGGAGCATGGCCAGACTAAATAATACATTTATTTAGTCTGGCTTGCCAGGCTACCTGTTGAGCTGAAATAGCTTAAATTTGGTCAAAGTGGCCTTAAAAAAGGTCTTAAGTCTTAAATTTGGCTCCCTTGAACCTGCAGATACCCTGTAGATATATATATATAATGTTGTTTTTTTTTTATTTAAGTGAAGGCAGCTCGAGGTGTCTGATGTAGCACACAAAACCTATGTGTTGTCTCTGTCTCTGTCTTGTGTAAATTAGTGATGTTGTCATGGCCACGGAGAAACTGATCGTTCTGAGAAAAGCTGGGTAAACATGTCATAAGCTTAGACACGCCCACTTTTGTCCCAATCCACTTGTTTGTCAGTAATATACAAATAAATAAATGTAAAAATGCTGGTTGTAATGATGCTAACTGCCGAACTCTAGCCCAAGCTACTGCTTGTGCTAGCCCGAGGTACTGCTAGCATCATTGTTGGATGAGAGGAAAACAACAAAGAAGAATGTTGGACCACCACCCACATTCCAGGATGTACTGGGAATACCCAGGCGATGATTAGGCGGATTTCCACTGTTGGAACTTCGGGGTAAATTTACCGGAACTTCTCGGCGTGCGCTTTACTTCACTGCACTGGGCCGGACAAGCGGCTGTTTTCAGTCTATTTTAAGGAACCAGCAGAGTACATGAACAGGGGTAGGTATTCGACGCGGCCCGGAAAAACAGCTGAGCGGAAGTTTTGGTTAAGTCACACTAGGGCTGGGCGATATGGCCTAAAATCAATATCACAATATATGGAGGATTTCACCTCAATAACGATACATGTGGGCCATTCCCATCTGTACCGGGTCGGCCCGGGCCGGGTAGCGTAGGTTGTTTACATATCTGGGTGGCCTGGTATTTTTCCGGGCCAACCGAGGCTCATTCTCAGCCCTCTTCTCGAGGGTGTCTGCTTCAGGCCGACCAGGGCCAACACACCCACTGCTGACAGCAAATTCACACCTTCCATTAGAGCAAGCCTCTGATTGGTGGGTAGAATCAGCCCACATGGGCTTAAGACAAGGATGTGTGGAATCAACCGGGCCAGGCTGGAGCCGACTGGGGCTACCCGGCCCGGGCCGACCCGGTACAGATGGGAATGGCCCAATGGACGATAACTACAGGTAGGCGCAGAAACAAAAGTTGTCCACTAGATGGGGCGGTTGCGTGTATTACGTTGAGTCATATTTTTACGTGGATCAAGGTGGTACAGCTTCTTAAAGGGACATGAATGTTGCCGACTTGCACATCTCTTCACTTTTTTTTTATTATCAAATTTATTGACATGAGAAAAGTTCTTGAGAAAAGTCAGAAATTTCGATAACGATACATTTTCGATTTATTGCCCAGCCCTAAGTCAGGCTGATCTGTTTTTTAACTCAGTAGAAAATGACATCAGCAGACAGCGTTCAAAACAACCAGCAATAGTAAAGTTAGAAGAGTTGCTTGCGAAGCCGAATGGAAGCAAAAGCAAATAACCTCTGTTCACGCCACTTTAAACTCGCCATTACTTATAGGGATGTGTATTGGTGACATTATGGTGATACGATACGTTTCACGATACAGGGGAGACCATATAATGTATCACAATATATTGTGATACATTCAGCCAGATGATATTGGCGATTTTTTTACACAGAATTTATTATAGGAAAATTCAATGAACGGTCCAAATTGATACCTAACATGTTTAACATGAGGCTTCTGAACTACAATGGAGGGAGTTACATTTCAATGGTGGAAACAAAACCCACTGCACACTGCTGCCAACTAGCGGTCGGCGTTTGAATTGCACCAAAAGAAAAGAAAATGCACTGTTTTCATGTAAATTCTTCCAAAAATTAGATACATGGCTTTTGAATATCGATATAATATTGCAGGATAAAATATCACGATATATTGCGATATCAATATTTTTGATACACAGCTTTTGAATATCAATCTATCGCTGGAAAAATATCATTTCATAATTAAAAAAATGAAAAGGTGTGTGTGTAGGTTGGCAACATTTTAAGAAGCTGTACCACATTGAGTCACGTAAAAATGTGACTCAATACATGTGACAGCCCCATCTAGTGGACAACTTTTGTTTCTGCGCCTACCTGTAGTTATCGTTCATTTATCGATATCGAGGTTAAATCCTCAATATATTGTGATATTGATGTTAGGCCATTTCGTCCAGCCCTAACTCCCAGCGCCAAAAATTGAAGCAGAAATCCTCTTAAAATGACAGGATTTACGGAGCTTTGTCGTCTCACAGAGCACCGTAAAAAACTGTGCTGCTTCTGGTCATTGAATGCCACAGTTTACATCACACAGCAGCTCTCCCACTCCTTTGAATGGATTAAACTGCCGTACTTCAACAGAATAAAACTTTAAATGTTACTGTGGATGCTTTCTGACATTGACCACGATAGGCTGACGCCTGTGTTGACCTGAACGGGCTGAATTTGTATGGGGACACAACAGCTGACCGGTCCATCATATCTCCCGCTAAATTTCCCCCTCCCAGAACTTGTCCTGAAGTTCCGACAATGGAAGCATGCCTAATGGATGCCACATAGATTCATAGTGGGTGGGACACTCGCTTCCTCCAGACACAGAACACAGAATTTCTAGCTTTAGGTAGTGTCATGGAGCCATCAGGGGAAAATGGCCAATCAGCATGCAGCTTCTTTAACATGCATGTCCTTGTCGAGTGTGCGTGGCAAACCAGTGTTTCAATTCAATTAAATTCAAAAATACTTTATTAATCCCAGAGGGTTTCATTACCAGAGCTCCTGGGCCATTTTGAGCCTCATCAAAGTTTCAGATGCTACATAAAGACTCAAAGAACAGTTTCCAGTTGTGAACAAGCTTGTTCTTGGACACCTATAATTTTATTTCTGATCTTTTTTCAACTGGCTGAAAATGATGCAAAAACATAAACGTCATGCAATTGACTTTAGAAACGAGCTTCATTAGTGGTTCTGGTTATTTAGACAGAAAGCACAACAGATTTCTAAAGGCCGTCTGTAGAACTCCAGCCTATCGTACATGCATGATGAACCTTTCCTTTGTTGTCTGCAGCTCTCCTGGGTCTACTGGGGGTCATGGACTTCTTGTTTGTCAACCACGCCTGTCACAGCATCATTTCCCGAGGAGCTTCAGTTCAGCTTGTTTTTGGATTTGAGGTTAGTCAGATTTACGTTTTAACTTGGAGGAAACGAATCATTTAGCTCTGATTAGGTCTTCTGAATTAAAAAAGGCGCATGAGCTCACTCGTGTTTCTTTAGAGGTCCTCATAAACCGGACCCGCTTGAGCTTAGTCCTAATAATCAGTGTCCGAATAGTCGTTTATTTAACTACTTTGGAAACATCCCTGATAGCATAGCTGAACTAAAACCTTTAGGGGTCGTAGTTGCATCACCTGAGTTCCTGCTGCGGAGGTGTGGGACACATGTAAACCTTCAGCCTCGGCTGTGACCTCTGAGCAGGTCTGGTGCTGCATTCCCAGTCCTCAAGTGGCTCGACTATCCCATAACCCTCAGTGACGCTAACGTGAGGCTCCCATTTATCTTCTCCCCAGTACGCCATCTTGCTGACCATGATCCTGACGACGTTGATCAAGTACGTTCTGCACACCATCGACCTGCAGAGTGAGAATCCCTGGGACAACAAGGCCGTCTACATGCTCTACACGGAGCTCTTCACAGGTGCTGCAGCTCAAAACGGGACGAGGGAATATTTTCTGGGTGTTCTTTCATGTGGGATTTAAGATGAAGCTTGTGATCTCTGCTGAAATGCTGTGTTGTTCTCCAGGTTTTATCAAAGTGCTCCTGTACATTGCTTTCATGACCATCATGATAAAGGTCCACACCTTCCCTCTGTTTGCCATCCGGCCCATGTACCTGGCCATGAGGTGAGCTGTTTGTGTTCTCTCATTCAGATGTTTTTAAGGACCAAAAATAATAAGATTTAATATAAAATAATGTAACTTGACACTGTGCACAGGCCATGTAGCTAATCTAATGTGTAGGTCTTAGTTCTTAAGTTAGGCTCTCGATTTACCGGTCGATCTACGTCCCAATCCTCACCTATGGTCATGAGCTTTGGGTAATGACCGAAAGAACGAGATCGCGGATACAAGCGGCCGAAATGAGTTTCCTCCGTAGGGAGGCCGGGCTCAGCCTTAGAGATAGGGTGAGGAGCTCGGACATTCGGGAGGGACTCGAAGTAGAACCGCTGCTCCTCCGGATCGAAAGGAGTCAGTTGAGGTCCATGCTTTCGTTCTTTTTTAAACACAGAAACAGTTTTGTTTACCTGTTTGTAGCTACAGTTTCGCCGACAGGTGGTTTGGGCATCTGGTCAGGATTCAATTCAATTCAAGTTTATTTATAAAGCGCCAAATCACGACAAGAGTCGTCTCAAGGCACTTCACATAATAAACATT
>SSNQ01034508.1:201942-240317 GCA_006942095.1 Nothobranchius kuhntae | reverse complement strand
CCAATTCAGGTCAGTTCATTAAGCCAATCAGAAATAATGTTTCCTATATAAGGAACCCAGCAAATTGCATCAAGTCACTGAAGTCCTCATACTAAGCAAGCATGCAGCGACAGTGGAGAGGAAAACTCCCTTTTAACAGGAAGAAACCTCCAGAGGATCCTGGCTCAGTATAAGCAGCCATCCTCCACGACTCACTGGGGATCGAGAAGACAGAACAGACACACGCACGCACGCACGCACGCACACACACACACACACACACACACACACACACACACACACACACACACACACACACACACACACCAAGTAATGTGTCCACAGTTATATTGTGATTTCTTAGTAAATATTCTATTTGGTGAGAGATAAACTTTATTGTATTTATCCTAGTGGATCTATAATTAAACGGGTAAACTAGTAGTAGCACATCCAACGTCAAGGAAAGCAAAAAGTTATTATCAGGAGAGGGAGAATGTTTAAGTGGTTAGCAGCAGTGTGCTAGACGATGGCCCCCTCCATGAGGCCACCACAGCTCAGCAGAACATCATTGTAGCTTCTTCTGGGGAGAAAAACACTTACAGAGAAAATAGTTAACAGCTGAAATAGCAGGAAATAATACAGTTAAAGAGCAGATTGTAGAAGAAAGTAGTCGAGTGTGAGAAGTGATCAGTGTATCCTCCAGCAGTCTAAGCCTATAGCAGCATAACTACAGAGATAACGCTGGATAACCTAGCCTTTTAGATGGAGGCATGTTGGAGGCAGGGCAAGGGAGAGCCGTCTTTACCGACTGTAAGCTGTAAAGACTGGGAGTTGGTTCCACAGGAGAGGAGCCTGATAACTAAAAGATCTGCCTCCCATCCTAATTTTAGATATTCTGGGAACCACCAGTAGACCTGCAGTTTGAGAGCGAAGTGCTCGGTTAGGAACGTATGGAATAATCAGGTCACTGATGTACGATGGAGCTTGATTATTAAGAGCTTTATATGTGAGAAGAAGGATCTTAAAATCTATTCTGAATTTAACAGGTAGACAATGTAGGGAAGCTAAGACAGGAGAGATATGATCTCTCTTTTTAATTCTCATCAGAACTCTAGCTGCAGCATTTTGGACAAGCTGAAGACTTTTAACTACATTCTGTGGGCTTCCTGAGAGTAATGAATTACAGTAATCCAGTCTTGATGTAATAAATGCATGAACTAGTTTTTCAGCATCCTTAGCAATATTCCGAAGGTGGAAAAAGGAAATCCTACAAACCTGTTTAACCTGGGATTTGAATGACATGTCCTGGTCAAAGATAACACCAAGGTTCCTTACTATGATGCCTCATGGACGCCTCCCTGGGGAGGTGTTTCGGGCATGTCCTGCCGGCAGGAGGTTCCCGGGTCGACCCAGGACACGTTGGAGAGGTTACATCTCCAATCTGGTCCAGGAACGCCTTGGGGTCCTGCCGGAGGAGCTGGTGGAGGTGGCCGGGGAGAGGACGGTCTGGAGCTCCCTAGTTGGGATGCTGCCCCCGCGACCCGGACCAGGATAAGCGGAGGAAGACGACAACGACGACAAAGAATGAACTCGAATAATGAGTTTGATCCACAGAATTGCTCAATAAAAATAAGTGTTTAATAATTATCTGGTACTAACTTATAGAAAGGATAAACCCATGGGGTTGTTTTGATATAATGGCCTCTTTAAAAGGCATGATCACTTCTTCTCACCACTTATCATTAATTTGTCGCTTTCCTCGTCCTTTCAGGCAGTTTAAGAAAGCTGTGACTGATGCCATAATGTCTCGGAGAGCTATCCGCAACATGAACACACTGTGAGTATTCCTCTGCTGGGGTGGGGTTGTGACTACGTGTTTAAATGATATTGTATTTCTTTAAAGAAAGATGATTAAATCTAGGGGTGCTTGATTGGGCCTTTTGACCAATATACCGATACTGTCTGACTCCTGAAGTCTCATTAGTCATCACACACGGTGAAATCCAGCAGGCAGCAGTTTTGTGTCTACGTCTCCTTATTTCTATCTCGTCTTTGATCCATCTTGCGGTAGAAATAAGGAGACGTGGACACAAAACCATGAACAGAGATGATGGAATATTCACACTGGATCACGCGTGGGACTGTGTCATAGGCAAGAAGGACGCGAGCAGTAGAGGGCGACATCGTCCTCTGTGTTGATAAAACTTTTATTAATATCTTCAGATAAGAAAAACCAGTCTTGGGTGAAGATTCTTGTTTTTGTTTGCTGGTTCGCTACACATACTAGCTACATGCTGTGAGGACAGCATGCGTTCACCACACAGGGCTAATTTCTACTTCACAAGTTGTGCCAAATAAACTCAGATAACTCAAACACTTTACCCCCAAATTCCACTACCTCCGCTCCGCTCCGCTCCGGTCCGCCCCCGCCTTCCGCAGCCGCTCGCTTCCGAACTCGATGCGCTCTACAACGGCTCCGCTCCGGTGCGGAGACCTGAAGGTGGGCAAACAAGCATGCGCAGGATTTTCAAGATCTTGCGATACAGTCCGAGCAATAAACGCGGAAGTTAGATCCAAACACCCGTTGTGTGGGAGAAGCATCGAAATGAGCTGCTTAATCTGCCCATCATTTGTGTTGAGAGATCAGCAGTGTTTGGATCAACAAAGTGTGTCTACTTTGATAGTAGAAACTGTATTTATGGCTTACTTTTGTGCATTTAAACTTCAGCCGCCATTGATAGTTGTTAAAGTTTGTTAAACCTGTGCATATGAAACAAAAAACGCCTTTTGTTTATCGATTTATTGTGAAAAACGGAAGTTGTGCTTGCTCCTTTTCCTGTTGGGCGGTTGTGATTTCTGTCCATTTACTGCGGAGGTGCTCCGGCGTCCGGCGAAAATAGGATCGATTCTATTTTTGCCGGATGCCGGAACAGAGGGCGGAGCACGGCCGCAGTAGTGGAATAGCTCTGATTGACTACAACGGGACCGATTTTGCTCTGGCGTTCGTGGCGGAGCGGAGGTAGTGGAATTTGGGGGTTAACCTCAGAGCTGTCTTATTTTGACATTTTGAGAGAGGGGAGAAGTAGCTGAAGAGTTTGATGTATAGCATATGTATGGTATGTAATTGTCATTAAAAGACTGATAACCAATATTTTTCCATATTATTTTAAATGCCGATATTAATGGCGAACGGATAATATCGGAGATCACTAATAAAATATTTTGAAGATCTTGCAAAAGCACCTCAGTGTTCAGCAGAACTACATCATCTTGTTACACTTTTGGCTAACACTTTACAGTAAGGGTCCTTTATTAATGTTACTTAGTGCATTATTAAGCATTAGTAAACATTACATAAAGTGTTAACAACTGCTTTTATGCATTACATAGCATTACTAAACATATTATTTAATGCAATTTAAGCAGTTAACTAATGTCTATTACTGAACCTATGGGTCCAAAATTCATTCAGTAATTAATTATGGTTAAGTAATGCTTAGGAGTCTATTCAGCATTTAGCAAGTGTTTATAAATGGATAAATGTTTACACTTTACAATAAGGGTAAAAAAAACAAGCTTAGTACTGCATTAACTAAGGTTCAGTGATGGACATTAGTTAACTGCTTAATAATTAATTAAATAATGTTTCGTAATTCTATGTAATGCATAAAAGCAGTTGTTAACACTTTTTTAATGGCTTATTAATGCTTAATAATGCACCCTCATTGTAAAGTGTTAGCCACTTTTGATTCTGTGGTAGTTGTATTATTAATTTGCTTTATGGACATTTTTGGTTAAAGGTGCAATAAGTAATTATTCTACAGTTTTAATAATCACAAAACAGTCTAACGTCTCAATCCAGCTGGGAGGAAAGCTACATAGAAACAGATTTTTCTCTCAGCTGACTGGGGAGTTGTCAATTTTTCCCCTTTAAAAATCGGACTAGGGATGTAGTCTAATGTAGTTCACAGTCTGTTCATTATTATTCATGATATGCAATCATCTGACATCTGATTGGCTAACGGTAACACCACTCTTCCACTTTCTCTGTTTGCTCCTTCTCCTTTAACAATGCAACGCTGATGTTTTATCTCCACATATAACACAAGCCTAAAGAAGATCTACCGTGTGGTAGAGTTGCTAATGCTAATGGTTAGCTTCTACTAATCAAGATGTGCTCTGCTCTCTCCTGGAAGCTAAACCAACAACAGCTTTCAGTGGTCGTAGGCCAAGATGGGTGGGCGGGGTTAGCAATAGCTTGACAGAGACCTGAAACTGTTTATTCTGGAAGGTACTGAAACCACCAAGAATACAAAATGACTTTATGTGAGAGGGATTTAGTGCAACAAACTATTAAACTTCTGTCCTCTTTAATTTTTGACCTGGTTTTCCTGCAGCAGGCTCGGGTCTGGTGGAACTTGTTAATGAGTTATAGGTAGTTTTTGGTGATGTTTGTCCAAACGAAGCAGACGCTTAAAGTGATTGTGGGGCTGGATTTAATGCTCTCTGCTTCTGTTTTTTCTGCTTCTCTTCAGATATCCTGATGCTACTCCTGAAGACCTGCAGGCCTCGGACAACGTTTGCATTATCTGTCGAGAGGAAATGGTCACCGGAGCCAAGAAACTACCTTGTAACCATATTTTCCACTCCAGGTAAATCCAGCGTGACTCAGCAGGCCGGACAGATGTCAGACATTTGACACGACTTCTGAACCAAAGCAGGAGTCAGTGTGGAAAATCAAACACGGCCTCAATAAAGATCTTTATCACTGTGATGTGTTTAACATTCTCCTTTTGTTTGCTAGCTTTAATGAACGTTTTCATTGTCCTTCCTGCTCAACAGCTGCCTGCGTTCCTGGTTCCAGAGGCAGCAGACCTGTCCAACCTGCCGAATGGATGTCCTCAGAGCGTCCAACAACAATCAGACTCCACCTGCAGCCCAGCCGCCAGCCCCTGCCCCAGCAGCCCCCGCTAACGCAGCAGCAGCCCCGGCCCATAATGGTGAGTCCAAACGGGGACGCGTGATCACCACACACACACACACACTCTATCAGATAAATAATAAAACATTCTTAATCACATTAGGTAGAGTAGAGAGCAAGAGTGCAGGAATCACATCATGTGTTGCTAGGCAACCAGAACCCTGTCCAGGATGCAGCTAGATTCTGGAGAAGCCTCAGCTTTATCACGAACAGGATGGAAAAAGGTTATGTTCACCTGGTGGAGCAGTAGGTGGCACTGTTGCCTCGCAGAAAGAAGGTTGAAGGTTCAAATCCTGGCTGTGGCCTTTCTGCATGGATGTTCTCCCCATGCATGAAAAAGTTGACTTTATTTAAACATGTTGATAAAACCAGTAAATAAAACAAACATTATAGATACTATAGTCATTATTATTGATCAAATACAATCATCATCATTATTATCTGTGACCATTAAGAGCTCCGGTGCATGCTGAAGGCGCAGGAGTCAGGATAACTTTATTTAAAGAGAATAAATTCTTTGTTACATTTCAGTTAGGAAAGTGCCACTTACCGGGGTTAGGGTCACATATTCTCACACACACTCACGACATGCAGGACTTTACACACATGCACTGTGCTGAAACGGTGCATGACGTCAAAGGCTTCATGTCTCAGTCTGCTTCACACACTCAGAATGTTGCATGTGTGCACCTCCACTCTGAAACTGCACCTTCTCGTTGGGGTTAGGAAACAGTTCTGCACGCTTTAGCATTTTCCTCCGTAGAGATCGACATGCATCCAACTAGATCTCCAGTTGGACATCTTGTTGTTTAGTAAACGTGTTATTTATTTATTTATTTTTTCATTTCCACCAGTGGCTCCAGGAATGCTGCCAGGCTTCCCTCCTGGCATCTTCCCTTTCTGGGGTCCTTTTCCCGCAGGGCCTCCAGCTGCAGCAGCAGCTCCAGCTCCTGGTGCCACTGATGCTCCTCAGAGCAGCGCAGAGACAGCCGGTAAAATCAACCTGCACCACAAAGTCACCCATGAGCATCCTCACATGATTCCATTGCGCAGAGGCTGGGTGTGATTCATACGTGTTGGATCTGTTCCCATCAGGCACCAGCACCACTACATCTGCAGACGCGACTACATCCGCAGCAGCAGCTCCAGGATCAGCGATCCCAGGATTCCCCTTCTCGTTCCCCCCTCCCCCCTTCCCCTCTGCACCATGGCTGCCCATGCCTCCGCCTCCTCCCTTCGGTAGGATTTTGCAGCTCTTGAAAGCGGCCAACTTAGAGGAAATCTGAACACTTTAACCATTTAGGGTTATTCAGTGTCGTTACATCAGAGCCTGAACTATCATCTAAACAGTCGCCCCCTTCTTCGTCTACAGTGTCCTCGATGCCTCCTCCCCCTCCATCTCTGTCTCAGCTGTCGGAGGAGGAGCTGAGGGAGCTGGAGGCCGAAGGGCGGCGCGGCCTCGAGGCCAGGCTGCAGTGTCTCCAGAACATCCACACCCTGCTGGATGCTGCCATGCTCAACATCCACCACTACCTCAGCACTGTGGCCACACTCGCGTACGTAAATATCACAAGCCCGCCGCCTCTCAGCGACACGAGTTGGCCCAGATGTCCGGATGGTTCATTGTATTGTGTCTTTTATATCGGGGCTGATTGATGATGGAAAATTCACACTGATTTATTTTTATGCTGTGATATAAAAAAAAATACATACATTTTTACCAGATGAGTGGAATAGAACTTTAAGTTGGATTAGGATTTACATACCGCGGGTGGCAAAGTACATTCCTGCAGTCGTGACTAGAGACAAGCTCAGAAGTACAAAATTACTAACAGTTCCAAGCCTCGTGTCATTGGCAGAACAGAAACGTCTCAAACAAAAATGCTGATTTTTGTCAAAAGGAGTCCAAATAATGTCCTCCAGTAAAATAATTAGTCCTGCGCACGTCTTATGTCCACAATCCAACGTCATATAGTGCCGAAAATCTACAAAATTTCATTCAGATGCGTCTCTTCCGAAGTTTTGATCATAACCTCCGTTAGCATTGTCACGTTAGCTTCTAACCTTTACAGCACTGACCTGATGTGTTGTGATGTTATCAGTTGAAGTACCTCGCTATTCTCACGCGTAGCTCAAACCAACTGCAGGCCAATACATTGGTCAAATAGCCGATGAAGTTCAGAAAACAACAATCCTGTGTTTCGCCACTAACCCTACAAGCCTCGTGGGCTGCTTCCTAAGAAGGATTAAGGTGGGTTGCTGTGTGTCAGGTAGCCCCAACACTAGATGTCTGACATCACATCAGGACCTATGATGTCACCGTGATGTTTAAATGCTGACACAGCCCTACTTATGGGATAAAAGAGCAAATTGCAGGTTAAATTTTATTTTTCTAATTCATACAAAATGCTGTCCAAAAAATACTATTAGAAAAGTTTATTGTGGATATTTGGTTTAAAAACAGCAGTTTTCTAGTAGAAAGTGTCCTTTCTCTTTTTTCTAAATGTGAACGTCTGACGTAACCAAAGGGAGTTAGACGCTAGGCTGCCTCAGCTCAGTGTGGAGAGTGGCTAGTTTTAGGGTAGAGAGGTCATGTGATCCAGTCAGTGTTGGATTGTGTTCATGTTGATAAACTAGAGTGTGTGAAGGCTGCACCAACTCCAGCGTGTCTGGACATCGAGTCCACGGGTTTCCAGATTAGAGAAACAACGTCTCTATCTCCGTGTCTGAGGGCGTTTTGTGCAGCTGAATAGACGGACTTCTGTAGCCCACATCGATCGGTACCGGGACAGGGAGGTCCACGCTGGGCTCCGAGATCCGTGGCGAGGTTTAAAAAATTAAATGCGGATTTCTGGAGCTCAGATCACTGTCAGAACCAGGTCAGAACAGACCACCAGAAGAGACGTGTGGCTCAGCGGGCCAGTCGAGCTGGTTTATGGGTTGGAACCGGATCAGAACCGCTGCCTGGACCACCAGGAGAGGCTGCGCAGCTTTTAAAAATACCAGCTGGTCTGGCTCGCTGGTGTCTGGGTTGGACCCAGCTCACAGAAGCCCGCATGAGCTCCAGAACTAGATCATGTGGTTCTTTTTGCCTTATCAAAACACAAGAGACAGACAGCTTGTCCAAACTCAGCGTAGGGCATTTATTTACACAATCAATACATCAATACATCACCACACTTGGGGACAGCGCCCAGCCTGGAACTGAGTGAGCCTCCGGCTGGATCTTTCTGCAAAAGCCCTCCTGCCACGAAGATGCAGGCTTATTTTATGCTGCTACTCCCACAGTCCTTTGAGAGAGGATGGGGTGATGTTTTACACTTCCCAATATGGTCAACGCACCCTCCAGCCCAGAGGTCGACCAGCCCTGTTATCCCGACATGATTCTGAGGGCTCAAGGTCCACTGGAGCTGGTTTACACAAGCTGGACATGTTAATCCTCACGTACACAGAACACAGCTTTCTCAGCAGGCTTTTAACCTAAGGACTCATAATTCAACTCAATATATGTTGTAGATGACCTCTTGACCTTTTTGGCTACAACAATCACAGGTGCCTTTCTCTAAAGCACTAAACTAGGTTATGTGAACGGATATTAACGAGTATGAGACCGCTGACAGACGCTCATTAGTATTAATATTATGTTAACTGACCAATACTACTTTAACTGTCTGGTACACGATAGTAATCTGTACAATATTGTGATGCTAACACACGAGTTTAAGCTAACATGGTTAACTCATCAGACACCCGCTACTTCCTCTCTCTCTCTGCTTCATCTGCTTTGGCCGATGGTTTCTCCCTCTGGTTGGTCTCTGCTCTCTGGGGCGAGCAGCAAACTCATAACTTTATAGTTTTGGTCCATCAGAAGTATAATTATAAACATTTAAAGTTTCCTCTGTGTCAGCGCCGCATTAGAGTCCATATGTTTCTCTGGATTAAACCAACAGGACTCCCTCAGCTGACGTCACTTGGCTTGGCAAAAACAAAATTCTCACAAAAATGACTAGAATCCTGAATAATTAATGTTTGTGTAAAAAATGTTTAAAACGAGTTTCTATTACGTTTCTCTAAACATCGGTCCATGGGAGTCTCTAACCTGCAATATGCTCGTTAAGCCGTGTGGCTGAATCATGCATCCCAGGTCTTCTCAGTCTTTGTGTGATGTCATCATGCTGACTAAACGCATCATTGTTCTGCTTCCTCCCAGTCCTCCCCGACCTGACAGCAGCACTGGGAACCCCGGTGGAACCAGCGTTTCCTCTCCTCCAGCTGCCACCAGCACAGAGAGTCCCACCACAGAGGACACGTCCATCTGTAAGGAACTGTCTTCCTGTCCCTGCAGGGTTAACACTTCTCCCTAGCTCAGTTGTCTCCGGCTCACCCGCTGCAGCGGGAATTTATAAAAGCAGATTAAGTATTCACACGACTGGAAACCACAGGTGTTATGTCTAACGTGTAGAAGCTGTAGTGGTGTTGGCTAACCAGAGCCACCTTGTTTCCAGCTGAAGAAGCCAGCGGCGCCAGAGTCTCCTGCCAGCCCACGGACTCCACTTCCTCTGCTTCAGACGCCGAAAGAACAGAGAACACAGATGAAGGCGTGACGGAGGACGACGGCATGGGAGAGCCAAGTGCCGCCGAGCTGAGGCGCCGCCGTCTTCGCAAGCTAGAGACGGCATCACCGTCATCGTCGCCGCCCCCTCCTCCAGACAACTGATGCGGGCTTTGAGACTTGGGCGTGAAGCTCGGAACCATCAGGAACTCTGAAGACTCACAGCTGCTTTGGTTCTACGTTGCCTCTCTTCCTCGTGACTTCTGCCTTCCTCAGGCTCAGGTTTCATCGGACTCGGGGAGCTGCGGGTATAGAACTGTCTGTCGGACCGCATCTGTTGTTTTTGTTTTCTTCAGCCCCCCCCCCAGGATGAACTACATGCAATACCGCCGGCGTGAGAGGCCGCATTCAGATTGACCTTTGCTAGTCCTACTGTTGTTTAACTGCATCTTTTAATTCAGCTGTCTCCAGTAAATAGACGGTCCCACATCAACACAGCACCAGTCCAGTTGGAGGGAAACCAGTTCTGCTCTTCTACATCACACCTGGTTACCTGGGATCTCGACGGGTTTCCACTGATGACACTGTAACATACGGAGTTGTGTACATACTGTATAAAGTTTTAATAGGATGATCTTTACATGCTGCAGAACTGACTGAACAGCGCGCACACACACACACATGTTGGTGTGAGCGTTGCTACAGAGGAATGTGTTGAAGCGCCTCCCTTCAGGTCTCCTGCTGCAGCGCTCTGTTACCTTTAAGAGTTTAAATTAAAACTCATTACTGATTGAAAAGAGGCGTCTGTTCAGTAACTTAGTTTAGCGCTTCGGTTTCAGCGTTTTTAGTGGAAAGTAGCAGAACCACCCATGTTGTTTTCTTATTTTACAAGAACGAAACGGGATCAGCACAAAGGGTTTAACCTAGAAAATCTTACACACAGTTTTTGTTCTAATAAAAATCTGTTGTCAGAATATTTGCACTGCTGCTCTGACACAATTAGATACACTCTAAAAATTGAGTTCAAATTATTTAAGTTAAAATAACAAATTCAACAGATTGTCATAATTTTATTGACTAAATCTGTACGGATAAAATTTTTTTTAATACAAATTTCTGAAATATGTCTAAACATTATGTTGTCCTGTGATACTTTAGGAACTGATCTTGCTGCTGCTACGCCTGAGGTTCTGCAGCCCCTCTGATGTGGCTCCTTGTAACCCAGGAAGGCCCAAGCCCGGATGATTAGAATTAAGTTTACTACAGCAGACGGCTGTTTTAGCACAACTCTGATACAAGCGGAGTTTCTCTCCAAATCCACCAGAAAACCAGCGTTTTCTGTCTAACTGAGCTAAAGGGCTGCACATCATTTAGACTTATTACATGACACCTTATTATGCAAGTCTTCATCCAGTTCCGTTCGTATAGCACCAAATCCCAACAGGAGTCGTCTCAAGGCACTTAAACAATCCAAATGAATCTGCTTATCAGTGCACCGAGTTCAGTTCAATGTGCCTTTTAGTTAAGTTTCCTATGTAGGGATGCAGATGGCATCGGGTCGATGACTTAGTCCCGATAGTAAGCAAGCATGTAGCAACAGTGGAGAGGAAAGTTGCAAATAAGCAAAACCTGGAAACATTTTGTAATTTTTTCCTTTTAAAGACGTCCTTCACTCATATCTGTAATACATCTGCAGTGATCTCTAGTAGAAGTCGTAATCGGGGGAAAAGAATCTCCGGTGTGCCTGTTTCAGCAGCGAATTCAGCCAGAGGAGAAAGTAGCTAGTTTTATTTCCTGATATTCAGACATCTCTCTTCTGATTGGCTAACAGAAATGCAACTCTACCACTGACTCCGTTTTCTTTGTAACGTTGATGTTTCATCTCCACAAATAACACAAGCCAGGAGGAGTTCTGCTGTGTGGTGGAGCTGCTTATGCTAACAGTTAGCCTCTACTAGCTGAGACGTGCTGTTTCCTGAACAGCTGCGTTTCAGTGAAAACAAGTTCATGAATGAACCAAAGCAGCCTTATGAACAAAAAGAAAGGACATTCAGTGCTGCAGACCCGTAGACGGAGCCCAGAGGGCTTGTTGTACTTTACATCTGAACACAAGTGAAGGCTGATACTCATCAGACTGAAACACGAAACCTCTAAATATTTCCAGCTAGCAAGAGGACGAGCAGGTTTCTGTCAACATGTTTATTGGTTTGTTGACGTAGGCAGAGTCAGTCGTGTGTGCAGGTCAGCCCTGCTAGTCGGGTGGAACGTTTCACTTGTAGCAACGGTTAAAAAGGTAGACATAAATAAAACATCAAACCTGGAATGCACTAAAAGAACAGCAGCTACTAGCAGCAGCTCTTTCAAATATACTCAAAGCGTATAAAGCCACAGGGCTGCACCAGCGCCGCAGACAGATTAGTACAAACTGTAGTTTTGATGAAGTTAAATGAGCTGCTTCTGAGAACAGCAGGCATATAAATAAAATAAAACAAGCTCAGCGTCTCTTTCTCCAGACGCTGAGGAACGGCGTTCCCTTCTTCAGGTCCTGTGGGAGTTTTTACGGCCACGTTTGGTCCTTTTAAACTGGGAGAGCGGCGCACGGTTCAGACCGCTGCTCTCTGCAAGGTGCTTATCCCAGAGGTTCCTGAGGTTTCAGTGCAGTGGGTGGGTCCGCTCCACCCGTCAGCGTGGACACGGCGGCTCAGAGCGTAGCTCAGGGTGGGCTCAGTTCTGAGGGGTGGAGTACAACGAGTGGTGCTGGTGGCTCTGGTCTGGAGGGTTGTTGGCAAACAGAAGAGGAGCGGTTTCTGATGCGTACCAGCTGCACACACAAGAAAAAGGGTCAGAAGATCATGAGACCACTCTTAGTGAAACTGCTGATGAGGGTGGATCATAATAAAACACTCAGGTTTCCACTGGCTGTACATCTACCACCACAAACACAAAGATGGCTCCTATTAGATCAGTTTGACAGATGTTGGGCTGAAGGTTTAAAGCCTGTTTTATTTCCCCTGTGGACACGTCGGTCTCTGGGATCCGCGTCCGCAATCCGAGGAGAGAAATAAAAGGCGGCGTCACAACTCCAGGCTCTTTGTTGCAGCTCTACACGTTCAGACTTGTAACAACAAAGTGGGAAACAAGAGGATTCTGCTTCCAGATACAGGAAGTCTGTACTTGCGTCGACATAATCAGGAGTTATTGGACTTCAGCAGAACGTTTCAGTTGTGCTGAGAAACTCATCTGCTCTCAGAAGCTCAGACCGAGTTTCCTCAGACAGATAAAACAGGCTCAGGTGGCGCTGTCGCTGAGATCAGTGCACCTGTGGAGAAAAACGTGAGCCTGTCACAAACATTCTCGGGTCCTACTGCCAGACGAGAGATCAGATCTGGTGACACTTTTAAAGTTCACTCGTTCTGTCAACACGTGCAGCGGTCTCTAGCGAGAATGAAAGCCTTGTGACGTATGAGGGAAAATATTAGGGATGCATGATAATGAATTTTTACAGCCGATACAGATAACTGTGTTTGTTAAAATACCTGGGAAATAATATAAGTACTAAGCAACAGTGTATGGTTTAATCCAATCCACAGAACTATTACTGCCTGAAAGGAAACTGAACACGTTGGACAAAAAGTCCTTTTTTCACTTCTTTTCTGCGTAAATGACACGCTCTGATGATCTGTCAACAACGAAAGGCCTTTACAATCGCCAGAACGAATACTTAATTAGGGTTGTACGGTATTAGGAAAACCTGCCATGATGGTGGTTAATATTATCGATGACGATAAGACTTGCGATAAATAAAATCTTAACTCAGGAACAAAAGTAATCAAAAACAAAGTAATAAAAAGACAGCAAATAAATCATAAAAATGAGAAAAGCAAAAGATGAGAGGAAAAGGCAATCAGTGGATCCCGGGAAAAGCAGAATCAGCAGAAAGAGCAGAACAAAGCTAACTCGGGTGTTTGCTAACCATCAAAATTAAGTGCATTATGTGTAGCAAACATTTGCGCTGATCAGTCATTGCGATATTGTGCATGCTGATATCACGATAACGATATATTTGCGATATATTGTGCAGCCCTAATCTTAAATAATGCAACAAGTGCATTTTCTCAATACAAGCCTTATTTACCTACATAAGCTTGCTTAGACTTCAAACCAAGTGCATGCTTAGTCTTAGTCCCACAGTTAGTCGTAATCACCGGAGCTCGTGGGTGTTTCTTGTTGAACTTTTACATTTATCAAATTCAGATGCTTTCCGTTTGCTGTCAGGAAGAGCGCTAGCCTTAGCGCCGGTGGCAGCTTCATAATCCTTCCACGCGTTGTGGCAGTGTCTGATTTTTAGGTAACTTATAACATTTGTTGTGTAGCGTGTTCTTTTTACCCCCTCGTGGCACTTCTGCTGAACATGCGTCACAAACAGCGAGTGAATCGTCTTTCTCTGTGGAGTTTTAATTATCTTAAGTATTAGTATGACGTCATAATTGTCTATTATCGGCCGATAATGATCCGTAACCGATATTATCGTGCATCCCTAGAAAAATCTCTGGCGCTCCTGTTTCAAGAACTAGAAGTGAGTCACAGCAGAAGGGAAGCAGAAAACGACGGGATTCTGAGTCTTATTTCCTGATATCCAGACATCTCGCCTCTGATTGGCTAACAGCAACACTACTCTACCACTGACTGTTAGCTTTGCAACGCTGATGTTTTACCGACACAAATGACACAAGCCTGAAGGAGTTCTGCTGTGTGGTGGAGTTGCTAATGCTAACGGTTAGCTTTTACTAGCCGAGACGTTCTCTGCTCTCTCGGGACGCTAAACCAACAACAGCCTTCCCTGTCAAGAGTCAAGATGGTTGTGTTCATACATGTTCATTTTTGGTGTGACGTAGATCTAAGATCTGGTCCTGAAGTGTTCGTAGCTTGAATTCATTCATCACGTAACAGATCGAGCAAGCTCTGTGCGGGTTTGTGCACATCCGTGTTTTCTCCGCATAAGATCTCATTTCAAAGCTCAGCGGATGATGTTAACTACTTGTAGAAATTGTCAAACTTTAAAGGGACATTATGGAAGTGTGACAGCCAAAACATGTGTAGAAATAATAAATGTCTTCTTCATACATTCTCCTGCAATGTCCTGGTCCTGTAGAACGAGCCCTGGCATTTTTACTGTGATTGCCTGTTTTTCTGTAAAATCACAGAAAAAGAGAGATGCTCGGGTCGAGCAGGCTGCTTCATGCGCGTTCACGCTCAGGCATAGCCCGTAGCATTTGCTATCCGTAGCTTTAGCAGCAGAGAGAGAGGCAGTGCCACTTTGTCGCTGTTCCTAACGCCTAGTGACAAAGCTAGCTACATTTCTGAGGACCCTTAGCTACTTTCTGTAGAACTTTCTTCTAGATACTTCCTGCTAATTAGCAACAAAATAGCCATTTTCGCTCCAAACCGTTCTTTGGTTTGACGTTGTTTCAGCTGTCATCAAGGATATAAATGTTACAGATGCAAACAATGACACTGGCGCTTTAGCTCACTTAGTAAGACGTCTGACTTCCATGCAGAAGACCTGGGTTCAATTCTGGGTGTGATCATAGCTTGTTATTTAGAGTCTCTTTTTTACATTAATGGTATATTTCTTTACAGTAAGATGCCCAAATTTTTATTTGAGACTCGCCGAACGGCATTGAATTCACAGATAAAAAAGATGTGGGTTCAACTTTCATTTTGGAACAATTTTTCAAGCGAGGGAAGGGAATGATCTGAGCATGCAGGAGGACTGACCCATCATAAACCTTTGTCGGCTGTGCTGAAGAGAAAGGTACAGAACCAAATTATTTAATTAATTAGATGCGCATTCTCTTGTCCTCTGTCCTCCGGGCAACACACACACACACACACACACACAAGGGACTGTCTCAGCTGTTATTTTTGTTAAGGAGTGTGCACGTACAGCATGCGCGCCTCGTGCACGAGCCTACCATACAAGCAATCATGAGCATAAAAATTAGGGATGCACCGATACGATACTGGTATCGGCACAGATACCGATACCTATACCAGTATCGGTAAAAGTGAACCGATACCAGGAACCGATACCGATGCAGTTGCTTGAAAATGGCTTCACTGTAACTTGTCATTTCTGTTCACCTAATATTTTAGTTTTGTGATTATTTCCATTCATATATTTTACTTTTTATCTACCTCACAGTCGTATCCTGTTGAAAACAGAGAAGAAAATAACATTTGTATTCCAAATCATTGCATTTTTTTGTGTGGTAGAAGTATCGGTATTGGTAATCGGTATCGGCGAGTACTCAGATACAAGTATCGGTATCGGTTTGGGAAAAAGTGGTATCGTTGCATCCCTAGTAAAAATTCAAAAGTCCGAAAAGTCCCTTTAATTTTATGAGCATTTATAATGTTTCTACCTTGAACTCTCGGTGGACTCTCGAGCCCAAGGAGCAGGGATGTCGTCGTCGCTGCCTTGAGGGTCGTCAAAGAAATAGGGACGAGGCAGCACCCTGTTGTTGACGGCCATGCTGGTCTGTGAGGAATACAACGGTCAGAGGGCGTGTGAGTGCCTTGAGTGAATACTCAGTCAATGGGTGAGATTTGGCGCTCACCTCCTGGGCGGGTCTGCGGACTCTGAAGATGAGGATGAGGAGGCTGGTTGGGAGCAGCTCCCATATGAAGATGATGGCACCAAAGGCGATGTAGCCTCGGTCGCCCAGTTCGCTCTGCAGGTCAGCCTGAGGCCACAAGCAGGACGATTAAAACAGAGCAGAGATAAAATCCCTCACTGATGCTGGCCGAGTCTGACCTGATCAGAGACGTTGTACCAGTCGTAGCCAAACGACTCTACCGGATGTTTCAGGGACAGAAACAGGACCGCCAGGTTGTAGCAGGCTCGGCTGGTGAACAAGAGGACCACCGCCAAACCCAGAGCTGCCGTTCGACAGACTGTCGTCTCCTAGTCAGAGAAATGCATCAGAACACATCTGGCAAGGTAGGAGGTGCTTTCCCCTTTGTGGGTTTGCCATCCTTCTGAGGACAGATGCTGACCTTGTTGATCAGGTACGGGCTGGCCGAGTGGGAGTGCCGGGTCAAGATCAACAGCACCGCGGCTAGCAGCACCGCGTTCACGATGAAAAGCAGGTCGTTGACTACAACTCGCACCAAAACCAGCCTCCAGGTCCGCTTCCCCGACTCGCCGCTGCCGTCTCTGTCCCCCAGAACTGCACAGGTAATGTTGACACAGAGGAAGATGATGCTGAAGGTCGTACATGCACACCGGGCCACCCATCTGAGGATCACACAGAGGCGGGGACAGAAACATGACACAGCCCTCCTCAATAACAAACATGCATATTTAAATCTGGACAACAGCGAAACTCACAGTCCTCGGTTCAGCGCTGAGATGCAAGACTCTCGGATTTTGAGTAATACCTGTGACACGGGGGGGGGGCAATACCCTTATGTTTCAGAGATTTCACTTTTGATTTTAACTTCTTTTACCTAAGTGACCTCTCCGGGTACCGATCAGCCTTACCTGAGTGAAATACAGATTGATGAGGCTAAAAGTGAAGAACTGCAGGCAAACGGGGAAGCAGTAGAGGAGCCAGAAGACCACTATCGGGAAGTGATTTGCCTTCACAGCGTCATAGAAGTAAAAGGTGAACAGTGTGGTGCGAAGGGCGGCCCAGAGCAGGCAGAGGAACAGGAAGATGCTCTGGTAGCTCCATCGCTTGTGCTTGTAGAGGTAGAGCAGCCACAGCTGAACGTAGACCACCAGGAAGAGGCTCGCGTACAGAGCCGTGTACAGGATGGTGAAGCCCAACTGGACCGAGGGGGCAATGGCTGGATTCAGGGGGGCCGGAGGGGGCAGATAGGAGGAGTTGGGAGGAGGTGTAGCTGTGACCGGAGCTTCCATTGGAGCGCTGGCAAGAGCACTAGAAAGTCATCATCACTGGGATGCTGTGTAGTGTTATTCCTTCTGTCTGATGGGCCTACGCAGGAGGTCCTGAAAATAGAAACTCCAGGTCAGAATCTGAAACCCCAACACTTGGGACCAGAGGAAATCAGGACTACGGCACCTTCTGGAACACTTACAGCAGTTCTTATCTGGCTTTTGGGAATAAATGTGAGATCATTCTGAGCTGAGACTTAAGAATCCTGCAGCCGAACACTGTCATGAGTTCGCCTTGGGCTCAGTGGGACATGCCTTTACTGCACGGGCCTTTTTCAAGGGATCCGAGCTGGAGCGCGTGGAGTCCAGAATCACCGACCCAAAGTGCTGCAGGAATGAAGAGCATGTAGAAATGTTATCAAAGAAGAAAATCAGCTCTGAGGCAAGGCTGATCCGTTTCCAGCGCTAATAAAAATGCATCAAAAACATCAATTTTTACATGCATCTTTGAACAGTTCAGATATATTCAGTCCTGTTTTCTATACTCTTCACGCGTGTTGCATCCTGTCATGATTAAATAAAACATAATAAGGACATTGAAGATCTTCTCCCAAACACTTTCTCTAACTCTGATGCATATCTTAGTTTAGCCCCTCCCACCCCGCCCCAAAACAAAAACAACCGAACAACAACAATGTCAAGTGCTTCTGAAACAAGATCAACAACATCATTACACCTTGAGCTGATTTAAATCACAGACACTGATTATATATTAGCTGCTAAAACGCACCATGTTGAGTCACCGTGAATTATCTCTAATCGCCCTGTTGAATACACTTACAATAGCACTAGGAAATTTCCTTTTCGACGCACGACATTATAGAACAGTTGTTTCCGCTCCGTTACGGCTTTACTATAGTTCTAAAATATCCACAGCCGTGTGTGTATTTTAGTGACCTTTGAAACCTCTCTGATTCACCTCTTTGGTCTTTGTAACATAAACAACCGAGCTAACAGGGCTAGCTTTCGCAACAAACACACATTTTAGGAATATCGGCTAAAGCGCGTTAGTTCCGCCATCTTTACCGACAAAAACATTTAAAACTGAGAGCTGTCGGCATTCATTGAGACAATAACAAACCTTCAGGTAAACATGGAGCTTCAGGATGATCTACCGATGTCAGTAGACCTGAGTACCTGCTGGTTTTCTGGAGGAAGACTACGTAACGTCTGATGGGCAGGGCCACTGTTCTGATTGGCGGATGGAATCAAAAAATGTGGGCCCGCCCATACGTAACGTCTGATGGGCGTGGCCACTGTTCTGATTGGCGGATGGAATAAAAAAAATGTGGTCCCGCCCATAGATAGGCGGGGCTACCCTTTGTTTTTCAACCGCCAATCAACAAACGGCAGGAAATCGCGGTTCCTTCAAGTTATTGTTTACCACTGGATTGAAATGGTTCGGAACACGAGGTTCCGTGGTGCCACTCGCGTTTTCTAGGATGGTGTTTTATTTTTTTACTTTAACAACAACCGAGTTTTCCTCATAAAGTTAACATTTAGCCACCTGCCCTCAAAATATCAGTCCGCTGTTTACTAACACCGCTGTAGACGTCAACGTCGAGCTGCTGCGTTAATAATAAAATAGCCCAGGATGCCGATGACGCTGCGGTCCAGACGGTCCATCCACCTCTCTCAGGCAGGTGGAGCCAAGTTACAAGCAACACCGACGAGGAGCTCGACCCGCCTGCAGGGGAAACTGAAATACGACGAGGTGGGTTCCTCAGCTTTTCCGCCTCCTCTTCCTCCGCTGCTCGGAACTACAGCCACGTAGCTCGTTCACTAACGGCAGCGACGTTGGCTGCCTATTGGATAAACGCTCACAAAAAAGGCTTTTTAAATTAAAGACCAAACTGTTATTTTCCATCTTTAACTGTTGGAGCGACTTCAACTCATTTAGCGTTTATGAGAGTGAAGCTGTTAGCATTTTAGCTAACCCGAACGTCACCGCACCTCGCAACAGCCCACTGCTTAACTGAGTTATACCGAGTCATGGTAAGTTTTTCTTGGTGTTAACTACGAATGTTTATTTAAGCTGACCAAAACTGTTTAGTTTATCAATGATGCTACGCATATCATAGTTCGTGCTAATTGTATCTGACACCGTTGTTTATGTATAACTGAATAAATGTGTACGGCTGTGTTATTTGTGCTCTCGTTTACTAAATCTAAGGTGTTTTGGTTGTTAGGAGTCCGATGAGATAGACTCTGAGTCTTCCCAGAGCGGGGTGATGGAGGGAGAGGATGCTGGGATGGAGGAGGAAGCTGCTGAGGAAGCAGAACAAACGGTGAGATATAAACCAGACACATCTCTGGCTGCTGATCTCTAACAGCAGCAGAAGCTGAGCCTTCCTCATGAGATCTGGGTGCGGCAGAGTTCTTTATTGAAAGCCAGAGAGACCTGAGCTGACAGAAACAATGCTTTGTAATCCTGTCTGCAGCAGGTTTGGAGTTTTGTGCATTGCAGGGGTGACTTGAGGATCAAACTTTACCCTGATGAGAATAATCCCTGCATAAATACTCATCTTCCATCTTTGCTGGAGAAAATAATGGCTGCAGCTGTTGAATGTCTTTAGAACTAGAGTACATTATAGATCCTTAGATTCATCAAGTACCTGAGCCATATGTGTGCTCAAGCTGTTCAACTTTACTTATTAAAGATGTGGAACACTGAAAACCCATTTTCAATGATTATTTCTGATTATAATCAGTCACTGAGTGTTTCATACAGTCTCCTACACCCATCTCCTGCGTTAGCTTCTGATCTAAAACAGACGGTGAAACTCTAGGATTAGAAAATCCTGACAGATCTGCATCACACTGTCACTGAACATTCCCTCACCCTTTTTGACTCATGGTGGGCAAGGCTGTTTTTCTTTTTTTCTTTTCTTTTTTTTTGCATCCAGCGAAAAGCAGAGAACCTGTCGACTAGTAGATGCTAACCATTAGCATTAGCAACTCCACCAAACAGCAAAGCTCCTCCAGGCTTGTGTTGTTTGTGGATTAAGAAACGTCAACATTACAGAGCAAACCGAGTCAGCGGTAGTCACATTGCTGTTAACCAATCGGAGGCGAGATTTCCAAATGTCAGGAAATAAGAGTCCAAATCCTGCCGCTCAACCCTGATGTGGCTCACTCACTTCTATTTCATAAAAAATGGTGCACCAGAGTTTTTTTCCCCTGAGTACGACTTAAAGGCATTCATCCCTACTAGAGACCTCGGGGAATGTATTGATTAAACAGGTGTTCTGCATCTTTAAAGAGCAAGTCACCATCTACCAGATTCTTACTCAACTCCCACTTCCTGTTTGAAAAATGCAACAAATGCTGTTGCCTAGCAGACCGAAAGGGCGGAGCCGCTAACAAATACACACACACATACACAGACTCACAATGACATTGCGACATCATATGGTACCAGCTAACGTTCTAGGGTACCTCTTAGCCAATAGCGTGCAAAACTATTGACTACACGTGTCTGCAGCACGATTAGACACGCATTTATATAGTTTATCATAAAAAAACAGTTGATTTGGCTGCGATGGACTGGCTCTCTGTCCAGGGTGTACCCCGCCTGATTGCCCATTGACCGCTGGAGATGTGCACCAGGCCCCCCGCAACCCTACATGGACAAAGCAGGTTCAGACAATGGATGGATGGATGGATGGATGGATGGATGGAAAAGTTGATTTGGGGGCGACTTGCTCTTTAATGAAGGATTCTACCGAGAGTCAGAAGCTGATATCGGCCCTCGGTACAGTTCTAGCTTTTGAAAGCAGCTGGTCGAGACAACCTCTACATTTCTGTCTGGCTGATGCTCGTTGTATCGTTCATGTAGGAAATCTTAGTTTTTATTTGATCCCATTATTCGACATATATGTCGTTGGTTTCAGAAATAACCTGATTAGTCACAACACTGACATGTCAAACCAATTCTCAGAACAAGTAGGGATGTAAGAAAATATTATTTATATGCTTAAATACTGCAATATTTCATGTTCTGATACTGAATATAAATTTAAAGGCTGTGTATTGATTTTGTTTTATTGATAATATACATGCATTTTTACTGTATTTCTTTTATGTAGTGCAATTCAAACTCTGGCTGCTAGGTGGCAGCAGTTTTTACCGCCTTCATTCCGACCGGACAATGAGATTTCAGGATAACTCTGGATGTATTTTGGACGTGTCTGACCTGAGTGTTTGAATGCAATGTCGATCCAACCGTCTCCTCTGCATAGTGATTAATTACCGTATTGCCAATACACACCCCTAAGAACGAGTAACCAACACAACTAAATATACCCTAGCAGTTCGATGAATAACATGGTTAATGAGAAAGTAGTCTAAGTTAAAAAAAGATGTCTGTCACCTCATTTAACTGGTCATATTCTTTTGAAGTTTGATTTATATTTAGAGTATTATTCAAAGAGCAAGTCACCCCCTACCAGAGTCTTACTCCACTCCCACTTCATGTTTGAAAAATGCAACAAATGCTGTTGCCTGGCACACCAAGAGGGCGGAGTCGCTAACAAATACACACACACAGGCTCACAGTGGCATTATGACATCATAATGTTCCAGATGACATCATAGCATACCTCTTAGCCAATAGCGGTGGCAGATTTAAATTCAAATACCGTGCAGAATTTTTCCCTGACGACGACACAATGCTGACAGTTTTAGGCAGAATATTTGAATTTTAACCAAGATGCACTGAACTGCCAAATTATTGACTACACTTGTCTGTAGCACGATTAGACACTCCTTTATATAGTTTATCAGCAAGAAAAATGTGATTTGGGGGTGACTTGCTCTTTAATACATCATAATGTACCAGCTAACTTCATCCCTCTTAGCCAATAGGGATGGCAGACTCAAATTCAAATGTAGTGCAGAGTTTTTACCGACGACGGCGCTACTCTGACAGTTTTAGGCAGAATATTGAAATTTTAACTAAGATACACTAAAGTGCCAAATTATTGACGACACATGTCTGCAGCACAGACACTCATTTATATAATTCATTAGCAAAACAAGTTGAACTGGGGGTGACTTGCTCTTTAAATGAACACAGCAGTGATCTCATATTCAGTTTGAAATGTGAGAACTTTGACACTGAAATGATGCTGTAGTCACGGTAACAGTTGTTATGTGTGTAAACAAATACAGGCAGGCTGCGGTGCGCCATTCACCAGAGCTGATTTGAATAGGTGTGTGTGGGGAGTGTTATCACTTCTGTGCTCCAGAGGCACGGTGAGGTCTGGAGCAAAGGCCACCAGGTGTTTGACCGTTCTTCTCCTTGGGTGACCTGGACAGGTGGCCAACAGCATTTAGGTGTGTGTTCATGTCTAACTGCTGCCTGGTGTGGTTCTTGTGTGTGTGTGTGAGTTTGTGTGAAAGGAGATCCTAGTAGCTGCTCTGTTTGTGCTTTGTCTCTTTTTAGGAACTGAAGCATTGTAGAGTCGTGCTGGATCGTGTCCACGTCGATGAAAATGTCCTAAAAAAAGAACTAGAAGAAAAAGAAGACATGAACCGTAAAGGTGGGAAACTCGCCTCCAGGATTCCTACGTTCCAGAAGCGTCCCGTCGCTCCCAGTCAGACGACAGAGCATCCCGCTCCCAGATTAGACGCTCCTGTTACTGTTGCTCTGCCTGCTGAGAAAGCTGAAGGTGGAAGTGTGGAGGCATCCAAGGCTAAGCCAGCCGAGTTCAGAGAAACGGCGCCCCCTCTTCCATCGGGCCGCATCCCTAGAATCGGCTCTGATCCTCCCTCTGTTGGTGTGGAACAAAAGGATGACAGCTCTGTGATTCCTGGACCTAAATCCAGGAGCTTTTCTGAGTCGGTACCACATTCCCACTTTATTGCAAACCCCAGACCTGCTCTCAGAGCAGAGCAGGACGCAAGTGATGCTCTGCTAAACGAAGCAGGTGTGGTTCCAGATCCCCCACCAAGCTGCCTCCCACCTGAGAGCTCCCTCAGCCAGGAATCACAGGAACACGCCAGGCTCACCCCCACCAGAGTCATGCGTGTCTCTGTGGAAGAGGATGACATCACCAAGGTCCGCTCAGTGGAGGCGATCGTGGATGAAGAACCACCATGGAGGACAGGGCTCATGGAGGTGGAGCAGAGAGACTGCAGGTCTTCATCAGATGCTGAGGATGAAGATGAAGGTGAAGAGCTTGTGAAGCAGTCAGAGGAGACAGCAGATGACCCCAGCTGTGCTGTAGCACCAGAGGAACCTGCCCCAGTGTCCTCAGCCCAGTCCACTAAGGTGAGTCATTTGTTCCTGATGTCTTCCAGTGAGACAGTGTCAGCAGTGTCACCATTCCAAAGGAATGTCGCTCCACCCTGCAGCGACGGGTTGTGATGATGGTGCAACACATTAAACTCTACCTGCTGTTTCCAGCAGAGCTCCAGACGTTGGTGTCTGTTCCTCCTCTGGCTGCTGGTCCTAGGGGGGTTGGGCCATCACTTCTGGAAGTATGGGGTTCCCTCATCTGTGGCTCAGCTCTCGGCCCAGCTGGAGCTGCACTGGCTGGAAGGACCAGGTCTGCTACTAGCACCCTGCAGCTCAGACTGCCGGTAGGTTTATCATCACACCGCTCGCGTCTCAGAGCCCTTCCTGAATGCTGTCTGTTTGTCAAAAGTCAAAAATCGGATGATAGGAGTGTCTGTGTTGTCCAGAGTGCAGCTGGTAGAAAGCATCCCGGTTGGTCTGTACCCAGCCTCTCCATCTGGGCCGAGCACCGTGGACAGCTGGCTGCGTCTGCTGGACAGGGCCAACAGCTCAGTCCACATCGCTGCGTTTTACTTCACCCTGCAAGGCAGCGATGAGGAGACAACCGACCCCTCGGACTCTCAGGTTGGTCCAGTGTTGAGTCCCGTTCTGAAGCAGTGAGAAATTACAGCCGTTAATTTATGACCCAACTTGTTTTAAAGGGAAGAAAGGTGTTGGGACGGCTGAAGCAGCTTCAATCCAAAGGCATCAAACTCCAGATTGCTGTGAACGCCCCACAGACCTCGACCAAGGACACGGCAGAGCTGGCTGCAGCAGGTGAGGCTCAGAGTTACCGACGTGTTTACATTAGACGACTGCGGTGGGTCTGAGTTAATCAGCTGTGCTGTTTGACAGGTGCACAGGTCAGAGAGGTGGACCTCAGGGCTCTGACTGGAGGCATCCTCCACACCAAGCTGTGGGTCCTCGACCACAAGCACTTCTACCTGGGGAGTGCTAACATGGACTGGCGCTCTCTAAGTCAGGTACGTCCACTTTAATCCAGCCTTTTATGTGGCAGCACTTAGAAGGGCCTTAGGTGGTCAGGTGTGAGACGCAGTGAGTAGCTTCAGATGAAAGACCACGTTGATGGAGAAACCATCTGAGTTTAACATGCAGGCTGAACATGAAAATAGTCTTCTACACCTATCTCCTGGATTAGCCTCTGATGGAAAATAGATTGAAAAATGCTCGGTTCCGAAGAGCCCGACAGATGTTTGTCACGCAGTTAGCGTTTAGCATTTATGGGCGCAACCATTATGACTTATGATGGGGAAGGCTGTTGTTGGTTTAGCATCCAGTAAACAGCAGAGGATGCCTTGGCTAGTAGAAGCTAACAGTTGGCATTAGCAACTCCGCCACACAGCAGAACTCCTCCATACTCGTGTTACTTTTAGATAAAACATCAACAACGTTGTAGAGCAAACAGTCAAGCTCTCTTTCCATCAGACATGAAGACAGCGTGTGATGTAATGGCTGCATTTTACCCGCTAGCTCCTCCTCACCGGGAGCGATTCAGATGCGAAGCGAAAGCGTTCCACACGGCTGATCACGTGAGGTCAAAAAATCACGGGAGAATTGCACAACCACGCGTGATTGCTTTGGTATTTGACTTTCTGTCTGTCTCTATGTAAACCGTAGAGTTTGGTGTGTTTTGGAAGCGTATCGCGTAAAAGAAGACTCAAAGCGTAATAATGGCACGATCCCTTTGCTTCCGGGACGTGTGCAAAATGTTACGTTGCTGTCGGTGGAAAAGAACTCATCCACTATAACAGCATCGCCGTTTCACCGCACTCTCCCGTCCGGAGGGGCTTCAGTGGTAGTCACATGAGTCAGTCAGAGGCAAGATGTCCAAATATTAGGAGATAAGACTCCAAAACCTGTTGTCTTCTGCCACTTTCTCATCCAGCTGACTTCTACAGACTCAAAACAGGTGCACCGGAGCTTTTTTTCCCCAGGGTACAAATTACAAGGTATTCATTCCTAATGGAGACCACTGCAAATGTATAAAAGTATGAGTGAACCTGATCTTTAAAACCAAAGATCAGGATTGCTGGAACTAAAGGAATCTGCCCTGAAAACGGAAAATCAAGAAGCTTCGCTCCCAACGGTGGTTTTCTCCCTGAAGGTGAAGGAGGTGGGGCTGTCGGTGGAGGACTGCAGCTGCTTGGCTCAGGATGCCTTTCGGATCTTTGAGGTGTACTGGAGCATTGGGGCAAACAGCGGTTCTCCTCCTCTGTTCTGGCCCGCCCGACTCGCTGCTCTGTCCAGCGCTGACAGACCTCTGCAGCTGAAGTTTAACGGCGTACCCGCTCGGGTCTACCTGTCTGTGAGTTCAGCATCACCTCAGCTCTTCAGAGAGCTTCAGCAAACCTAAATCTGTTTGTGTTTCTCCTGCAGAGCGCTCCTCCACAGATCTCACCTCACGGCCGCGCAGACGATCTCGCCACCATCTTATCCGTCATCGATGATGCCCAGAAGTTTGTTTACATCTCTGTCATGGACTACCTCCCCCTGTCTGAGTTTACAGAGCCACTCAGGTAGACCCCAACATCCTCGAGTTTGGGATAAACGCGCGTTACTGTGGGGTTAATGCTTTAAGGAGATCATGTAAATGATGGACTTTGATTGGCTGATGGGTTAAAGTTAGGTTCACATGTAAAATGGAAATTTTAGTTCTCAAGAGTAAAAGTGGAGAAAAAACTTAGTTTATCTTCATAAGGATGAGTCTGGATCGTGTTGTGGTCTCCCAGGTTCTGGCCGGCCATCGACTCGCACCTGCGTGCTGCAGCGTGCACCAGAGGGGTTCAGGTCAGAATGATGGTCAGCTGTTGGGAACACTCTCCAGCCTCCATGTTCACGTTCCTGCAGTCCCTGCTGGTGCTCAGCAGGCCTCCGCTGAGATGCAACATTGAAGTGGTACGAATCTCACCAGCTGATCAGCAAACCGCCCAGCGGGTCCAGAATAAGCACTAAGATGCTCTTCTCCTGTTCTTGTCCTTGTAGAAAATCTTCTCTGTGCCTTCAACACCAGAGCAGAGGAAGACTCCTTTTGCACGAGTCAACCACGCCAAGTACATGGTCACAGACAGGGTGGTGTACATAGGTAATGCTACCTGCTGCTGCAGGAGTAGTCATGGCTTTTACTGTCCATCCCATAATCCAGACACCTTCCCGTCTGTTCACAGGGACATCTAACTGGTCAGAGAACTACTTCACTCACACGGCCGGCGCTGGCCTGGTGGTGAACCAGACCGGCTCTGTGGTTGCAGAAGACCAGCAGACTCTGCAGAGCCAAGCTGAGGAGCTCTTCCTCAGAGACTGGAGCTCAGACTACGCCAGCTCGCTGTCGGTGGACGCTGTGGACTTCTGTCCTCCCAGCCGCCACTGACCGTTTGCTTTTAGGTGGACAAACCTTGAATGAGCCTGCTGCTGCTGCCACTTGAACTTTATTTTATCTGAAGGTTTAGTTCTCACTCAACGACCTTAGCTGGATTTAACTGCTGCAAGCCGCCTGAGGTCTTATGTACATATTTGCCTTGAAACTTGATTTTTGTTTTTATTCTATTTTCTTACGAGGTGATATGCAAACCAAGAGCTTGGCTGGATTTATGCCTGGAGCATTTTATATTTTCCCTAAAAAGTGCCAAGATTGAACGGTTTCAAGCAGGAAGAGGAAATGTGTGCATCACTTCCTGCAGCTTTAATGTTTGTGTCGTAAAACAACTGGGATGCTTTTCCTGTAAATGCTCCTTTTCTTGTCTAACAGGCGGAGAAAACATTTGAATGTTCACGTTTGAGAAAATCTGTAAATGTTTTGCCCTGAATGTACCATCTCTGCACCGTTTCCTCCATCAGCACATCACACGATTACTGTAGAAGATGACTTCCTGTCATCTGCGCATGCATGTAGAACGGTTACACACACCTCCAGTGATCACTGACACACAGCAGCAATAAAATCTTCAATCCCATAGAAGCTTGTTGGATATCTTTGCAACCATCTGAAATCAATCAATCAATCAAAGCTTTATTTATAAAGCGCCTTCCGCAACCCTGTCAGGAAGCCCAAAGCGCTGAACATTGTACAGTTGTATGTAAATATATCGAATAAATCAATAATAAAAGAAATACAAATTACAAAATACAAAATGGAAATTACAAGATAGATGAAACATTCTGGTAAAGGACAAATGTGTGAAACACATTTGGATTGAGTGGATGGATTGAGTGTACCAATGAAAACTGTGGAATGGATTCAACATAAAAGGGCCAAAATCAAACATGTTCTGGAAACGCCAAGCGGAGGAGGTGTGTTTTTAGGTGATTCTTAAAGACTGGCAGAGAAGGGGACAGCCTAACTGAGGGTGGCAACTGGTTCCAGAGTGACGGTGCTAGGACTGAGAAAGCCCGGTCCCCACGGGTACGACACCTAGACCGAGGGACAGCGAGCAGGCCTTGGTCAGAGGAGCGCAGAGCGCGTGATGGGGAGTGTCTTTTCAGGAGTGTGGCTAGATAGGGGGGACTATCTAGCCTGGCAAGCCAGACTAAATAAATGTATTATTTAGTCTGGCCACGCTCCATTGACGGCTCTCGGTTGTGGGGCGGGTTCTACCGTTGTCTTTCAAATGATCTCCGCATGCTACTGGACAATGAATGTAAATGGTAAATGGCCTGTATTTGATATAGCGCCTTCTAGAGTCCTGGAACCCCCCAAGGTGCTTTACAACACAATCAGTCATTCACCCATTCACACACACATTCATACACTGGTGGGGATGAGCTACAATGTAGCCACAGCTGCCCTGGGGCGCACTGACAGAGGCGAGGCTGCCGAGCACTGGCGCCACCAGTCCCTCCGACCACCACCAGCAGGCAACGTGGGTTAAGTGTCTTGCCCAAGGACACAGCGACAGACTGAGCGGGGCTCGAACCTGCAACCTTCCGATTACGGGGCGAGCACTTAACTCCTGTGCCACCGTCGCCCCATGTGACATACTCTTGTTTCACTCTGTTGCATCATCCCACTCACCAGGCATAGAGTGCCCTGATTGGCCCACAAAGCGGATAAAGCTCTGTGATTTGTTCACTAAGCAGATAGAGCACTATGATTGGCCCACCATTATGGGCCAATCACAGCTCTTTATGTGTTTGAAACCCCTCCAGAGAGCTGTGATTGGCCAGCCAGAGTCCTGGTAGGAGCTGCTGAGGTTCCAATGGAGCGTGCCTAGACCAAACTTAGCAAAGCATGAATTTGGTCTAGTTCACTAGGCTACAAGGTTTTTGCACTTTGTGTATTTTCTCTAAATCCTTCACACAGGCAGATGCAGAACAAGGGCAGAGAAAAACGATTCACCCTCGTTCCTCCAGCCAGAAACGGAGCAGCCTTGGATCCTGGACAAAGCTGAGAAGCAGCATCCTCCCTGAGGAAGGGATTTATCTGTTTATCAGACACTTGGTGCTTTCCTGTCTCTAAAACATGAAGATGTAAACCAGTTCCAGTGTGTAAATAGATTTAAAAGTATGAGTTAGTCAAACATCTCATCACTTTGCTAATTAAAGTGGTTTCTTAGCGTTCTACAGGCGGATGTTACTCTGATGTTCAGTTTGATGCCGTTTCACACAAAAACCTTCGAGGCCCTTCACGTTTCTCTCGTTTTATTAACACAATTAAAATGTCTTATTTCTCCACTAAACCATACAAAATGAAACAAGTTTAACAAACTCAAACATGCAGGGACCCTGTGCAGACTCTTGTTTAGGAAATCCTTCATTCTTTAGTCTCTGAAGTAGAGGTTTATCCACACTGGTGTGTGTTTGTGTGTGTGTAGAATTCCATGTTCCTGTACCATCCGATCATCCATCCGCGTCACAAACAGGATTGGAGGATGGCAGTAATGTCTCTGATCCTCCTTCCTGTGTCCAGTCAGTGGAAGCTTGAACCAGCAGGGATCCTCTTGTCATTCCATGGAGAGCTGAACGCTCTCCGTCTGCTGCTGCTCAAACTTTCTGGCTACGGAGCAAGAAAACAACACAAGGTGGTTTTCAAAAGCCGTGCCAGTGATTTGGGTTAAAAAGAGAACATGCTTTTATTTGGATGAGAGGGAATTATTTATTATTTAAACAAGCAAATTAGAAAATATATAAACGTGCCCTTTGTGAAGGTGAGCTTACCCAGGGAGTACATCTCCAGCTGCTGCCGCAGGCGGACCTTCTGGAGGCTGTCGTAGAAGTTGGGTTCTGGGCTGCTGCCCACAGCGGGAGGCAGAGTGAAGATCCTCATGATCTTCCTCTTGTTCCTGGTCAGAATACACACATCAAGGATGGTCAACGCTGTGCCCAGAAAGGAGCGTTGGGGCGAATAAAAAGACATTTAAGGTCCTGAGCTCCTTAGAAACACCTATTATCTGAACTTGTTATCTCCAACATCCCCAGTGGAGCTCAGGACAGTACTCATATGGTTAGAGGCTCCAATAGTTGGGATATTTTCTAATTTATGTAAAAAATAAAATGAGAGATTAAATATACCCCCGTTTACAGATATGACAAAAAAGCTATTCAAAGTTGATTTAATCCCCCAACTGTAAAAACCAAGTTCATGCGCACATTTGCTTCTTATCTGCATCATAACACTTTGAGATGAATGCATGCCAAAGAACACCAGAGCAGAAATACAGCCGAGTGTAAAAACATATTATTCATCCATTTACTTTTAACTTTAATTATGTTCAGGAGTTTGGACTAGGGAGCTCAGATCTGTACTGGTTCTTGTCAACTACCAGTTTCCTTCACTGGTTTATAATGATACTTAAAAAAACCTGAATCTTAGCTTAGACTGGGAGACCATCTAAAGCAGGGGTAGGGAACAGCTTTAGTGGGTTTCCTGCTTCAACACAGTTGGGTCACCTGTTCAGCAGCTCACCAGGTTAATCACCTGCTGATTAAAATCACGTGTGTTGAAGCAGGGAACCCTCTTAAATGTGCTGATAGCAGCTCTCCAGGACCACGGTTCCCTACCCCCGATCTAAAGGCTCATGGATCCTTTGCAGGTGTTTTGGATTTATTATCTGGTTATAGTGTGACACTTTGATTCTACAATATTGAACCTTTTCACAATATTCTAATTATCTGAGGTGTGTGTGTGTGTGTGTTGGATCTCAGTAAAAACGTAAATAATCCACATAAATTCTCCATCTACCGACGCAACAGGGTGAAACACACTAGTTTCGTGATTTTACACGTTAGCTGTAACCGCAGTCATGGCGGACTGAGCTACACGTCTGTTCGAGATAAAAGCGCCGCTCTGTACTTACTTCCGGGCGTATATTAGCAGACCGAAGCTGACCAGTATGACCAGCAGGTAAACGTTGGTGGCTTCGTTCCAGGCTTCATGTACCGAGTAGTCTATAGACTCGGGCTCGCTCCCCAAAGCCCCCATCCAAACTACCGCAAAAGGCCGCGGACAAACACACGAATATCTGCTAATTTAGCTTTATTAGCTTGTAGTTGCTAAAGTCTGTACCATAGGTCTGTACGTAAACTGACGTCTTTCTTCTTCTCCCTTCTTTTTATGGCAGTAGGCAAACGCGTAACGGCGCTCTACTGCCACCTTCTGGTCTGGACATTTGCTCCTGATAGACTATTTTTTATTGCCACGTTGAGGCATATTAGTTCAATATGGCATCACATTATTAAATGTATTATTTTTTTTAGATTTGTTTATTTTATCCATTCATAACAATGCATATAAGATACATGAAAGAGAAAATAATTATCTAACAATGATCATTATAATCATTAACACAATTCCAACTTCCTCTTGTAAACAAGACAGTTTCTTTAGATATAATTTATGACCGAAATGGTATAGGCAGAAGTTAAACTTATTTAAGCCTACCCATTAACTCATTACAAGAAATCAACAGTAACATAAATGTCAACAGTTAATAACAGTACAGTTATTACATGCATCATCTTAGATTCAACAAGATCAATCAAGAAGAAGAAGAAGAAAATATCATTTCTATAGCGCCTCCCAAGATAAAAATCACGAGGCGCTTCACAAAAACAAAAAAAGTAAAAATATAAAAAAGCATTTAGAAAATGTTTAAACATATATTTAAAGTGAGCAAAAATAGGCAATTGGGATTTAAAAGAAAAAATGTAAAGAGAGAGAGAGTGAATAGGAAAGAGGGAAATCAGTGGATCCTGAGGAAGGTGGAATAGGTGGGGAGAGCAGAATAAAGACAGAGAGGTGAAGAAGGTCATACAAAAGCCAGCTTGAACAAGTGAGTCTTCAGCTGCTTTTTAAAGGAGACCACTGAGTCCACTGATCTCAGGCTCAGGGGGAGAGAGGTCCAGAGTCTGGGGGCCACAGCAGCAAATGATCTGTCACCTTTGACCTTTAGCCTGGTGCTGCACAACCAGTAGGCTTTGATCACTGGACCTCAGGGACCTGCTGGGGGTGTAGGGACTAAGAAGATCACCAATGTAAGATGGTGCTTGTCCATGTAAGGCCCTATAGACCAGAACCAGGATCTTGAAATGAACCCTGAAGTTGACAGGCAGCCAGTGAAGCTGGAGGAGAAGCGGGGTGATGTGAGTGTATCAAGAGGTATAAACGTGTGACAAACTTAATTTTGTTGTGCTTAGTAATAACTTAAAGAGTTGTTTTTAAAACACTTGTGGAATATTTTCAACGAGCAAGATTTTTTAAAACTACCATCAAGGCTATTCCACAAACTCACTCCTCTTACTGAAATACTTTTACTTACTTTTTTATTGGTTCTAGTTTTCTTTATTTTGAAAATCCCAGTTCATCCCAGTTCCTCTTAGACAATATCCTCCGTCCCGATGTTCAATCATCCTTTGGAGATCAGGTGGCAGATTAGCATGATATGCCTGATATACTACAGCCAGAGTATGCAGGTCACCAATATCGTGAAATTTTAGAATTTTTAAATGGATAAAGATAGGGGTTGTTGGTGCATAATAGTTAGCATGATAAATGATTCGAACTGCCTCGACATTAGTAACACACACAGTTACCAGAATTTTGGGGGGTATTTTGGTGCAAAAATTTATAGAAAAAAATGTTCAGAACAGAAGTCAAGAATGTTTGACAAGAACAAAGACAAACAGCAGGATCGATCCAGATGGAGTATTAAAATGAAAAGTCCTGTTGGCACCAACGCCACATGGCTTCTATAAACAGACACCAACGCAGGGCCGTGCAGAGACCATTGAAGGGGCGGATGCTCGAAGTTATAAAGGGGCACATTTAGAGCAAATATTTTAAACAGATTCACGATCCAACAAGTAAAAAAAAAAATCAGACAATGAGACACTTGGTTTCAAACAACATAATATGAACTAGGAAAAATACGTCATTTAGTTTCATTAATTGAAGGTAATGTTAGTTCATAAATAATTGTTTTAGTTTTTAAAGCTGACATATCTAGGGATGTTACAATCACATTTTTGCCCCTGTCTAGTGTTATAATAATGATGTAACAGTCAACATAAAAAATGCATAATAAGGTAATAAAATGTATGTATTCATGCTCACGTTCTCTTTGACCACCTCAATGTGGGAGGCAGAACATTTATCTCATGTTTAACCCACTTATGATCATAAATATCATTGTTTTTGTTTGTTTGTTTGTTTTATGGCTGTGAAATTGTTACAAAAAGTGCAAAATGTTTACAACTCTGTTCCTTTTTTCAGACCAACCTCCGCTTTCAGTGTCTGGTTTGTATTTAGTGTTTATGTTTATTAAAGTCTGTAAAAATGCACTCTTAAAAGCAGATTTGAATTGTTTATATTTATTACTAAATAGGACCCTCAAACTATATAAAAGGAACAATTAAAACTCTGAACTGTGTTGCAAACATTCAGAAAAAAGTGTAAAATAAATATTAGGTAAAGGAAAATAACATTCAGCTGTATTTCTGTTAGTATTATAACTACTGATACGCCAGATAAAATGTAATAATAAAATGTGAAATACATTTCATACTGCACTGATATCAAATAATCAACACTCTGAAAACATGTCAGAGCCATAAGGGAAGATTTTTGAATGGGATTGCTTAGAAAAGTGTTGGCTGGTTGTGTGTGTGTGTGTGTGTGTGTGTGTGTGTGGGGGGGGGGGGGGGGGGGGGGGCATGCTGCTGCAGTGAAGACTATAAGGACTCTGTCAGATGCTGGTAGGTCCCGTGGTGAATCTTAGAGCCAGTAGTAACTAGATAAATGCATCTCTTGCCAAAATACAGTTTGAATGTTGATTGCTGAAAAGTTGAGCAGATCCATGATCAGGGTAATAAGATGTTAGGAGGGGTGAGCTGGAGCTCCCAGAGAAAACCCCACGCAGCACAAGGAGACACAGAAATGATGTGGAGGTGTGTCATCTGTGACCAACACATTCTCACACCCTAACAAACGCTTGGTCACTCACCTTCATGTGTAGCTCACGGGAGACGATGGATGAAGATGTCGCGTTGGAGTTCACACTTGTTTAATTTTCCATTTTAATTCTGTTAGCAACCGAAACTTATCCTCACGCGCTTGTGTGGATAATATAATGCACATGGAGACATGACTGTAATAATGAGTACAGGTTAAGCTGTAGCTTTAGTGTGCTCATGGGAAACGTGAAGAACACAAATCACATTTCTCTTTATGGCCTATGTCATCATCAACGTTACAGGATTTACAGAATACACGCGACCAACTCACATTTCATGTTCTACCACCGGATGTTTGGGTCAAAATGTGATTGGCACACGCACGCACGCGCCGTAGAGTTGTTGTGCACGTGCGCTAGCAGCAGGCGCGTGAACATCAGGTGGTGTTTTCCCAGAGTCCAGACTGGAGCCATAAAAGCCACAGACACGTGGCTTCGCCCGCGTGCGTCAGCCGGCATACTTCAGACTCGTTTCTGCATAAAACCTAAACTCTTCTCATCTGCTGACGAACGTTACGTTTGTTTAGTGGAGCTCTTCAGAGTTGTGTTGGTGGAGCATGTTTGTTGTTGAGAACCTGCAGGGCAGCTTTAGAACAGACTACAGCTTTTACCGGAATTTTAATTTGATTTTTTAACGTTTTCTAAGCAGCATCGTGATGGATCTTGAAAATGCTCTTCAGGCTAAATAAAAAACAAACCAGATAGCTGTGAAATTCGGAAATGTGTTGAGAATTTTTAGGAATTTCCTTTTGTGTCCCGTTGAGTCTTCTCTGTTTGTGGAAGTTTACTCTGAAAAATTAAAGACATCCTAAAAATATCAGCAGGAACAACACTGGCATTTTGCTATTTACTGAGTTTATTTAAGGTAGAAACTAGCATTTATCTACATTTAAATAAAGACAGACCATAGTTCCCATTAACTTGCTATATTTGTCTTATTTCACATAGGCTATGTGTAATCTGCACTTTTTTCTCCTGCATCTTTTGAAATATAACCACATCTTTCATTTTTCATGGTGGATTCAAAGATGCACGCGCAGCAATGGTGACTGAGTCATGCTGAAATAAAAATAGTCCAAATCTTGTATTTTTTAATTTTTGCATTTAATTTATTGTTGAACATCAATGAAGTATTGTTAGAGCCTCAACCTTACTGATATAAACTGGGAGGAGAGACATCAATCAGTGGGAGCTGTGGGTGCTATTGGCAATTGGGATTTTATAGATGTGTGGTCTACAACAACATTTTTTCAACTAAAAATCTGTTTAAATTTTTATTTTAAATATAAAAAATTGGATAAGACTTTAATAATTGAAACCTGACATATTTATTAATTGAAAAAAATTGTTACATTTGAATGCTTTTGGATTTAAAATATAACGAAATCTTTTTAGTTCTTTTGTTTTTTTTCTCCTATAACTGTCCCCCATAATTTCTTTATATATATATCTATATATATATATATATATATATATACAGATATATATATATATATATATATATATATATATATATATATATATATATATATATATATATATATAGATGTATATATAGATGTATATATATACAGCGTATAATACTTTCGGGGAAAAGGTTTAAAGTTTAACATTTTTAGCAGCGAAGTTCAGTAAACTTGTGAAAATAAAATGGTTAAAGAGCCAAATGAGAGGGCCCAGGCCCAGATTAAAGACCTCTCTAATGAAACGCTAATCTGGTGTATTTTAGCCACTGTGGGCTTTTATTTTAGGAGCTGGAAGTTTACTAAAGTGCTCAGAGGTCATCCCAGCGGAACTAACCCCTCTTAAGAGAGGACGCAGACTCCTAATCCGACTGAGATTCCCTTTATTTTTAAAAATTAATATAAACTTATTTTACCATGAGAATAAAAATTGCCTTTAGAACTCATCTGTCACTGAAAATGATCCGCAAACAAACTGTAGTCAGAAAATATTCGTTTGGTTTTCTTTACCCTCTAAAAACGTTTAAAAACTCAAACCTCTCATTTGATGGATTTATTGTGTCGTGATTATTTGGTTTGATGTTTACATTATTGTTGTGGTTTCACGTGCAGCCTTCCGCAGTTGGTGGCTCCGTGTTTTCTACATTTCCCCTAAGACTACATTTGCATGCACCCATGGCTTTGACGCATGCCGGGAACAAGCTAAACGCTGCGTGCCCACCACTTAATCTGATTAATGCACAAACAGCTGGGGGTTATTTAAAGGTAAACAGCGTGGGGTAAACCCCGTCGTCACGCAGAGGCTGTTCGGGAAACGTTTGCGGATTGGCTCCTACCGGGTCACTCTCTGTCTGGACTTGCGCAAATGACCGCGATCTACCTGCTCTACATCTGAAAACCTTCCCCTCATCAGCAGGCTTCTGATCAACATCTCAATAGGTGGGATGCTGTCCAGCCTGGGAGGAGGAGGAGGTGTGAATCTGGCCTTTTCTTAGCTCTACAGGCACCCCAGGCCACTCCAAGCACCAGACTGCCAGGAAATTGTGTTTTGATTGGAAATAGGAGCCGTGGAGTCAATGAGCCCTCACGAGGAATTCTGTTCATTCTTTGAATGTTTGGGTTTTTCTCAGGTCAAAGAAAATGGATCAGAATATTTTTACGCACGTTTTTTCTTTTATTCGTGAGTACAAAAGTAGGGAAAAAACTCGAAACAACAACACAAATCAAACTCGGGACTATTACATGTAAACGGTGTGCAAAAAGGTTCAGGTTGTGCAAACAGAATCAATCAAATGACAAGTTCCGCGTCACATGGGCCAGGGCCTCCACACCGGATCGCTGACGTGCGCCGTGACTGGTGCGGTGGCGGAGGTGGACAGCTTGCTGGATCCGGGCTGCAGTGTGAGGTGTTGCGGAGCAGGAGACAGGGAGGCTGGGACTGGAGAGCTGTGGAGGAGTCCGGAGGAGGCCGCCAGCGGCTCGGACAGCGCGAGGCGTCCGCGGGCCGAGCCGCTCTGCTCCGGGTCTCGGCTCTTGCTGCTGATGAACTGGCTGACTCTCAGCAGACAGGACCTCATTCCGTCATGGTAGCTCTGCTGGAGACCGCTGGACCTCTGACTCCCGGACATAACCTCTCTCACACCCTGGTGGCTCCTCTCAACCTTCTCTGTACTCAGGAACTCCACCACACTCTCCAGGATCTCCGCCTTCTCCACCTTCGGATTCTTCAGTTTCTATAATAAAATAAAAACCAGCGGTGACATGCCGCTCGTGCGTTGCGTTATTTACCAGAAAACAACCATTTACCTCATTCTGGGTGTTTTCCAGCATCAGAAGTCTCAAACACTCCAAGCTGCTGTTGATGCGCTCCCGTCTGCGTTTCTCCATCAGAGGTTTGGGCACCTTCAGAGCGAACAGCTTATAAACGTCTTGCTCTAACATGGCATGCTGAATCGTGATCTATTTTCACACACAGCCTACCTTCCTCCTGGACTTCAGTTTCGGAGCCTCGGCTGAAGATAAAGACTTCATGCTGCAGCTCCGCGTCACCCAACCACCAAGAAACGCGCGTCTGGAGTTTGTTTTTCCTACCTGCGGACCCTCCCCAGCCCCCAGGACACGCCCCTCCTGCGTCATCATTACAACAACCAAAAAAAAAAAAAAGAAGAGAATAACCTGGCCAAGAGGTTTGAGTAACCCCTGGCTGCAGCCCGGAGATCGGGGCGGAGCTAAATGTGGGCGTGGTTAAACGTTTAGAGGTGGGTGGAGACAACTATTTGACTGCTGCCCCTCTCTCAATGGAACCGGTAAACCGCGAGTAGCCCCTTTCTAAGGATTAGAAAGCCCTAAAAACCCACAAAACTCATGTAAAGCATAACATTGGTAATCAAATGACTTGTTTGCTGGATGTCATGATAATTTTAAAGAGCAGATAATTACAGGCGCCATTTTTGATCCAATCTGTTCTGATTTTATTATTCTTTTTTCTACTTTTGTATGGTATGTGTATTTATAGCACATAGGTATTTGTGTCTTTTAGCTATACTTTTGGTACCTATATAAAAGGTTCAGGCATTTGATAGACTATTCTTTAAACCTGTCAAAACCATTTCAATAGTTGATTTTATCAATGCTGCCTTTATTTTAATAGTCATTTCCCAAGTGAGTGTAAAACAGTATAGACAGACACGGGTA
>SSNQ01034508.1:168197-195598 GCA_006942095.1 Nothobranchius kuhntae | reverse complement strand
TTCTTTTCTTTTCAAACCTTAAAATTTAATTTTCATCAAATAAAATCAATTTAAATGCTTTCATGTGAGGTCACAAATGGGGTCATATATCTATCTATCTATCTATCTATCTATCTATCTATCTATCTATCTATCTATCTATCTATCTATCTATCTATCTATCTATCTATCTATCTATCTATCTATCTATCTATCTATCTATCTATCTATCTATCTATCTATCTATCTATCTATCTATCTATCTATCTATCTATCTATCTATCTATCGTTTTGTAGTCTTAAAGTCTCTCTCACCTGCCAGCCAATCAGAAGTGAGCTTGTGCTGCACTTATAAGCAGGAGGAGGCGTTTCTGTCTCCAGCAGAGACATTTGGACCATCGCAGCAGCAGCATGACCAGGAAACTCCAACACCAAGCTCCGGATGATGGCAGGAGCAGAAAAAGGGTAGGAAGTTATTATGATCATGTTTTTATTTATTTCCAACATTAACGATGGCTGATAACGCTGTAACTCTGTCGCTCATAAGCCAGCTCTTGGGTTGCCAAGTTGACGTCATCATGCAGGCTCAAAGGACCATCTGACCTCTGACCTGAACAGATTTATGGAACCAAATCTATTGTAGCTATTAAGCCATTTTCTGTATCAGAGAGGCATATGTATATCTATATTTATATAGATATATAGATATAGATATATATACTGCAGATAGACGTCAGTAAAGCACCAGAAAACTTGAATGTACCTGTCTGTAGATGTTGAAGCCGGTTGTGGAGAAGAAGAGGAGAGATCGAATAAATCAAAGCCTTTCTGAGCTGAGGAGTTTGCTGTTGCTTTCCACGTCTGATCCCGTGAGTCCCGTCGAAGCCGTCGCGTGTTCGCCGCTCGTATTAATGTCTTATAGTGATGATTTGTGTTTCTCCCTCTTTTGAAAAACGGTTTTATCAACAACAGCGACTCCAGAATCCAAAAATAGAAAAAGCAGAGATTCTGGACTTGGCTGTGGAATATCTTAAGAGGTGGACTGATAGGAAGAACTTGAGAAATGGTCAGTCAAGAGTTTCTTTTCCTCCTACGTTTTGTTGCTGTGTTGTCCCTTCCAGCCATACTTTACCCCTCCCATGTGTTTTTACCTCACGCAGACCCTAACAGTCAAACCTGTCCAGCTTTGGGCAACGTTGGTCCCTCAGAGTCCGCCGCTCTTCCGATCCTCGGTATGGAGAATGCAGGTTTCCAACAGTGTGTGTCCCAGCTGTCCAGCTACATGCACAGGATCTCCCCAGCGCAGAGGACGCACCTCGTGGAGGGCCTGAAGCACCACACGGAGAACCAGAAACCAGACCTCCACCACACGATGGAGGTCCCCAGCGCCACATCTGTCGACACCATTTGTCCATCAGACAGCAGGCTGCTTTTCTCCTCCCACTCCCCCTTCCACCCCCTCTCCTGCCCCACGCCATGCCACGAGTATCTATCTCCCCCTCCCTCCCCCTGGTTCTCTCCTCCTTTCCCTGCGTACACCTCCTCACCTCCTTTCCCATCCATTGCCTGTCCCTTCTCCCTCCCCCCCAGCCTCTCACCTCCATCCTCCAACACCAATTTCTGTAGTTTCTCACCCACTCTTCCTCACACCACCAGCCCTCTTGGCCTACATTTCCCCCCGTCTACATCCCTCAGACCCCCCCTGATCCCACCACACAGGGAGGGCTCAGCAGCACGCTCTGTCTCAGCCACTTGGAGGCCCTGGATCTGACGGGAGAGGAGAGGACTACCCAGGGTGTACAGTGTACATATGACCCTAACTGCCTATATTAACTATTTCTTTTTTTTAAGTAGCAAACAAACACGTACGTTATTCTAACCATGCTAATAAAGTTTTTTTTTTGTCATTTATCTTTTCTAGAATGAACAGATTTTAGGGGGAAAACTGACTCACCTGCTTTAGTCTAAAGTTATCTATAAATAAATATATATCCTGACATTTGTTTATGTAAACCTCGTCTTTACACGTTTATGTCAAATCATGTGTTGATTTTATATTTGTGGATGTTTTCTATCAGTGAGATGACACGGTGCAATGTTTTATTTAAAAACACAATCATTTATTAAAGTCTGATTTTACCTTTTCAAGTTTGTGAATGTGTGTGTGTGACTGAAGAAAGTTCAAGAGAATCACAAAAAAGACAAAAAGGTCTTAAAGAGACAATGTGCAGTTTTTACTTGTTGAAAAGGAATTAAATGATGCCCAATTGCTGAAAAAGTGTTGGTGGCTTCGTAACATATCACCATAAAAGTTGGGTTTAAAATACATGGGAGCGGGTCTAAGGCCCAGTCCAAGTACTCTGCAGTGTACTTAGAGAAAGTACGCCGTACGGCTTCAAGTGTGTGGTACACAAGTGTACAAATAATTGCTGAATTGACAGGGGGCATTGCGTGATTGAACGCAATGCATGCCGGGATGATGGTCGCTGTGAAGCTATTTTATAAAAACATTTAACATTCAAACAAACAACCAAACAATTATTTGTAATACATTTTCATTAATTGCTGCTTTGTCTAAAACAGGGATTCCCAAAGTGTGGTGCACGCACCCCTGGGGGTGCGCGAGCTGTCGCTAGGGAGTGCGCGAGGTGAAAAGTGTAATGGCTGCGGAGCTCAGAGAAGTCTGTCAAAAGTCACCATTAGCGTAGCCAGAAACTCATTTGTGGGTGGGCCTAAGAAAATGTAAGTGGGCACAATAAATGTAATTGAAAACAAGTATATTTTGCTTGTGTGTGTGTGTGTGTCCTCCGCACATGTCCTAGCTCAGGGGTCGGCAACCCGCGGCTCTTCCATCCATCTGATGCGGCTCTCTGTGCTTGTAAAATAATGAATGGATATTTAAATAAAATGCTTTATATTTTCCTGAAGTTTACATCTGTATGTCAATTCTAAATGTAAAGATTGTCTGCGTAAACCTGAACAGTTCCAACCCGGTCTGCTGTGTGACCGGGTTGATGCGTCACGCTTGTGCGTAATCATATAGGCGCTTGCTGAGCTGAAGAGGATGTGAGATTCTGGGACTCTCCTCAGACGCCACATTGGAGACAGGAACAAGCGCAATTCAGCCAAAGTTTCATCATCAGGGAACATTTTCTAAGTGACAAGTCTCTCTGAGAGACAGGGTTTGGAAAACTCTTGCTTCAGTGGAAGGAATCTTCCCGCATGCGCTCTGGTTCTGCGACGCGCTCCAAGCCCCTCTCCACATCTTCAGCTCGCTGTGTACCTTATGTAGTACACGCTGACAGTGAGCTGTGCTGAGCGGTGTCCAGCTCAGATGTTCAGATAGGAATCTTTTCTTGAGTGATTTAGCTACATCTGCGATGTGCGTAGAATAAAGTGTCAGTTCGTCTGCATGCGTCGGGGTAATTCTTTCTATTCTTTCTCCGTCAAAATAAACGGTCAAATACGGGAACTGTCCGGTCAACACAAGCCCTACTTTTAACTGTTCTGTTTTCTTGTGAAAATCGATCAAATTTAACTTGATTAACACCAGAGCCAGGCGCACTGCGCCGTTATCTCCGTCACTGTAAATGAGGGAAAAACAAAATGATCAGATCCTTTTCTGACCTTCCCCACCTACAAAGTTTGATTACAACAATCAAACGTGACAGAGCCTGGATTTGTATTCTGAACAGTCTAAACATGTTTTAAAAAGAAACGTATGACAAAAGTGGCACCTGCTCAGTAAAACCACCAACAGGGTGAAAAATATCTAAATATTGTAGCAGAGACGGGCTACAACTTCTGGATCCACTTTATATAAATCGTTTTATTGATTATCGTCTTATGAAAGATAACTTTGACGTACACGAGCGACCGGTACTGGCTGCTGTCACCTGTTGTGAGCAGCTCTCTGCTGTCTGAGTGTAGGCCCCGCCCACAACGCCGCGGCTGCTGCAGTGTTTTCTTTACTGTGGTAAACGGGTAATAATTGCTCTTTGATGGGAACAGGTTGCCGACCCCTGGTTTAGCGTGACGTCTGGTATATATATATATATATATATATATATATATATATATATATATATATATATATATATATATATATATATATATATATATATATATATATACATACATGTATACATACATATATATATATAGCCATGCCCTGATGTGGGGCTGGGGCGTGCGTCAACATGGTCGGGACATAGAAGGGGGTGCGCGGCTAAATAAGTTTGGGAACCGCTGGTCTAAAAGTTTCAGAGCATCAACTAATCATCCTCAAATGAACTACTTTCATTAGAAAAGACATATTCTCAGAAAAGACACTTGATCCTTTTCTCCCGCAGCAATGGACAAAAGGGGCGTGATCAACTTCCGCACTTGATAATCGGGGCATCCTATGCACTCGCACCCCTGGTCGGGATAGCGCATTTGAAGAGCGCAAGTGTGGAAGTGCGAGTATTGAAATTGGATCTAAGTCTCTGCGTGACACCATGTTAGACAACATGTTGCCTTCTACGGGAGCCCGCGAGGACAAAATATTTTAACTCATTTGTATAAAGCTCTTAATAATCAAGCTCCATCATTCATCAGTGATCTGATTGTTCCATATGTTTTAACAGAGCCCTTCACTCTCAGACTGCAGGTTTACTGGTGGTTCCCAGAATATCTAAAAATAGGATGGGAGGCAGATCTTTTAGTTATCAGGCTCCTCTCCTGTGGAACCAGCTCCCAAACTACAATGGTGTTCTGCTGAGCTGTGGTGCCCTCATGGAGGGAGGCCATCGGCTTGAACACTGTTGCTAACCACTTAAACATTCTCCCTCTCCTGATAATTACATTTTACTTTCTTTGACATTGAATATGCTACTACTAGTTTACCCGTTTATTTATAGATTCACTAGGATAAATACAATAAAGTTTATCTCTCACCAAATACAATATTTACTAAGAAACCACAATGTCACCATAGAAACACTACTTGGTATGTTTGTTTGTGTGTGTGTGTGTGTGTGCGTGCGGGTGTGTGTGTGCTCTGTCTTGTCCATCCCCAGTGAGTCGTGGAGGATGGCTGCTTATTCTGAGCCAGGATTCTCTGGAGGTTTCTTCCTGTTAAAAGGGAGTTTTCCTCTCCACTGTCGCTGCATGCTTGCTTAGTATGAGGATTGCTGTAAAGTCACTGACTCTAGTCAGTGACTTGATGCAGTTTGCTGGGTTCCTTATATAGGAAACTTTTTACTGATTTGGCTTAATGAACTGACCTGGATTGGAATGTTTACTAAGTGAAGTGCCTTGAGACGACTCTTGTCGTGATTTGGCGCTTTATAAATAAACTTGAATTGAACTGAACTAGTTTTTCAGCATCACTCCTGGAAAGGATGCTTCTAATCTGGTGCACTGCTGTTTGCACTTGTTATGACACAACCTTAACCCTGTTTCACATAGAATGTGGTACGGATGCAGTCTGGTTTCCATGTGTCTGGACGGACTGTCGTTCATACTGGCTGTGGTTCATCTGCTGAATCATCGGGATATCTGCTCCCATAAGAGCACCACATGATTAGGAATTTGATACAAAACGTTTAAAGGTATTCCAATAAAAATAACATGAACTATTGCACACCATGAAGTGATATTTACGTCATTAAGAAGAATAAAAATAAACTAAAGCAAACAAACAAAAAAAAACAAAAAAAGACAGGTTTTAATTTGAAATATACTGGGGGAATGGTGCGCCAGTCCGTTGCAGGGCAGGACAGTCTTCTACAGGACAGACACACACACACACACAACTAAAGACTATTTAGACAGACCAATCAACCTAACAGTCATATTTTTGGATTGTGGGAGGAAGCCGGAGAACCCAGAGAGAACCCACGCATGCACAGGGAGAACATGCAAACTCCATGCAGAAAGATCCCAGGCCGGGAAGCGAACCCAGGACCCTCTTGCTGCAAGGCAACAGCTCTAACCACTGTGCAGTTGTAGTCCAATCAAATATCTGGCATCTTATTTTTAGTGAAGTACATTATTGTATTTCTAGAAATTTCCAGGTAGAGGTCAGAATTAAGAGGTTGACGGGACACAGGTCTTTCTACTGCAGGAACCGATATGTAGGAGTCAGCCGATGGTCGACACCTACTGCCGATTTTTCATATTTCTGATGTTTTCCACCATATTTTCATGCCAAAATGTGATAAATAATAGTTGATGCACAAACGTTCTGAAGCTGAATCAGTTTTTGAACTCTGAATTTAACTGTTAAATCTTGACTTTGTGCATTGTTCAGTGTTATTACCAGACACCTAAATAAAGCTAATTTAGAGTATTTGTTATGCAGATGTTGTTAGTGGACGTAAAAATACATTTAAATTCTGCGACAGCACTGGGCTGCCGAAAGACGCGCCAGACTTTAAATCGGCTTCACAAAGGACAAAAATCGTCTGACGCCAATATGTAAAAACAATAAATATTGGACTACCCCTAGTCAGAATTGCAAATAAATAAACAAAAACACAGGCTCTGCTTGGAAAAACAAATTACACAGCGTCTTTATTTAGCTGAATATGTTCCACTCAATTCTTCATCAAGGAATGACTAACCCATCGAAAAACGACTTCACCTAAGAAGCATAGAGATGTACTAAATCATACGACGTTTATAAGGAGCAGTATGTAATAATGAAGTAAGAATGGCATTCTGTGGTGATTGGATTAGCCCACCCCATTTTTCAAAGGAAGACTGATGATGTCACTGCCGTTCTCTGAGTATTATCGCCATGGTCTGACCATTTATAAATGACCTTAGCTTCCCTACGCCAAATTGGCGGTGCCGTTTTCTAAAAGAGGCTTTCTCTGGCAGTTGCCAGTTACACATCAGCACCAGAAGGCTCTAGATGACAAGCAAAGACCAGTCATACACAGTAAGCTAATAAGTAGATAAATACACGGTCACGTCCAATGCTAGAAATCTTTGGTGCTTTACGGTAGGGAGCATTTCCTACACTTAATACGGTAATATGCCTCCAGCACTGAGAGTAAGCTTGGTTGTTTACCATATTGCTGTTACTGTTCTGAATGAATCAATAAAGTAAAATGACTCATTATTCACTTCACATACATTTCGCTGTAATATCGAGTTGCTGTTAGCTGAACGTTAGCCTCTAGCCTGCTTCGCCAGAAGCTGTGGCTTCTTAGAGGTACAAGAAATAACTTCTGGGTCGCTCCCGTTTACTGGCTTCAGTTCCTTAAACAACTCTGGAGCTTTTTTAAGCCGACTGGTGTTGGTGTTGAATTACAAATGCCGGTGCTGCCGCATTAGACTGGCGCAGATTCGGTAACCTCACATATTGTAAACAGCAACTACATCCCTCTTTAGGCGTTTTTAGGAGAAAAACTGACAACCGCCCAGCTGGCTGAGAATAAAATCAGTTTTAGAGTAACCTTCCGTCCGATATGATTATTTATTTGTAGGATTCTTACATATTGCTTGTTTAAATAAACAGAAAGGCCGTAATGAAAAGAGGTAGTTATGGTGAAAATTCAGAACCACGAATAACAATCCGCCCATGAACTCTGCTGTGTTCAGCCGTCGTCTTCCATCTTAAACTTGAAACTGTGTATCTGGTCATTATTTTGCAGCTGGTACTGATTGTGTCCTGTTAAAGGTAGAGGCGGTGCTTGTGGGATTGTGTATGTGTGTAGAGGGGGTGGATGTGTTTTGGGCATATGTACAGAGGGTGGAACGGGGTATGTAGGGGGGGGCTGGTATGACATAGATGGCTGTGCATCCATGGCATCCTTCTCCTGTGCTTCATATAAATCATTCATTATTTTTCTCTTTACTCTCGTCTTTATTAAATGGTTTTTGATTAACCTCAGCTCCTCGGCTACCTGTGCTCCAAAGTTGCTGTCACTAAAAGCACCTGCTCTGCTTTTACCAGCCCCGAAAGCAGCCGCCATCTGCTGTAAAATTTTCAATTTCTCCATTTCAATGTCATCAGCAGATTGGCTTTTCTTTTGCCTCTTTGCTGGCCGTGATGGAGAGACAGGAGGGGAAAAGTCGTCGTCATTATGCAGACTGGACTGCTCCTCCACAGATGTTTCTTCAGACATCTGTGAGACGTCATCATCCGGATCACCGATGGGGTCCCTCTCTGCAGCCAGGGCGTCTTTAGCGGACTGCGGCAGCTAGAAGAGTTAAAAAAATTATTATTTTTACATTAAACACCATTGAATAAGCAGTCAGTGATCTACATACGGTGCTTTCAGTTGCACGTTGTGTGACGACGTGGTTCCGCAGAAACGTCAGTGACCTAAAGATCCATTTTTGCTTGGTGGTCAGAGGCTTTCCCCCAGCCTTCAGGAGCTTCCCGTACTGGCTTCTCAGGGCTGTGACCCGCGTCTTCACTTCTTCCACTGAAATCAACAAAACGCATCTCTATCGTGCTCATGCGCGAGACGTTTCCATGAGTTAGCTAAAACCTTACCAGGCATATCAAGAGCCGTAGCTAACTCAGCCCAGCTCCTCTCCCGGTCGTTCCGGTTATGGTAGGCTTTACAGGAAACGTTGTACAAACACTCGCGCTGCTGCCACATACCGACCAGCCGCTCCTCCATCTCTGAGCTCCACCGGCCTCTCTGCTGCGCCATGACGGCTGTTATGATTTGGATTCCCCTCGCCGCGTGCTGCGTGCTGACGTCACCCAGCTTTCTTTTTCTTCTTCTTTTCCTTTTTATGGCAGTTTGCAAGCAACGTGGTGGTGCATTACCGCCACCCACTGGAAGGTTTTGTAGCCGGGGTTACAATACACCACAAACAAACAAACCATCAAACAAACAAACAAACAAACAAACACGATTTGTCAACAATGATGCTGAGTTTAACGTAAACAGTGAGGCTCCCCTTATAAACAGCTAATAAATGGTCAAAAGATACACTAATAATTCATCTGTAACGTTTTATTAATAATCAATGGGCATCTATTAGGTATATTTATCATGCCAACTCCGGGTCGGGGGAGACGTCCTACCTCAAGTGGAGGAGTTTAAGTATCTCGGGGTCTTGTTCACGAGTGAGGGTAGGAGGGATCGGGAGATCGACAGGCGGATTGGTTCGGCGTCTGCAGTGATGCGGACGCTGAGCCAATCTGTCATGGTGAAGAGGGAGCTGAGCCAGAAAGCCAGGCTCTCGATTTACCGGTCGATCTACGTCCCAATCCTCACCTATGGTTATGAGCTTTGGGTAATGACCGAAAGAACGAGATCGCGGATACAAGCGGCCGAAATGAGTTTCCTCCGTAGGGTGGTCGGGCTCAGCCTTAGAGATAGGGTGAGGAGCTCGGACATTCGGGAGGGACTCGGAGTAGAACCGCTGCTCCTCCGGATCGAAAGGAGCTAGTTGAGGTGGTTTGGGCATCTGGTCAGGATGCCTCCTGGACGCCTCCCCGGGGAGGTGTTTCGGGCATGTCCTGCCGGCAGAAGGCCCCCGGGTCGACCCAGGACACGTTGGAGAGGTTACATCTCCAATCTGGTCCGGGAACGCCTTGGGGTCCTGCCGGAGGAGCTGGTGGACAAGGCCGGGGAGAGGACGGCCTGGAGCTCCCTAGCTGGGATGCTGCCCCCGCGACCCGGACCCGGATAAGCGGAGGAAGACGACGACGATGACGACATATAATTTTGATTAATGTTAAAAGGCTAATAACAGGTTGTGCTGTTTATAGTAATGAAGATGTTTATTGATCATAAATAAATAGTCACGTGCTTCACACTTTATTATAAAACTCCCTTTTGGCTTTTATAAATATTTATCAGGCATAAGACAGCTCACTGTTTGGAAAGAGACCAGTCAATTTACCTTTATGCTCACCTTTATTGCATATAAATGCTTATGAAGTGTTACAGATTATATCTCTCTATTAACACAATATGTTACATATTTTATACATGGATTATTTACTGGATCTGATATTATATACATATTATCTATATCTGTTAACAAATCGATTTGTTAACACATCTTTTATTAGACATTTACAAGACGAGCCTCTTAGGTAGTACCCAGTATTTAAATCAGTTCCATGTGTGGCCAGCAGAGGTCAGCATCAACACAGTACAGAGATCTGGGATCTTCGTTCATCTCCGATGACACTAAATAGTGACTGGGCTAAAAAGGTCACTGAGTGTTTCCATCACTGATGGATCCCACCTCATCATTCTGCTGTTTCTTTGTCTTTCAGTGCCCAGCTCATTCTCTATCTGATGATTAAATCTCTATTAGATCTAAATATTTTCAGCAGCAAGGCACCAAAGGATTTGGCCTGAGAAAACAGAACTTATCACATGATAGAACATGTCTTTGGATAATAGTTTTTTTCTTTTCCACAAGAGAAACTTTCTCTGTGTGAGTGCCATCAGTTCTGAGGTGGCCATTGTTCTTTGTCAGAGAAATAAGAGGGTTGGCACATCACAGGGATCCTGATTCTCCACGCCGAGTCTCTGTGGCGTGTTTTCATCATTCTACTTTGGCCCATGAAAGCAGAGAAGGCTGTTCGCATAGAGAAGGAGGATGTTTTCCACGGTTTGGCACATAATTAATAGGGAAAGAAACGATGACTTGGAGTGAGTGACCTGACAGGGGTTTGAAAATTCCCTGGCATTTTCTCAGAAGGAGCTGATCAGAGCTGATCCTGTTACCCCTCTTTAATCACTGTTTTTTGTTTTGCTAGCGTGCATTCCTGATTTAAAGGTGTAGGGTTGTGGAGATGTCAGGGGTTTGTCATGGCCCACTGAGAGCCTGTGAGTTCCTGCATGTTGGTGCATTTCAAAAATCCAGATGCAGAGACACGACCGGTGTCAACCGCTCTCATCCCACATGTGTACACTTGCAGAGCTGGGAAGTATATACAGTAAACAGCATGCATTACGCTGCACATGTGGTGCTTTCTGTAACCATTTTATCTAAAAACTTGTCAAATCTTTCAGGGGGTCGAAAAATTCAGCTGTGAGAGTTCAAAAGGAAAAGTTGGAAGTGTGAGTGTAAAATAATAAGGAGCACAACAAACAACTTTTATTGTTATTCAGCCATTTTCTTTAAATTTCTGTCAGATTTGGTTTGTTGCTGTTCTCACAGAGATACAACCATCTAAACACTAAATCTGGTGTGAAGTGCTAACAAAATTCTCAATATCCTGCAAACAGTTTCTACAGGCTTAAGCAGATTTACCGGCTAAAATATTATTTTTTACATAAAACAGGCCACAAAAAGAGGTGAACTAAATGAGCTTCACAGGCTGCAGGAATCGAGGCTTTCTTTGGAGTGTCTGGGTTTAATCTTCTGATCACCCGCAACCATTTCTTTCTTTTTCATGATCCTTTACGGAGGGAATTAGAAAAAAACAAACATAACTTGTGCAATCAACCACACAGAAAGTGAACCATCATCTTGGCTAAATCTTCCACCAAACATTCAAAACAATCAAATTAAAGGCAAAATATGTTGTTTCTTTCCACACTGTCTGGTGGAATGCGAGAAACATAAAAATTGTAGTCACGTAAAACTCACCTATAGGGAGTTTAAGTCACGCCCATCTACCTTCGGACCACGGGTCCCCGGAAGAACGAAAAAATGAACGTCAGTAAAGGGGAGTAAAAAGTTATTTTCTAATCCCGTTGGCTATGCGCCGCGGATTTCACATATGATGTCCGTGAATTTTAAAGATGCATTTTGATACCAAGAAAGCGCTTTTTTTTTAGCGGGGGGCAAAAGTTCCTTTAGGTTATGTGTGCATCAATAAATTAGAAATGGAGGAAAGTAGAGGAAAAATGGCTGTAGGGAACTTCACTTCCTTCCTTCAAGAGGAAAGAACCACCATAAATCTGGTCATGTGGTAAGTAGCAGCTACGCTGGGGGAGAGGAGATTATGTGGTGACGTCACATATGCGACGCACCAACGTCTGGTGTGTAGTCATTAGGGGTTGCATGACTTAATTTTTTTTAAAGTCGACAGTCAAGTAATGAAAATCGAGTCGACTTCGACTAGTCGTTGATGACGTCATACAACTGAAGCGGCGGGGGGGTCGGTTGGTTCGCTGAAGTTTTTGACAATTAAAATTGCGCCCACATTTTCAAAGTTAAACACATTTCTTTTAACAACGGTAGTTTCTGCCTCAGCCCTCTCCCCCCTCCCCCTGCGCAGCGGCTGCAAACTCACTGATGCACCTGCAGCCTCTCGGAGTTCCTGCTGCTCTAAACATTAAAATAATTATTTCATTTTCTGTTCCTCACTTCTGATTACCTTCAATGGTGTCTGTTTGTTGCAACCAGCAGGTACAAAAACTAACTTGTTTTTATTTGACTATTTTTCTGTCCTGCCTGTTTATTATCTTCCTGCATCTCCTCTCAATCCTAAAGAGAAACTGCTACCTGGGTTCATATATATTCACCTCATGAGTTACCTTTGAACTGCAGTTCTAAAAGATCTACCGACCGCAAAAACAGCGGAGTGCTCGCCGGCCACTTCAGTTAGGTGCGTCACCGAGGACAAAACAGGTGATGCGCCCCGATCCACAGCAGCAAAACGCATCAGGCACAAATAAAAGAATAAAAGACAGAAAACATAAAAGGAAATGAGCGCGTGTTAAATTAGTTTTTGAGGTGGCGACACCTGATTTGATAATGTTACTGTGGCCGTGCTCAGGACGCAGATGTCTGGAGCGCGTCAACAATCAGAGCTTTGCATGCGCAAGCTGGTTAAGGTTAGGATGGGGGTGAGGGGAAGGTTAAATTGCAAGAGGGTAAAGGTCACTATTTGGTTAAATGCCCGTTTTATGGCGGGTGTCAGTACCGACGCTCTGGCACAGCGCGTTGCCTCCCGACGCGCAGGAGCTTGTCACCTGCTGACAGCAGGCTGCTGTCTTTTCCGTGGACTCCATCTAGTCATTATCATGTGACAGCGACTAGTCGACGACAGGCATAAAAAGTCACTACAGAGCGGTGAGGTCGACTAGTCGACTAGTTCATACAACCCCTAGTAGTCATGCTAATTATGAACTTTTACAAGCTGATAAATCTCAAAGTACATGACTGGTCGTGGTCGAAACAACCATCATTACTTTTCATTTAAATTGCAGCACAACATGTGTGTGATCCAGGGCGTAAGGTAAAGCGGATTAGAAAATAGCCTTTTCTGCCTCGTTGACTTGCATTCGTTTTTTTGTTCTTCCGCGGACCCATGAGCCGACCGGAAAGAGAGGAGACTTATTCACCTTATGTTCACCTGTGACCTCCAGGATGTGGGCTCCCTGCAGCCACAGCTCTTTTCCCAGATCATATGTGCTCTGTTTTGTCACTCAGCTGGATCTTTGGGACCAGTTCCTCCGACCGTTACACATTTATAACTTTGGGTCACACACAACAAAGTTTATTTAGCGAATCTGTTGGCAAAATTCAATTCAATTCAAGTTTATTTATATAGCGCCAAATCATGACAAGAGTCGTCTCAAAGCACTTCACACAGTAAATATTCCAAAATAGTTCAGTTCATTAAGCCAGTCAGAAAAAAAGTTTCCTATATAAGGAACCCAGCAGGTTGCAATCCTCATACTAAGCAAGCATAAAGCGACAGTGGAGAGGAAAACTTCCTTTTAACAGGAAGAAACCTCCAGAGAATCCTGGCTCAGTATAAGCAGCCATCCTCCACGACTCACTGGGGATCGAGAAGACACACACGCACGCACGCGCACGCACGCGCACGCACGCACACACACACACACACACACACACACACACACACACACACACACACACACACACACACACACACACACACACACACACACGTGTTTCTATGGTTACATTGTGACTCCGTTGTAAATATTCTATTGGTGAGAGATAAACTTTATTGTATTTATTGCCATGTGCTCGACGGTGAGGTGAGCGGACGTGAGGATCCATTCGCAGGTAGGCAGGCACACAGGAACGATTAAAGGTTTTAATGGAGAACACGCTGACATAGAAACAAGGAAGCGACAAGACACACAGAACTGAGAGGGTTTAAATGAGGGCTGGGAGCTTGGGTGATTGGAAAACGAGAGGCAGGTGGGAGTAATCAGGAGACAACGGACTGCACAGAGTGGGGAGACAGGACAGGGTGTGACATTTATCCTAGTGGATCTATAATTAAACGGGTAAACTAGTAGTAGCACATCCAACGTCAAGGAAAGCAAAAAGTTATTATCAGGAGAGAGAGAATGTTTAAGTGGTTAGCAGCAGTGTGCTAGACGATGGCCCCCTCCATGAGGCCACCACAGCTCAGCAGAACATCGTTGTAGCTTCTTCTGGGGAGAAAAACACTTAGAGAGAAAATAAAGTTAACAGCTGAAATAGCAGAAAATAATACAGTTAAAGAGCAGACTGTAGAAGAAAGCAGTAGAGTGTGGAAAGTGGTCAGTGAGTCCTCCAGCAGTCTAAGCCTATAGCAGCATAACTACAGAGATAACTCAGGATAATCTATCCTATTTAGATGGAGGCATGTTGGAGTCAGGGCAAGGGAGAGCCGTCTTTACCGACTGTACACTCCACCTCCCTCTACTCCCCCACTTGTCCAGATCTCGTGCAGATCTTTCATTACCCTTCTATTCATTTAACCTCTGGCACTTGGGGACTCTGTACATTTTAAAAAGTTTAGAGAAATCAGACCGAAACATCCCGCTGCTTCAAAATTCAGTTTTAACTGGTTCCTTTTTTGACGAGTTTTCGGAATTAATTAATCTTATTTTAAATAAAACTACTAATAATGAGTATTGAATTTCATTTTGTCTGTGAATTTAAATTCTGACAGCATCTGACCTGGAAATATTCCACTTAGTACCAAAGTCACTTCAACCTAAACGTTTTACAGATTCAAATGTTTTGATGCAAAAGGATTTTTTTTTCTTCAGATGAAATTAGAAAACAACTTTTCTTGTTTTATTCTAAAGTCTAACAATAGAAAATGAGCTTGGATACATTTGAGCACATTTTCACTCAGATATCAGCTTCCCTCCAGAACACCTGAGCTGATCCATGCTGCTGCTAAATATCACACACACACACACACACACGCACGCACGCACGCACGCACACACTGTCTTCCTATCTGAATACGTTACCAAAGGGAATAAAACCCTATTCGGAGGCGTTTTATGGTGGATTGCGGTTCCTTGAACTCCATCAGGTCTGTTTGTGTAGGAGTGACGGAGCATTCTTTTGGAGTTGAGTCAATTTGTTTGACTTCTGGAAGCGAGCCCATGGACTCACTGCTCTTTATCAGTAATATTTAAGGACGGCTGTAGGCTCCGTCAGCATCCCGAGTGGAGGAGGTCTCCTCACCCAGATCACATGTCAATACTCAAGAATGTAGATCTGTCACTACCCACAACTAAATATCATTTTTCCTGCCTTTCATTTCTCCCCCTTCCCTATCTTTGTGAGGCTCTTTGAAGCAAACAGTGAAAGGATCCCAGACTGTAGCAAATTACCTGTGCACTGAAACATTTTTGACATAAGTCCTGAGAGACGAGGGCGAGCCACTTTTCCTGGCGGCCCCTTTGGCGTTTTTAATCTGAGGCTGAGGCAGACAGTGGCGTTGACAGAATGATGGGACAGCTGGACATGCTTCCAGGACAGCAGCACTGAGGCAAAAGAAAACCCAGGAGCAGGGCCACTGCAGACGTTTCAGCACGACGTCGATGACCCAGGACAGACAGCCAAAGCAGGACAAGCCAGGACACGTGTTCAGTCTCCATCCTGGCTTGTGCTGGCATCTGGAATGATCATTGTGTAATTACTGGTCTGTTTAGAGTCACATGTTTTCTAATGAAAAAGGCTTTTTAAAAATCGTTTGACTTAAGTTTCGCTGTCAGATCTCTTTAAAAGTCCTCACCCAAACCAAAATAAATAAAAACATTTTCATGTTAACTTCAAAATGATCTAAATTCTTCATCCTCACAGTGGAGCTGGTGTCCACCTCCAGCAGTCATCAGGGCACGTCTCCAGTCCATCACAGGGACAGTCACAAACTCCCATCTAGGAAACAACTTTGAGTCTCTAATTAAAGAAGCATGTTTTTGGTCTGCGGGAGGAAAGTGGCGTTCCTGCACGAGGACAACATGCTAACTCTGCACACAAATGCAGCAGACGGGATTCAAACCTGCAGTTTTCATGATGCAATGCAACAGTGCTACTAACTGCACCTCCACGCAGACTGCGTTTTAAAACTTTTACCTCGGCCAACACTCAGAGTTCAAACAAAATAGTATTTTATTCACAAATCTTTATGATCACTCTCATTTAGGGGCAGCAGTAGCTCAGGAGGCAGAGCGGGTTGTCCAGCAATCAGAAGGTTGCAGGTTCAACCCCAGCTCCAGACAGAGAATTCTGCTGTTGTGTCCTTGGGCAGGACACTTAACCCAATTTGCCTGCTGGTGCTGGTCAGAGGGACCGGCGGTGCCTGTGCTCTGCAGCCTCTCCTCTGTCAGTGCGCCCCAGGGAAGCTGTGGCTAGCTCATCATCATCATCTGTGTGTGAATAGTGGTGTAAAGCACTTTGGAGTCCTCTGAAAGATGCTATAGGTCATTTGTCATTATAGTTTATATGTAATCCAGTCTTTTGACCATTCACAAACTGGTATCATCATCTAAGCACACTGGTTTAGAGAATCTGTTGTGGATGGTGAAGAAAAGGTCATTTAAAATGGGCTGACATGGTCTGTCTTCAGTCTTTTGCTGTGTCCAGATTCAGGGGCTGCATCCTCCAAAGGACCGGTCCAACCCGTCCACGTAGGCCGGGTCCTTTGAACGCAAAGACCAGAATTGAGGGGCTGTGAAATTGGATGGTCTAGCCTTTACGCTCATGTCAGTTCCAACATTTGAAGAGCTTTGTTGTTACTTATCTTGTCCTTAAAGGTATGGTTGACAAAAAAAAAATAAATTTTAATGATTATTTCTGATTATAATCGGTCACTTTGAGTTTTTCATGCAGGCTTAACATGAAAACAGTCTTCTACTCCTATCTACTGTGTTAGCTTCTGATAGAAAAAAAAGGTGAAATGCTAGGATTTGAAAATCCTCACACTGTGATGTCACACTGTGAATTTGATATCCTGGCCTTGCCCATCTTGGCTCGCGGCCGCCCACAGGAAGGCTTGTTAAAAAAATTTTTGCAGCGAGAAAAGTGGAGATTGTCTTGGTGATAGTGACTTTGCAACATGGCTGAACACGTTCTGTTAACCAATCAGAAGCGAGGTGTGTGCATAGCATTAATAATAATTAGCAATTCTGCTGTTCAATTTAATTCAATTCAATTCAATTAAAAAAAAAACTTGAATCATCCCCGAGGGGCAATTGTTTCAGTACAGAAGAATTGGTACTGTGGTCATTCGCAACAAGAGTCGCGCTACCGTTAATTGGATGAAAAGGGGATCACATGAGGATAAATTGGGGAGGGAAATAAAAGCATCCCAGAGTTACTCCCGGCAGGGCACTATGCAAAAAAACAAAACAAAAACACCTCAAACATATAAGCACGAACATCAACAATTCACAACATGAGACACAGAGAGGAAGGCGGGGGGTGGGTGGGTGGGTGGGGTTCTGGGATCCTGTTTCCCCAGCGAGAGCAGCCCTGTATGGCGCTCAGCCACTGTAGCCACAGGTGGGAGGGAGATCTTGGGAAGAGCGCAGAGCACATTGACACCTGCAGGTTGATGACCTCGCCAGGCTGAAGTCCACCAATCCGAAGGCGGGGGGGTAGGTCGGGTTCTCATAGCATCCGTCTGCATTCCTTCGTGGGGGTTTGTTGTTGGCATTCCCAAGGCTGCCATGGCGTCAGATTCGGATAACAAGACTTTGTTTGGGTCAGGCAGAGATAATATTCTCTCTGCCTTGAAGTCTGTAACTGACCATTCCAGTCCTCCAGTGAAGCCAATTCAGGTTTTAAACATCTCCACACCGTCCGGTGACCCTCTCTGAGATGACATCCATTTTGCGCACTAATACTGGTATCGCAGCTAGAACGCTGTCCAGCTTACGATTCACCTCGAGTAACATCCCAGTCTGTGAGGTCTCCACACGGATGGTGCTTTCCGTGGGTGCGGGTCGCCCTCCAATTGCTCCCGTCTTCCCAAATTTCCAGAAAACCAGATATCCTCCCACTCCAATCAGAAGACATCCAGTGATCAACAGGCCAAATATCCACACATCTTCGACATCCTCATTGGACAACTGAGAGAGGCATACAATCCTCCACTCCCTCCAGGAATCGAGCATATGTCCCGCTGCGTGTGTCCCTTGCAGGCAAGTGGGAGCCCCCTCCTCCGTTCTCATCGTAGAAAAAATCTTGTCAATCGTGTTGAATGACCAATTAATTAAATCCATTCTAAAAAATAGGGTTTTTCAGAAGAAATGCAGAGAAGCGCTCTGTGGGCAGACAGGACAAAGAGCCTTTTTTCAGCCCACCTCTGCACCAGCAAACTTCTGCATCTCAGAACAGGAGCATCAAGGCTTTTTTAATGACTCAAAAGGCACCGATCGACTGCAAGTGTATTGAATAAACGAGTAAACCACACCTTTAAGGAGGCACAGCTGCTTTAAATTACATTCAACACAACTGTGTGCTAATGACAACAGCAACACACAACCAATGTAAGGTTTTTATTTTTGTACTGATAGATAATAATATACTCACGTTTAAAACTGTAACCCTCTCCTACTTTGCTCAACATTGTTACAAGAGCAAAAGTCTCAGATGTGACCCACAATGAATCTTGGAATGTCAGTAGGACACATCCGACCATCCTTCAAGTCAGGGGTGGGCAATTATTTTTTCCATGGGGCCACATGAGAAATAGAAAATATTGTGGAGGGCCAGGCCAAAAGGCTGAAGTCAATTATGCATAATATTAATGGTATTTCTTTATAAAAAGCAGTAAATACCATTGTTTCTTCAAGGTGGTAAGAGTAGGCTTTATGTTATAAATGAGCAAAAAGGAAAAAGTGAGGTTGGCTTACAAAAATGTGATTTATTCAAATTTCCCAAGGCAATGGTCAACAAAGTGTGCGCATTTGGTTTTTGTTAAACATTTGTGACTTATATTAGTTAACAGTTTCAGTCACATTCACTCCAAAACACATTTTGAGTTTCAAATATTGTTGGAAAGAGGTTCTTAGCATTCTACAGACACACAGTATCATCTGTAAAATAGCATCACTGAACTGTGATCTTGAGAAAGGTTTTAAAAAAAGTGTCCCAGTTCACTGCTAGTTGCCTACATTTGTGGTCCAAACACCTTATTTTGTGTTTTTAAGCGATTTTTTCTTATTCAGTGAGAGAAATCTAGTCTCTGCTGGGCTTTAACGAGTGCATCAGAGTCAGGTTGAATGTCTGAGGTGGAGAAGCGAAGCACAGCTGACAAATGATCATCAGTGAGAGAGGATCTATACCTGGATTTTGTAAACTTCATCATTGAAAATGCTTGTTCACAAATGTAGGTAGAGCCGAAGAGAACCAACATCTTCTGAGCATGTCTCCTCAGGTTTGGAAAGTTCTCCTCCTTAAGAGAAGAGTAGAAATCCAGCAGAGATCCTGACTTAAAGTGCTCTGCCAGTACTGCATCAGACTGCAGGTCAATGAGTTCCAGCTGCTCATCACTGGGTGCATTATCCACACTGCAGGTAAAGGGAGAGGAAATCATGTGCATTTCATCCTCCATTGTTCTGAGATCTTCAAAACGCCTTGAAAACTCACCATGTAATGCTCCTAGCATGGATGAGCACCTGCTGAGGTGATCAGCTGATGGTGTGACTTCGTTCAGGGTTTTCATGTGAGTGAGTGTTGCTCTCCAGTTGACTTGAAAGAAACTGCAGCTTTCTCATGAAGGCCTTCACGAGGCTGTGCACTTCATGAACAAAAAGGCCCTTGCCTTGCAGTTTGGTGCTCAGTTCATTCATCAGTGCAGTCACATCAACAGCAAATGCAAAATCTGCCATCCAATCCTCATCTGAGAGCTCCGGAATGTCTTTGCCTTTCCTCTCGTAAAACTCTCGAATCTCTGCTTTCAAGTCCCAAACCCTCTTCAGCACTTTCCCCAGGCTGAGCCATCTGACAGCTGTGTGGAGTCCTCCAAAAGAGCCACAAACTGTCTGTGATTCATGGCCCGCGCCCTGATGAAGTTTATTATTTTAGTAAAAACATCAGTAACATGGTTGATTTTTAGCACTGACTTGCACAACACATGTTGGTGTATAATACAAAGCAAAAACACCAATTTTTGATCTGCATCGATTTCTGTCACTTTATCTTGCATGCGTTTCAAAAGTCCCACATTTTCCCTGTAAGATTTGGACAACCGTCTGTTGTGACACCTGACAGTCTCTCCCATTTCAATCCCAGAGTGTCCATGCACGCATTTACCTCTGTAAAAAGATCACTCCCTGTGGTTGTCCCTTTCATTGACCGCATTGCTGCCAGCTCCTCTGTGAGCTTGAAGTCCGTTATCCCCGGACAAATACGAGCAGCTGGGCTGTGTCGGGGACATCACAGCTCTCGTCTAAGGCCAATGAGGAAAAGTCAAAACTTGCCACTTCACGTTGCAGCTGAAGCTCCAGGTTCCCCGCAATGTCCTCGATCCTCCTGGTCACGGTTCGCCTGGACAGCAGGATTTGCTCAAATGCGCCTTTTTTCAGGGCATATTAGTGCGGCAGAGTCCACCATGCACTCTTTGACAAACTCTCCCTCCGAAAACGGCTTGCTGTTTTTAACTATTTTGTGGGAAATCACAAAGCTGGTCCTGGTTGCTGCATCCCTGGATGTGTGAAGCTTAGTAAAAAAAGCCTTGCTGCTTTTGCAACTTTGCTAGCAAAGCTTCGGATGTCCGTGCCCTCTCAGCATCAGACAAGTTCTTGTATTTTTCCGAGTGTTTCTTGTCGTAATGCCGACTCAAATTGCAGTCCTTAAACACGGCAATCTCCTCCCCGCAAACCAAACACACGGCTTTACCTCCGACTTCAGTAAAAAAAATACTTAGCAGTCCAATTTTTGTTGAAAATCCTGCATTCGGCATCTTTCTTTTTTTTTTTTTGCCTGAGCGGACATTTCTGGGGCTACAGTCACCATGTCAACCGCGGGCACTTGTTGCTATACGTATTGCGTCATTGTGCACGTAAAAAACAACTTCAAAATAAAAGCAATGCAGCCTTAGCCCATGCAAGAGGTAAAATGAGAAAATACATTTATTTTGTAATTTCCAATTAACCTTACGCGGGCCGGTCAAAGTCAACCAAAGGGTCGTATGTGGCCCGCGGGCCGTAAAATGCCCAGGTTTGCTTCAAGTCTTTGAATTTGGACAGCCTTCCTCCCAGTGCTGTGATGCAAATGACCTTCAAATGGGCCCTGAAAGGATGCAGCCCCTGAATTTGGAAACAGCCTTTATGTTACATTAAAGTAGGTCATGATTAGCTTAGTTTAATGCAGTGACAGTCATTGTATCTGGGCATCCAAATATAACCCAGTAATAGAACAGCTCCCCCTAGTGGCAGGCTGCAGTACACATTCTGAAATAATGATTTAACCTTTAGTGAACACAAGTGAGCTTTCAGACATTTGACTTCCTGCCCAATCCTTCCAATTTTCGGTTGTTTTCTATACCCAGAGTAATAGAGACTTGTTTTTACCTTCTTGGTGACAGGTTTCGGCTACAGCAGTTGCCTTCGCCCAAACTTTAAAAAACATATATCAACACAGATATCTCTGTATGTATTTATTCACACAGTGCTTTCAGAAAAAAATAAAAAGGAGTGAAAGCTCTACATATTAACAGAGGACCATTAGGACTCTTATCCTAGAATCTAGACCAGGGACCTCAACTGGTGGCCAGCGGGCCACATCCAACCCACCACACCTTTCCGCCAGGCCCCCCAACCCTTTGGGCCCTAACGTCCCTCAGTTGGGTGACTTTGAAGTTTAGCAGCAAAAATTCATGTTTCAAATATTAATAATTTTTTACGTTCTCCAAATGTAACTAAAACTACAATCAATACAGTTTAGGTGGAAAACAAGGACATTTTAAATATTATTACATTTAGATACAATAATACTTAAACTTTATTTTAGAAGAGGATCTGGCCCTCACTGTGTCTGCTAGAAAAAACTCCGGCCCTTGAACAAATGTAGTTGAGGACCACTGATCTAAACCGTCATTTGCCAAAGCAAAATGATTTGCTTTACATGATGGTCTAGCAAGGCTCCACTGGAACCTTCACAGTTCTGACCAGTATTGTGGCTGGCCAATCACAGCACTCTATCAGTCAGGTGGGAGAGTTTTAGTGCACCTGGGGTAACAAGATGGCGATGGCTCTGCAGCGGTCCAATCACAGCACTCTGTTGGTGGCAGTGGTGGCGCCAGGGGGGTGCTAGGGGGCGCTATAGCTACCTCTGGACTAGTCATAGCACCCCCAAGTAAATATTAGAATTATTATTATTTTTTTTACAGTTTAATTTTAATTGAACGTGTGGATGTGATGATATTTAACACACAAAACAAAAATAATCAGTAAATTATCATATAGATAGTAAAAACTTAAACCAAAACAGGAAATTGATGTTAACCTTTGACCTAAATTTCCACCTGTGAACGAGTGAAAGGTAGAGCTAGTGGTAAAACGGATCAGTTTTTGTTGCCCACATTTCCACGGGTTCAGTCAGAAACGAATGAATGTTTGGAAGTGATCTCAGACCCACAAAAACCTACGGATCTGGATGAAGAGAGTCAACCCTCAACCGCCGCAGCAGTCCAGGGTTCTGCCGCTGGAAATGCTAACGCTAACGTTAGCTAACCTTGCAACACTATAGATGGTTTCAGGGGCGGATTTAGGACTGAAGAAGATCCGGGGCTTAACACACACGCGCACACACGCGCGCGCACGCGCACACACGCACGCGCGCACACACGCATGCGCGCACACACGTGACACGCACTAGTCAACATCATATATATATATATATATATATCTTGTACCACATAATGTTTAATCTGAAGCTACATATTCAGCATATTCAGGGCAGAGTATTGTTCCTGTTAGTGTTTAGTGTGAGATGATAGTAAATATTCCCTTCTTTCTCCAACAACTTTACCTGACAGTAAGCTAACTTTAGGCAAACCAGCAGCACAACAAATATTTTCTAATAAGACTCACAAACCTGAGTCAACACCAGTCTCATCAAAGCTGGGGTTCTGTCGTTGTACTTTTGGTCTAAAAAAACGTCCTTATGTCCATCTTCACTCATGCGTTTCAGACAGAGAGTGTAGAAGAAGCCAGCTGCTGAAGGGCTTTTCTTCAGTGGTGGAGGCTCAGGCAGGCTGTACACTGATTGAGTGGTAGAGTGTCCGCCCTGAGATCGGGAGATCAGGGGTTCGACTCCTGGTCGGACCATACCAAAGATTTTGAGAAAAATGGGACCCAGCATTAAGGGGTTGGATTGGGGGGTTAAGCCACCAAATAGTTCCCGAGCGTGTCTGCAACTCACCGCTCCCCCAGGGGATGGGTCAAATGCGGAGACTAATGGGACTTTACAAACTACTGCCAGCTGCGCTCTCTCTGTTGGACTTTGGTACTGCATGTTACTTCCGCGATTTAGATCCGGGGCTTATCATGAAAGATCCGGGGCTTCAGCCCAAGTAGCCGGGCCTAACACCGCCCCTGGATGGTTTTCTGCAGGCCCGGAGTGGCTAATCGGGAGGGTCTGGAGAATTCCCGGTGGGCCGCGCGATGTTTGGGCCGCATGGGCCGGTGCTCTCGTTTTTGTTTTTTATCATTTTTATTTTTTTGTGCCGGTGTTCAGTCATGGCACTGAGGCCGCCGGGCTGATCTCATACGCTCCTCCCGGCTGTCTCTGGCTGGCTCTACCTGCAGGCTGCCGCTCGTTATTTTTTTTTCCCTGTATGCGCCTGTGCGCACCACGTGACCATGCAGTTGCTGGAAAGATGGAAAGTAGAAAGAGCAAGGGTGGCGCGGAGAAGGCAAGAATTAAAAAGAGGAAAGCGCTGGAAACAGATGCAGCTAAATGTGCAAAAATGAGCACCTTTTTTTCTCAAACAAGCTCGTGGTCTTTAACTTCAAATGAAGATAAAACGGGTAAGGCAAGTCAAGATGTTAAACTTTACCGGCTGCAAATCACCATTCAAGTTAATAAGCATCAATAATGAATTATATGGCATCATGACATAACGTTATGTAATATAATTAACAGTATGATGTGACTGATGCCACCAAACTGTCTTGTAGCCCCTCAGAGTCAAACACAAGATCCAGAAGGCCTAATAAGCACCAGGCAGAAGCCCACAATTCCAGAGCGGGCATGTACAGGTAGGATTACTTATTGAGTCAGTGAACTGAATATTATTAAAATTTATATGATGAAAACTATCCTGGCTCTATATGAAAGTGTTCTAAAATGCTAGATGATTCAGCATTGATCAGAAAGCTTGTAAAAAAGGAAAATGAATGCTGAATTGTGACCATTTTCACACAATGTAGTGTCAGAAGAAGAGCCAGGAGCCAGCAGTGAGGTATTGCTCCTGTTGGGATAGAAGGTGAGCCAACTCATGTGCAAACAAGCAAACATCAGTTTCATTATAATAATTTTAATGTCCAAATGATAGTAGTGACCTGATGTATTTCTGTTAGTAAATGCACAAAGCCCACAACAGATCGCTATTAGAATGAAAGTAAAATGAAATAAGCCTGCATATTTTGCCATAGAAAATATTTTAATTGGTTACAAAAAATGTGTTTTCCATATCAAATGTGCTAAAGCTTTCCAGATGATTATTTTAATTGTGTGCAGGTGAGTCTAGGGAAACTGGAAAAAGTGTGAAAGGGAGTGCTGAGTCAATTCATTTTAAAGGTTTGAAAATCTCAGAACAGCTGTTTGAACAGAATGTAGATTGTTATATTGTTAGAGAATGTGTTGTAAAGAACAATGTTGGAGATGTGCACTGATGTTCAAATAAACCTACATTGTAAAGCAACTCTTCCTTGCACTGAATTACAAGGCTTTACCGAGTAGTGTGCTTTTGTAGACTATACATATAAAGTTCTAACATGATTTTAATAATAATTCGTTAAGTGGGCCGGTCTGGGGTCTGAAACTCCAGGGCTGAAAATGTGTCCCACTCCGGCCCTGGTTTTCTGTGTGGCTGTATGTGTTTATGATTTCATGGAAAAGTCAGCGATTATTCATATGTTTATGATGTATATTAATGATTGTTTCAGGTGTTGTTGAGGTGTTGTGTACGCATGTGTATCTGCTAGTGTTGAAGGTGTTTTAGAGAACAATAGGTACGCATGACCACTTCCTTCATAGCACCCTCAATATAGAGACTAGCTCCTTCATAGCACCTGCAGAAAAACATTTCTGGAGCCGCCACTGGTTGATGGGTGGGATGTTACTGAAAAATCAAAGATGGCGCTGACTCGTTGGAAACGACTTTGGCGTCAACTTTGGTCTATTTAGACCTGGGCCTTTCTTTGAGCCAAGAGCAGATAAAGGTACTTAAGTTTATTTATTAAGCATCTTATATGACGGAGTATGGCAGACTGCCTTGTTGACTGGCATTGGTGAGTACGTCATGTTGTTTGTTTCCCAATAGCATGTGGACTCAGTTTGAAAGACAACCATAGATCCCGCCGATGCACCCCCCCATGGTGGTGTCATGGTGTGGAAGCTGTTTTCTTGGCACAATTTAGGCCCCTTAGTGCCAGTTGGGCATGGTTTAAATGCCACGGGCTAGCTGAGCATTGTTTCTGACCATGTCCACCATTTCCAGCAGGATAATGCACCATGTCATAAAACTCGAATCATTTCAAATTGGTGTCTTGAACATGACGATGAGTTCACTGTACTACAACGGTCCCCACAGTCACCAGATCTCAACCCGATAGAGCATCTTTGGGATGTGGTGGAACGGGAGCTTCGTGCCCTGGATGTGCGTCCCACACATCTCCATCAACTGCAAGATGCTGTCCTATCAATATGGGCCAACGTTTCTAAAGAATGCTTTCAACACCTTGATGAATCAACGCCATGTAGAATTAAGTCAGTTCTGAAGCTGAAAGGGGGTCACACACCGTATTAGTATGGAGTTCCTAATAATCCTTTAGGTGAGTGTGGCTTGCCAGGCCACATTTCTCCTGTTTTCTAAATGACATGTATTATGGTTTTTCCCTCTGTTATTGTCAAGCATTACAGTGGTTTATTAGCACGATAGACCTGCTGATGCTACAATGGAACGTGGCTGGACCGTCGTGCAGAGCAGAACCTTACTGCTATGGTTCGTCTAGATTTGTAGACTAGAGGTTTGTGAAACCTTCACACTTTTGCTACTAACTGGTACGATTGTGTGCTAATTTCTTTCACAAATAATGACAATTAAGTAAAAATTTTAAAAGTCCAAATGCAGAAAATACAAACATCTCTAATCAAAGCATTTAGCTTCCAGCAGTTCTTCCTGACAAATCATCTTTCCATTGGCTTAAAACAACCTGTATTATCATGCTGACCCTTGATAACAGTGAAGTATATTTGCAGAATGATACAGTCAGTCCATAGAGATGCTTTAAGTGCATTTGTCTCTTTGGTGGGTAAAGCCTCGACATCTCATCACCCCATCGTGGAGCTTCTTTGTCGTGACAAACGTGCTTAAAGCAGACAGGAAGTAACTTGAGCCAAACGGGAGGGAATCAGGGCAATTATATTTGACATAAGGAGCTTTTTACTCATGCAACACTGCTCTCCACTTTCAAGAACTGCTATCACATTGGTCCAGCGGGGTTTTCCTTCTTTTGCTCAATCTGACAAAGTCGCTTAATTAGAGTTGGTGAACAATGGACGTCTCTTCAGACATTCTTCTCTTCCTGAGGGAGCTTGCTGCCGTGCCTCACCTTTTGATTCAAAGCCTGGTCACTGTCAGCAGAATCGACCCTGAAACTGGGTACGGTTTGATTTCACATCACTGCAGTTTTATTTAAAAGCACCAAGAGTTAAGTCTTCTGGTCATTTCTGTTTGATGTTAGTCACAGATTCCCCCCTCCCAACCCCTCCTTGGGTGGGTTGTGACCCCACTTGCCTGCAGCCACTGCAGGTTACAAACTCTCACCCTGTAATTCCAGGGGTGTATTAAAATTCAGCTTCAACTTAGCAGGTCAGAGGTCAGGCTGCCAAACAGAGGTGCCAACAAAAATAGCCACGGATACATTTGGACCATCTAAAAATATCAGCGCCTGTCCATTATGGGAAGACTTTGTGTTGCAGCAGCAGCTCTGGAGGAGTTGACTCAATGGTCCCAGAAACAGGAGGCTGATTTGTTAACACCCCCCCCCCCC
>SSNQ01034508.1:89485-168041 GCA_006942095.1 Nothobranchius kuhntae | reverse complement strand
CCCCCACCCCAAAGAGAAAAAGAAGAAAAAGAAAAAGCACAGGTCAGATGGTCTGGATGTCTTTTCCTCCATATGTAACCTCATACTGCTGAGAAAATGTCAGGCTAAAGAGGGTGGACATCACCGTCTCTGGGACCTTTGGGGGCCCGTTGTACTGACTAATAGCGCAGTGTGTTCTTATCTCCTCAGCGTAAGAATTCAACCTCCTCTGCTGCACGAGACTACACCATCTCAAGCTTCTGAGCAACTAAATTCACATTAAAGAGGGTCTAAATTAAGCTCGTTTGTTTGTTCCTCTGCATGGCTGACTTTAGGTTGCTGTTCTATATTTAATGGAACAAAGTGACGATTCAAAGTTACCGCTAAGAGATAAATCTATAAATACAAACGGAACCAATGTTTTTTTTAGAGTAGAGCCATCAGAACAGCGTTCAGACTATGGAGTTGCATTGCCAGCAGGGTGAAAATGCTTTTTTTTTTTTGTTGATGTCGTTAGAAGTTGTACAAGTTGACACCTGGCAGCACTGCTGCAGGTGAACCGAGTGTGCTCTTCGCTGGGGATCTGGGGATTTCCACTGCAGTCCCCCTCGTAGAAACACGTATAGGAAAGAAAACAAGGAAATTACACACTTTAAGTGCCATATACCAGCACTTAAGGTGTGTAGTTCCTTCAACTGTACTCTTTAGTAGACCCACACTGATCTTTCTATAATGTGATTGTTCATTTGTTTAATCAAAATAAACATTTGCATCTAACCCAGCCTTTCCACTGGACGCGTTAGCAAATGCATGAATGTAATAGATGCATTTCACCCAAAAACTCCTTTCCCACTGGGAGCGCTTCACGTACTAAACAGCAGGAAAAGCGTTCCAAGCAGCTGGTCCGGTGAGGTGATGAAAACACTAGAAAACTGCAAGACCACACTTGATTTTGGCAGTTTACGTGATAACAGCTAAGGAGAACGATGACAACATGCATCCAAAGAGGTTAGTGATGTGTTTTCTGTTCTGTTTACCGAGGCAACACAGGTTTGTTGAACGTTTCTGGATGTTTCTGGATGTTTTACACTCAGGGTTTGAACTGCACAAAGGGTGCTGGGGTAGACATGTCGGCTGAAACCTGCAGCAAGCGTGAATCTCCGGGTTTGCAGCTGTATACTATTGTGGAATTCATATGGTTGGGGGCGGGGTTTCTTTCAATCCAAGAGTCTTTTTTCTGGGTTGAAGGAATGGCTCACAAAGGTAACTTATATTTGATAAGAAATGACATCTCAACAGTGCCAACGGTAACATTCTATCATATGCTGTACCTACTGTTGCCCTTCAAGGTGTTTGATGCAGGCCCTTTAAATCTCTGTGCCTGGAACCATTTTTGTTTTCAACAACAAAAAGCTAATAAATATCTTGGAGTCTATTCCTGAATGAATGAAAAAAGAGCTTCCATGGTTCAATTAAACAGATAAGGATTACACTCCAAACTCACCCACATGTAAAATTACAACATAAATATGTTAAATTAATAATAATTGAACAAATAAAGTGGACTTATTATGCAAACTTACTTTTTGGGTTCTATTGTGCCGACATGTTGGTCTCTACCTCTACAAACATTCTGAACATGAATGGAACCGGTCTAAATATTTTCTGTGCTTGGTTTCAGAAATCAGATGCTTCTAAGAGCCTTTTGAAAAGTCGTTTATTGTGATGTCACAATAAGGAAAATTAGCATAGGACCTACCCTCAGCTGTTGACGCCGGTAGAGCAGCAGCTCAACTCATAGACCCTCCCAGATTTCAGAGCTCCTTACATCACAGAAGCCAATCAGGAAATGGATGGGTGTGTCTAGCGGCAGCTTATTTGTTAAACGGAATGAGTGCTGAAGCAACTCATTCTGGAAGGTACTGAAACTGTCAAGAATAAAACAGTTGAGTTGCCTTCATGTGAGAGGGATTTTATGCTAAGAACTTCACGAACATGTTTTGTAAAGACCATAGAAATGTTATTACTTGTATATAAAGAGGAAAAATATGTTCCTTTTAATAACATCAGTTCCACAAATAAATATCTAATTCAAATAGAGACCATTAATTCAGTGGTCACCAACTCTAGTCCTTTAGGGATACCAACCTAACACTTTACCAAATGTCCTGCTCAAGCACACCTGAATCCATTTTTTTGATCACCTCCATAATCACAGTGAGTTTTACAGGATGTCCCTTTAATTACCCAGGCCGTTTGTTAAAACTGGAGCAATAAAACTGCTAAAAGTTGCAGGAGCCAGCACACATAGGTGAGCCCCATATGGAAGATATATGAGCAAGCCGTATGGGTCCCACAAGGGTTTGTCTGCAGCTTTCAAAGTGGCCCCACATGGGTTTGCCCACAAAGACTCTAAACCCTCAGAAAACCCATAGGACCCGTTAAAATCTATATGGGCAAAGATTTATCTGTGCAAAGCCCTGTGGGGCCATGGACAACCCCTGGTGGGAGCCATACTGTTAGCCCATATGTATTCCATATGGGACCCACCACCGAGAGGAGCCCGTTGAGGTGGCTCGGGCATTTGGTCAGGATGCCTCCCTGGTGAGGTTTTCCGGGCACGTCCAACTGGGAGAAGACCTAAAGGTAGACCCAGGACACGTTGAAGGGACTATGTCTCTCACCTGGCCAGGGAATGTCTTGGGATTTCCCTGGAGGAGCTGGCCAAAGTGGCTGGGGAGAGGGAAGTCTGGGCCTCTCAACTTACCACTGCCCCCGCGATCCGACTCCGGATAAGCGGATGAAAATGGATGGATGGATGGATGGATGGGGCCCACCTATGTGTGTTGGCTGGAATGAAAGCCCTGGAGGATTGGAGTTGGTTACTAATACGTTCAACCAGGTTACAGTGGGTCATCTCAAAAGCAGTCATCAGAAACGGTTTAATTCTGACTTTATATACAAGCTAAAAGCTAGTCTGAGTGATCAAACATCTGCTAATATCACACTAACATTAGCATTTCTTTATAAAGTCTAAAAAATACTAAACTACTCGACGCTCCTGTTACTGCCTTTTTGACTGTGGTCATAATCAAAAGCACGTCATACATTTAAGACGGTAGCAAAGTCTATAAGTGAATCAGCACTAAACACCAACACTGGAAAGTTAGCATTAGCATGATTCCTGCGGTGTTTATTTTTGACGGTGACGTTCTCCAACTCGAGGCCCTCTATGAATGTTTCAGAGACACTCCTGTTATCGGTCTCTGAGAAGTGTTGCGTGAGCCGATGTGTGGAGTTTATCTGAGCTTTTCTTTTTCTCTTTTCATCCAGTTTTCATTTCAAAGGTTTTCATAATAGATGCCTCCTCTTGAAGGAGACAACACTTATCTTTCTGGCTCCCCCAGCTCTTTTCACTGTGGTCTGAGTGTGCGTGGACCACCAACCTCTCCTCTCTGCTGAGGAGTAAAAACAGAGAGATATGATGAAACAGATGAAATTCTGCTCAGAGCTACGGGACCTGATGGTACTTTGTCTAGCTCATCAAGATGACTCTGATAGGACATCGTGATAAGTAACATGAAAGTACTCTGTCATCAGCTTTCTTCTTCTTCTCATTTGTACAGCATAACAGCAAGCTGGACAGGCTAAACCTGTGTGCTTTTTGAAGGTGCATTTTGGTGCATTTAAATCAGCTGTGCAGATGTGTTTTTGCAGAATAATCTGTTACATGCATGCCAAGTTTAAGTGACCTAATTTTCCAAGTAATATCTCAAAGAATGAGACAATAACAATAATATTAACCGCTGATTTCAGGAGGTCATGAGTTCCAGTGCCAGGCTGGCGGTGCTCTCTGATGTGAGAGAGAGAATCATAGGGCCATGCATACTTTCTCTCCTCCTTGTTAACCTAAAAAAAACTATTCTTCAAAGCATCCTATCTCACCTTATCTTTTACAGCTATGATGGCTACCTGTCAGGCTGTTTCATGTTATAGTTAACGATCGTTCTGCCTTTCAGGATCTGTTTTCCTTTCAATAAACCAGCTTTTGGACTTAGAAGCCACAAGTCCTCTTGTTTTCTATATGGAAGAAATACGGTCTCACCAGAGTATGACCGTGGACATTGAATTCACAGCATTTAATGTTTATTCTGTTAAATAATATGTTTTTTAACCTAAAATACATCAGCATGTTGGCGAGCGTAACAGGCGTTAGCTCGGGTGATGGAAGCTCGTGCTATGATCCAGGCGTTCTTGCAGCGCCTCACTAGGGATTGCGCGGCAGGTACAGCAACTTCGGGCTCCTGGTGGGCGAAGACCGGGGGCTGGTAGCCATAGCAGACCTCGAAAGGGGACATATGAGTGGTTGAAGAGGTGTGAAGATTGTGGGACAGCTCTGCCCAGAGGAGGCATTTAGGCCATTGCAAGGGTTGGGCCGAGACAAAGCACCGGAGGCACTGACCCAGCTATTGGTTAGCCCGCTCCATCTGACCATTGGTCTGCGGGTGATAGCCTGAGGATAGGCTGACCGATTCTCCCATTAGGTGGCAACAGGCTTTCCAGAATCGGGCCGTAAACTGGGGACCCTGGTCGGAGACCACATCGACAGGGAAGCCGTGGAGGCGCACCACGTTCTCCAGGAATAGTTCCGCCGTGCGTCGGGCCGGAGGGAGACCCGGAAGGGCGATGAAGTGGACAGCTTTAGAAAACCGGTCAGTGACCGTGAGGACCGTGTTGAGGTTGTTCGGGGGGAGTCCTGTGACGAAATCCAGACCCACGTGGGACCACGGACAGCTGGGCACCGGAAGAGGTCTGAGGACACCAACAGGGGTCTGGCTGGGTGTCTTGGAGCAGGCGCAGATGTCACAGGTGCTAGTGTATTCCTTAACATCCCTCGCCATGCATGGCCACCAGAGTGCTCGTTGGAGGAACTTCAGAGTTCGAGAGAACCCCGCGTGGCCAGACAGGCGTGACGAGTGGGCCCAAGAGAGCGCCTCGCTGCGACAGGATGTAGGGACATAGAGATGACCCGCGGGGGTCTCTGGAGGTGCGGGGTCGTCCCGGAGGGCGTTCTGGATAGCCTCCTCCAACGGCCACCTTAGGTGGGCCAGGAAACGGTGCTCTGAGAGAATTGGTACAGGCTTGGACGTGGGCGTGGAGTGTGTGAACTGGCGGGAGAGGGCATCAGCCTTCTGGTTCTTAGTTCCAGGGCTGTAGGCGAGATGGAACTCATAGGGCTCGAAGAAGAGGGCCAAGCGGGCCTGGCGAGGATTGAGCTGCTTGGCGGATCGGATGTGAGTCAGGTTCTGGTGGTCCGTCCAGATAGTGAAAGGCTGGGTGGTGCCTAGAAGCCACTGTCTCCACTCCTCCAGCACCCATTTTATGGCCAGCAATTCATGATCACCCACGCCATACTTCTGCTGGGTGGCGGAAAACTTCCTAGAGAAGTAGGCGCAGGGATGGAGTCTGTCGTCGGGCCCGTTCAAGGCATCGACTTCGACGACAAAGGGCTCCGTAGTCTCTGGATGGCAGAGGATAGGGGGCCGACGTGAATCGGGTGACCAGGTGGCGGAAGGCCCGAATGGCGTCTGGAGTTAGACGGAACGGTTGGCTGGGTGGGCTTGGTCGGGTGAGGGAGCTGAGTGGTGCCACAATGGTGCTGAAGTTCTTAATAAAACAGTGGTAGAAGTTGCAGAAGCCCAGAAAACTCTGTAGCTGTTTTAGGCTCGTAGGAAGGGGCCAGTCAGTGACCGCCTGGACCTTCTGAGGGTCCATGGTTATGCCCTGATCCGAAATCATGAAGCCCAGGAATGAGAATGTCCGCTGGTGGAAAGAGCATTTCTCGGGCTTGCAGTATAGGTTAGTGTTCAGGAGCCGGGTCAGGACAGCACGAACATGGTGGAGGTGTTCGGCCTTGGACTTGGTGTAAATTAGGATGTCATCCAGGTAGGCAAACACCCACCGGCCCAGCATGTCGTGGAGGACATTGTTAATGAGGCGTTGAAATATGGCGGGGCTATTGCACAACCCGAAGGGCATGACCTGGTACTCCCAATGACCGGTGGGTGTGATGAATGCGGTCTTCCACTCATCCCCAGCTTTGATGCGGACCAGATTGTAGGCGCTCCGGTGGTTCAGTTTTGTGAAGATCCGCGCCTGGGAGATGGAGTCCAGAGCAGTCGTGAGGAGTGGCAGTGGATGGCGGTCCCTGATAGTGATCTTGTTGGACTGGAGAGGTCTGCCGTCCACCGAAGTCATCGGAACAACTCGTTCCAGGGGAGTCAGGGGGATCCGTAGGCGTTTAGCCAGATCCACGTCCATGAAGTTGTCGGCGGCCCCCGAGTCCACCAGAGCATGTACCTGATGTGAGGTCTCGTCGTGAAAGAGAGTGACAGGAAGGAGGAGTCGGTGGGAAGAGATAGGGGCAGAGGGTGACCCGGGCTGAGCTACCCCAATACTCAGTGGGTTCCTCCGTTTCCCGGTCGTAATGGGCAGTCCAGGCGCCTGTGGTCGGGAGAGCCACAATAGGCACAGAGACCCTCACGCCACCGTCGCTGTCTCTCCTCCGGGGGAAGGTGGCCTAGCTGCATAGGCTCCTCAGTAGAAGTGGGCCCGGAAGTTGGCGTTGGTGAACGAGGAAGAGGTCCGGGAGCTCTGAGTGGGCAAGTGGAGGACCTGGGTTGAACCAGAACCCGCTGGTTGATGCGCAGCGCCAGGTCGGCAACCTCATCCAGGGTCTGGGGCAGTTCTTTTCCCGCCATCTCTTCTTGGATGTAGGGTGCCAACCCCTCCAAGAAGACAGCTTGAAGGGCAGAGTCATCCCACTGTAGTTTGGCCACAATGGTGCGAAACTCTGATGCATAGGCACACACCGAACGTTCCCGTTGGCGGAGCTTTAAGAGACGTGCTTCAGCCCCCACTTCGCTACTGGGTGAAACGAAGGTCTTCCTGAGGGCGGCCACAAAAGCAGCATAGTCATTGCAGGCAGAGGATTTAGAATTATAAAGAGCAGCGGCCCACTCCTGAGCGCGTCCAGAAAGTAGGGAGGTGAGGTGCGCAACCCGAGAGCGGGCAGTGGGGAAGCGTCCTTGTTGGCACTCGAATTGCATATCGAGGGAGGCGAGCAGACCATCTGGGCTCCCAACCTCTCCATTCCACCTCTCCGGTAGGCTGAACTGCGGCTCCTCCTTAAGGTTGGTTTATGCTTGACGCGTCCGCGAGGTCCGCACGGCTCAGCGCGGAAAAGTTGCGTCATTTTGCGTCATTTTAACAACCACGCCCCTCCACCGCGTCTCCGCACGGCCCAAGATTTCCGCAACGCGCACCTAGGAAAATTTCTAACCACGCGGACGGTCGGACGCGGAAAAACATGGCGGACCGGCAAGAACTAGTATGGCAGAGGTTCGTAAATACAGACATTTGTATGATTCAGCTGTCAGAGATCACCGTGATCAACATGTTGTTAATAATTCTTGGAGAGAAATAGCTCGCACTGTCGGAAAAGACGAGAACACTGTTAAATATGCTGAAATGCCGTGTTGTAAACAGTCATTTCTACTTCTACTATGGTGTAGTGTTGGATGCATGCCGTAGAGCTCCATGCTGCCCCGTTCAGTTTGGGAGAATATTGGCTCACCGCAGAGACAAGCCGCACAAACCATAAACGCTGCGAGTTGTGAAGCGCGTTCCATCCGCGAGCCGCATCACCGCGCGGAAAGTGAATGCGTCAAGCATAAACCAAGCTTTAGGTGGAGCGAGGGCTTGCTGCTGGAGAGCATTGAGGGATGTGGTCAATTGAAGGGTGAGGTTGGTCAGGGAGTTCACCTTTGTGTTGAGCCAATCTACCAAGGCGTGGACCTGAACAATCTCATTCTTCATTTGCTCAAACTCCGCTGGGTTAACGGACTCAGTCATCCTGTCAGACTGGTCGGCTGAATACGGGAGTTGAGCTTGTAGAGAGCGTGGTCTCACAGACGCGGAAGTGATAGCGTCGGTGAAACGCCGGCTCACAGTTTAATCTAGGAATCCCCGAGCGTTCGAGCATCAATGAAGTGACATGGAAATGCTGGGTTTTCCAGAAGTAAGTAAGAACACTTACTGTGAGCTGAGAGTTCGTAAGTTGGATCGGTTGCTTGGAAACTCTGATCATAGATCCGAAGAAACGGTGACTGAGTGGTGAGCTGGGGAGGCGACTTCCGTATATAGTGGCGGTTCGTGATGTAGGTGTGACGTGGAGGGAATCCCCGCAAGGGGCATGCTGGGAGTTGTGGTCCATGGTGGAGGTCGGCTAGCTGGGAGAGGCTGGTTTGGGGACTTGGGTTCTGACACACATCCTTGTTTTCTACCTCGGCCTGGTTCAGCCTGGTCCTTCCCTCTTGTTGATTAATAATTCCTCTTTTTCTGAAAACCATTCAGTTTATCTTGTCGGGCTGTTTTGGTAAAATTACCCTGAAGTTCTTACAGTGGAAACACAACAAACCTGTCATGATCTGCCCCGGCCTCCCTGACTGTGTCGCTCCTGCCTTAATTAGTCCCATTGTTCTCACCTGCCCCTCGTTAACATGCCCATGTGTTCCTAATTCTCCCTGTGTATTTATACCTCCCGTCTTGTACCTGTCTTGGTTGGATCATTGAATGTGCATGTCCTTGTTTTGTCCTGTCGCTCCCGGTTACTATTAAATCCATTTTTATTTCATCTGTGCATGCTCTCCTGCCTCCTGGACCCTCCACCACACATGGTCTGCCATCTCCACCCCCACCTCATGACAGAATGATCCAACCAACCTGGACCTGTGGTGAGCTTAACATTCTGTTCTGGAGGATTACTTTTTTTTATCCCCTTTCAGCGGAGGGAGATTCCGGCCTGGAGTTGTGTTTTTCGGTGCATCCTACCTGTTCTCGGGGTGGTCGAAGCCCTCTGGGAGATCTTGGCGCATCCTATTTGTCTTCGGGGTGGTCAGGGTCATTCTCCTCCTGCTGTTTTCGCCCCGTCCTGTTTTTCATGGAAGCTGCTGTTTTCTGGAGTTTTTTATGGAGGTAAAACCCCCTGCACACGCCAGCGTTTTTCGGAGTGGCAGGGCTGGTCTTCCACTCCGTGGCTGCTTCCCTTCACCTGAGCCTGCCTGTGGATCCAGTCGAGTCATGGTGTGCACCTGCTCAGGACTGTTTGCCGAGTACCTGCTACCGCTCCTGGTTCCCTCGCGTCGCTCCTGCTGTTCGTCCGCTTCCTGGTTCACGCCTGCGGGGTCTGTGCCTGCAGGTCCTTCATGCTGCAGTCTCTGCTGGGTCCCACGCCTGCTGCTGCAGTTCCTGCTGTTCCCACGCCTGCTGCTGCAGTTCCTGCTGGGTTCCACGCCTGCTGCTGCAGTTACTACAGGGTCCCGTCCCGGCTGCTGCGGTTTGTCCTCCAGTCAAGTGTTCCTGTCCTGCCGAGTCAAGTGTTCCTGTCCTTCTGAGTCATGTGTTCCTGTCCTGCTGAGTCAAGTGTTCCTGTCCTGCCGAGTCAAGTGTTCCTGTCCTGCCGAGTCAAGTCAAGTGTTCGTGTTCCTGGTCTCAAGTCTCTAGTCAAGTTTTTGAGTTCCTGGTCTCAAGTCTCTAGTCAAGTGTTCGAGTTCCTGGTCTCAAGTCTCTAGTTAAGTGTTCGAGTTCCTGGTCTCAAGTCTCAAGTCAAGTGTTCGAGATCCTGGTCTCAAGTCTCAAGTCAAGTGTTCGAGTCAGGAGTTTGTGTGTCCAAGTCCGAGTTTCCTGGTCCATGCTCAAGAGACCCTCGTCAGTCAGAGTTGTGCCGCCTAACCGAGAGGCCCCTGCTCTGCAACCCCGGTCTGAGCTCAAGGAGACTTTGTGAGTCGGAGTTGTGCCGCCTAACCGAGAGGCCCCTGCTCTGCAGCCCCAGACTAAGTTGGGTGTTTTCAGTTTTCGAGTGTCCTGTCGAGTTCCGGTGTCCCGTGCCTGCTGCTGTCGAGGTCCAGCGTAATGCTGTCGAGTTCCGGTGTCCCGCGCCCGCTGCTGTTGAATTCTAGAGACCAAGTTCCCATGTCCAGTCTTCCAGTTTCCTGAGTTCTGTGTTCCTGAGTCACGTCTTCAGTGTTCCCAAGTCTCCTGTGCTGTGTGGCTTGTGGGCGTCTGGTATCCGCCCCTTGTGGGGGGGTTACTGTCATGATCTGCCCCGGCCTCCCTGACTGTGTCGCTCCTGCCTTAATTAGTCCCATTGTTCTCACCTGCCCCTCGTTAATATCAAATCAACTTTATTTATATAGCACTCTTCATACAAAAAAATGCAACTCAAGGTGCTTCACAGATTAAAATGGCCCCATAGATCCCATATTCCCATCCCAGCCCCCTCCCCAAGTATAAAACAATTAACAATTACGGTTCCCCTCCCGCACCCAACTTCCAAAGTGGACATACAATCACCCGCACACTCGTCCATGCACACACACACACACACACACACGTGAACACCAAAGGAAACAATAGGCTGAGTTCAGATGGGTCAAGTAATGAACGAGACATCATCAGCGGAGCCATCTGCCCTGACAGCAACAGATCCACGGCAGCAGCCAAGACACCAGCCCATGACGCCCAGTGGCGGAGGGCAGAAACCCCCCACCACTGCCCGGGCTCTACCCGAGGAGCGCCCCGGCCGCCGCCCCTGACCACCGGCCCCAAGGCAGAGGGCTCCGCAGAGGAAACACTGGAGGATTAAAATATATAACATGTAAAATAACAAAAGCTAATATGGATAAAAAGTAACTGATAAAAAGTGATTATAAAGATAGTAAAAGAAAACATAATCATGTAAAACACTAAGATGTAGATAAAATTATAAAATTAATTAAAAGAGATAAATATGTATATATAGATAATGCCCATGTGTTCCTAATTCTCCCTGTGTATTTATACCTCCCGTCTTGTACCTGTCTTGGTTGGATCATTGAATGTGCATGTCCTTGTTTTGTCCTGTCGCTCCCGGTTACTATTAAATCCATTTTTATTTCATCTGTGCATGCTCTCCTGCCTCCTGGACCCTCCACCACACATGGTCTGCCATCTCCACCCTCACCTCATGAAAAACCTATTCAAAGACACGTGTGTGTGTGTGTGTGTGTGTGTGGGGGGGGTGTTTAGGTAGTTTCCAACATGATTAAACAAAATGAAGCTGGGGCAGAAAAAGCCTAAGTTTGAAGACGATTCCAGTCTGGTGAAATCTCAGCAACCCACCGTTGCCTCTGCTTATTCGCTGATGTCGGGACAACCAAAAGAAAACAAAAAATCTTTCCAGTTCACAGAATGACATGTTGGTTTTCAGGCACAGCAGAGGTTAAATGAATGTGTAACGGCTGCTGCTCTAAGGACATTTAAACATCCTCCCCTTCACTGATGTTGTTATACAGGCGGCATCTTTCCAGGTCAGACCAAAAGAATGAGGCAGTCCTTGTGAAAATAAACATTAACTACAAGATGTATTACACCTGATTGTAAAATATCCACCAATGACAACATAAACCCTCACCGATCTTCCTCCGGGGCCTGAGATTGGAGGTGCTATTGTGATTGGTCACCACAGGCGAGGCTTGTTAGAGAAAACAACATGCCTTGCTTCTTACAGAAAACTTCCTTTGTTTGCCTCTGACATGGGGAATGTGTGGCTCAGCAGCAATGTGCCACTCTCAGGGCTTGAGATGAGTCTCCTGTAGTTTCCTAATGTGCAAAGTTAAGCACTTTGATCCTTCCAGGCCGGTGGGTGTCAACTACCTGGGAGACGAAGCGAAATTTGGCATGGCTCATTTCTCTTTACGCTGAATTCAGTGAACAGAACTGGACATCGGATACTGTTTGTTGTTCTACATTTAAATTCTATTTAACAGGCTCAAGAATAAACTTCACCTTGACAGAATGTTGACCTTTTTTTCTCAAACAAATGTTTTTGGCCTCAGAACAGAGAGTCTAACTTGCCTTGTTGGCAACAAGTTCCTGATCACCTCACGGATAAGCTTGAATTTCATAAAGGCCTGTCAAGGGGAAGAAATAGCGCCAAGAACTATGAGCGAGACTGATCTACTAATGCTAAACCTAAGTTACAATGTACATAAACTCAAGAGAAAGAACGGGTTTTTCTTAAACACTGGCTTTGATGTATTCTTTCACTGCCTCAGTTGTTGCAAGGAATATACTCTTGACAGGTGAAGCAGTAGCAAACCTGAATATAATATTTCCTGTGCATACAGCTTCTCTCTTGCAGACCAGATCAGTATGATGATTAGTTACTGGGACGTGAAGAGGTATGCACGCCTTATGAGCAGGAGGAAAGAGAGGAAAGAGGCCAGAGCCTCATCAAAACCCCTCTGTGTCCAACAACTGCTAATCTGTGTGTTCTTGTTAAACCAGTCGCTGAACTGTGACAGGATCTCAGCAACAAATCTGTCCCATATAGGTTTCACCGTGGCACGTCAACGCTTTCACAATGACTGAAGACTTTGCTGTGACAGCGTTGGATTCACGTATTCATGTGTTTACTTACTCTGGTCAACAAAAACATCATGAACATATTTAGTGGGCACAAACATCTCTAACCAGTAAGGAATGAGACACATGGTTGGCTGGCTCTTTCAATCACTGGATCACTGGTTTGATGCCATTCCAATCAGATGCTGAATGTGTTATAAAAATAAGACTAACTACTTCTGTATATTCCTGAGGAAGCAAGGATCCCGACCAGGGGCGCCTCCAGAAAATCTCGATATGGGGGCCCAAAGAAATATTTGGGGTGGCACACCAAATTGGTCCAATTCTGGGAGAGTTTAGCCTGTGGTGATGTTTTGCATTGATCCTTTACTTGTTTTCATTAAAAAGCAAACAAACAACAACAACAACAACAACAAAAACAATAGGCATAAAAAACAAATAACTTAAATTTTACAAACACAAACATTTCAGAAATATACATTTCAGTTATTTAAGTTGTTATTTCAAATTTTATTTTAAAATGTATTTTTTAGTTTAAGTCACCTGTTGCTGTGTTAAAAAAAACTATGGAGACAAAAACTTTTTTTAAAGGGTGAGCAGCAGAAACATATGTAATTTTTAAAATTCTGATTCTTTCTTTACTAATTAATTGTGTTATTTTTATTTTGTTTTACAATTATGCCTTGAATATACAAGATCAAATTATGGTGAAAGTGGGGGTGAAAGTTTTTGTAACTCCTTCGTTAGGTGCAATAAAACAATTTGAATTATGAATAATTAGATTTGATTGACAGGTAGCATAAGCATCAGGGCCACCTCAGAGATGGCGTTAGCGGCTAGCTCCGAGGAAGGCCTCAGGCTAATAGATGTTCGGCCACATCTCTGAACTTTAGTTGTGTCCTCTGTGTGTTTGTCTTTGAATATTAATCATGAAATTACCATGCCATCTGGCTGCCATGTGAGGCTATAGTTGTGCTGGTCACATGTGGAGCCCTCTGAGGAAGTCCACAGACACACCACACCTCTTTGAGTTGATGCTGCTTCACTTTGGAGTCACTCAATAGGGAGCCTAAGTCACTTCTGCAAGTCAACAGGGCTAAAAACGCTTTTTTTCTAATCTGCTTTGCCTTACGCCCTGGATCTCACATATGTTGTACTGCACTTTAAATGAAAAGTAATGATGGGAGTTTCGACCATGCCAGTCATGTACTTTGAGATTTATCAGCTTGTAAAATTCGTAATTAGCATGACTACACCAGAAATCGACATGTTGCATATCTGACGTCACCACATAATCTCCTCTCCCCTAGCGTAGCTGCTACTTACCACATGACCAGATTTATGGTGGTTCTTTCCTCCTGTGGGAAGTTTGCTGAAATTACAGCCCTTTTCCCTCAGTTTCTCCGTGTCTGGTTCGATGACGTCACTTTCGTGAAGCACATTTGTAGTCCTGGACTTATTTTCACAAAAAACCTAAAATAACGTTTCCTCCCCGTTCAAAAATAGGCGCGTTCTTGGTATCAAAATGTGTCTTTAAAATTCATAATCATATGTGAAATCCATGGAACAAAACTAGCGGAATTAGAAAATTGCGTTTTTAGCCTCATTGACTTGCATTCATGTTTTCGTTCTTCCGGGGACCTGTGATGCGGAAGTGACTTAGGCTCCCTGTGGGTTTTTTCTTGCTAAAGTGTAAATCTTCCCATCTTGCTACACACCACACACTGTGAGACCAAAACTGTTATGTCCATATTTTTTAATCGCCACTTTTGGGTTTCTCATGTTTTGAAAATCGTCCGACAATTTTAAAAACCTGCCGTGTGAACCAGGCCTAATATCCGAGCTGATCGACCTTTGGGTGGTTCTTATTCACAGGTTGGTATTGAGGATCTTCTCTAGCCATCTAATATAAAGGAAGTGATGGAGACAGTTGTTGATAAATGACAGGAGATAAAACAGTTTTGCAAAATCATTCCTACATATTTCACGTTCTCTTTTGGAAAACATTCAGTGGACAGAGGAAACTGGTGGCGTTTATTCATGATTTGGTTTGTTCCCAGATAAAGACAAGCAGCCAACAATGTCCAAAGCACCCGACCTGCATGAAAAACATAGTAGGCATAAAAGGTAAAATATTGTTTTTCAAACAGGCAGCAATGAGCCTAGACTATAATCACAGTTTATGCATTTGTAGAAACTTGAAATCTTCTCAAAGGCCCTTTGCAGATTTAAAAACTTGGTGCAAAACTGGATAGATATTTTTAAACTACTCGGATTAGATGTAATTCCTGGGGATTGTTTTATTTAATTACAACTCAAAAGTGCCTATAACTTTAATTTGGACATTTCAGACGTTCATATTGGTTTCAAGTAAACACATAATCATGACTCAGCAAAAACACTAACAACAACAACAACATTAATAATAATAATAATAATAATAATAATAATAATAATAATAATAATAATAATAATAATAATAATAATAATAATAATAATAATAATAATATTATTAATAATGAGGCCAAAGCACCACACAGCTTGATATTTGATTAGGGTCGGGGTGTTACCTTGAAATCACTTTAAGTTACTACTGATTTTGTACATTTTGTGTTCATGCAGGTGGTTGGTCATGGTTTAGTGGAGTTTAGTTTAACCACCATTCTTGTTGCCTCTGTGGAGTGATGTGTCTCTCGTAGCCAGGGGATTTCCTTCTTCCAGAAGCACTAAATGTTATTACTGTGGAGGAGGATCTTAGCTCTGCTGTAATGTCCGTTTGAAGTTCTCCTCGACACGTTGCCCAGCTAACACTCCCAGAGATCACAGAGAGAGCAAAAGGGAGCTCGCACAACCAAAGGAAAGAAAATCTAAACGTTAACCTGACCTGAAGATACAACCATCCCAACAACATCTATTACATCTAAAGGGATGTAAAAAGGAACGACTAGGGAGCCTAGTTTCATAATTTATATTAAATCATTTGATATCTAAGCCTCTATTTCTATAAAAGCAACTTTCCTGACATGCCAGGACTTGTTCAAGTGTAACCCTGAGGTTTATATAATGTAAACAGCTTTCTGTTTCATTCTTATCATTCTCTAGTGGAACAGAAAAGATCATTAATCTGGCCAATTAAATTTGAGGAGAATTTGAGGTGAGATTTGCTAAAACTTTACTTTAGGCAGGTTTACTTCTGCAATGTTTTTGTCATTTTACAAAAAGAAAAATTATTTCACTTGATTTGTGATTTTAATAAACCGTTATCTGATGAGGTAGGGGCCATCATTTACACTACAAGGTAATGTTAGCAGAAGTACCAGGAATCCCCTTCCTGGTTAGATCCTTGGATGAAATAGGTGTTTCTGGGAATATTTATGCATGTAAATAACCAGATAATCCCACGAAAAAATTTTTATAATGTAAAATTATTGGTGATGTTGTAAGAGTAGTAAATTGTAGGGCTTTAAAAGCTTAATATATTACCTTTACTTATGACCAATGAGCAGCGATATTCTATATAAATATAGAATATATAAATATAGAATATCAACCTGCTTGATCTTTGGATGTTTAATCAGAAGATTTTAGAATTCTTTGCTTATTCAGGAATTGCAGGACACTTCGTCTTGATTCAAGAAAAGAGTCAGGTTTATAAAAAGTAAGAATTTATTTTCCAAACAATTAAAAACATGACAAGTTACCTAATATTACTGTGAGTGGATGGAATGTCATGTATGAATGTGTGAATATGATGTTATCAGAACTTTCGTATCTAGGAGAACTGAGATCTGGGTGAAAAAGGGAAGAATTTGGTTTGCGTTAAGCTATGGAGTTGATTATTATCAAAAAGGCATCAGATGCCATCTGTGTGTCTACCTCACCCTTTGGAAGACCCTCTTCGTGGATCCGAAGGTCAGAGAGGTCGGATGACCTCTGGCACCGAGGTTGTAGAATGACCGCAGCACCGACTCTCCAGTACAGAGATGTTTCCGGGTCACAACAGATGGATGGAACCGTTTGCTTCTGAGTCGGAACAGCATCAGCTTTGTTTTGCAGGAACCATTTGCTGTGTCAGCGGTAGGCAGCTTTTAGCAGGGTTTTGGCAGCTTGCCAAAATTGCTCAGGGTTAAAGAGTTTTCCCTCCAGACGGCCGTTCCGTAGCGTTCTCTAGAACTGAATGCTGAATGATGGGAAGCTGGAATACGACTACTGAATCACCAGAATGATTCTGTTTTAATAATCTCATATTAAGAATTCTTGGCCAATTGGAACGTGCCATGTTAAGGGATATTACCAAGAAAACCTCAGACATCAAGCCTTCTCGAGATACCGGATGCTCTGAAATGGGGTAAAGAAATGTCTATGTGTCATGAGTTTAACTTAACTATAATTTGTCCTTGTGTCTGAGTGTGGGTGACGATTGCCTTGTCATATCAAACATTACTGATTACCATATATGTATATATATATATATATATACATATATATATATATATATATATATATATATATATATATATATATATATATATATATATATATATATATATATATATATATATATATATATATATATGTATATAAACTCATTCAATGTAATAATTCATTTCATACTTTCAGTAATTCAAGCACAGATTAATCAACACATTATAATTATCCAGATAACATTTGTTAATTTCATTTTATGAAAACGTTCACTTTATTAACAGAGTGGGCACTCCTGCGGTGTCATCAGAGAAGGCCTTGGTTGGGAACACAGGCTGACAACGTGTTCCTCCTGAAATGTCAACAAGGTTGCAGTATCCTGGGCTTTAGGAAGATAGAGTGTAAAATCCACCTTGGAGAATAGAATCAGGTCTGCAGATGACCAGTGGCATATAGGTCAATCTGTAGGTGAAAATTGTCCATTTCTGGACATTACAATGTAAAGGTTTGTAAAATTGATCATTAAAGCTGTTTAATACAGCACAGTGTCACAACGTGCCGGTGGGTGAAGCGGATGCAAGGATCCACATGCAGGTGCAAAGGCAGGCAGGCAGACAAGCAGGAACAGTTTACAAAAAGGTTTTAATAAAAGAACACGCTGGACTACTGAAACAATGAACCGACAAGAGACACAGAACTGAAGGGGTTTAAATACACGAGGGCTGGGAGCTTGGGTGATTGGAAAACAAGAGACAGGTTAACAATTAACAGAGACACATGACTGAACAGAATGGGGAGACAAGACAGGGTGTGACAGTACCCCCCCCCCCCAAAGGGCGGATCCCAGACGCCCACAGGAACTCAGAGCAGGGCGGGAGGAGGGGGGCCAGGAAGGAGGGCCAAGAGGAACCGAGGGACCAGTGGAGAGGAGTCAGGGACCAGTAGAGTCCGGGCACCTGCATCTGGGACAGAGGAGAAGACGACAACGGGCTCTGGGGGCCTGCGTCTGGGGCAGAGGCGGAGATGACGACAGGCTCTTGGGGGCCTGCGTCTGGGGCAGAGGAGGAGACGACGACGGGCTCTGGGAGGCTTGCGCCTGGCGAGGGCAGGACCGGCGGTGACCGGAGGCAGAGACGCTGGAGGAGGCATCGTCGGCCTCTGGACTGGAGGCGGCGTTGTCGACCTCTGGACTGGAGACAGCGTTGTCGACCTCTGGACTGGAGACAGCGTTGTCGACCTCTGGACTGGAGACGGCGTCATTGACCTCTGGACTGGAGACGGCGTCGACCAACTCTGAACTGGAGACGGCATCGACCACTGGACTGGAGACGGCGTCGACCACTGGATGGGAGGAGGAGATGTCAACCACTGGACTGGAGGAGGAGACATCGACCACTGGACTGGAGGGGGAGACGTCGGCCACATGACTGGAGGGGGAGATGTTGGACTGAAGGGGACGTCGACTTCTGGACTGAAGGGGACGTCGACCTCTGGACTGGAGGGGACGTCGACCTCTGGACTGGAGGGGACGTCGACCTCTGGAATGGAGGGGACGTCGACCTCTGGACAGGAGGGGACGTCGACCTTTGGACAGGAGGAGTGGTCAACTTCAGGGCCAGAGGGATCGACTTCTGGGCCGTAGGCGTCGACTTCTGGGCCAGAGGCGTCGACTACAGGACTGGAAGAGGCATTGACTTCTGAGCCGGAGGCGTCAACTACAGGACTGGAAGAGGCGTCGACTTCTGGGCCGGAGGCGTCAACTACAGGACTGGAAGAGGCGTCGACTTCTGGGCCGGAGGCGTCAACTACAGGACTGGAAGAGGCGTCGACTTCAGAACTGGAAGAGGCATCAACTACAGGACTGGAAGAGGCGTCGACCTCCGTCGACTTCTGGTTCGGAGGCGTCGACTTCTGGTCCATAGGCGTCGACTTCTGGTCTGTCGACTTCTGGACAGCCGACTTCTGGACCGCCAACTTCTGGACCGCCAACTTCTGGACTGCCGACTTCTGGACTGCCGACTTCTGGAGTGGAGGAGTTGCTGCTGCAGACGGGACTGCTTCCTTGGCTGGAGCCGCCGGACTGGGCTCTGACATCTGGACAGGCCGGCCCGGGGCACGAGCCTCTTGGGTCACCGCTGGAACTGGAGCTGACTGAACTGGTGGCGCCGGTAACTGGGAGAGCAGGGAGGATAGATTGTCCAGCTGGAGCTCCTAGAGACTAAGGCTCTGATGGAGTCGGACCAGCTCAGCTCAGAGACCGGCGAGCTCGGTTGGATGGACTGCGGGCTCGGTCCTTTGGCCTGGAGATGAGGAAGCTGCTGACTGGACGGAAACCTTCTCCTGGTGATTTGGGGAGAATAGGGTGTCCAGCTGGAACTCCTGGAGGCTGATGAGTTGACGGATTCGGCCCAGCTCCGCTTGGAGGCCGGCGAGCTCCATCTGATGGGCAGTAGGCGTGGTCCCTCCACCTGCAGATGACGGAGACGCTGATTGGACCGGAGATGGGACCGCTGATCTGACTGGAGGCGGGTCCAAGCTGGCGCGCCGAGCCGGGGCAGCGGCGAGCTCGCGGCTCCGTCCTGGGACAAGGGGTGATGGTGGAGCCCGGCATCCTTCGTTAGAAAGGTTTTTTGAGATTTTCTGTGATAGACCAATCCAAAAAGCTAAGTGGAATCAAACTGATACATGCTTTTCAAAGTTTTAGCAAATAAAACAGTGCATTTGTATAGCCTCCTGCACTCTGACAGCTCAAAAAACATTTTATTTAAAATAATCCCTCAAGACATCCCAATGTATGGAAAAAGAACCCATGCTGCATTAGCTGTAAAATAGATTAGTGGAGCTAACTTGTTTCTAATGGTTTGTGTAAAAAAACATCAAAGATTTTAGTTCTGAATTTGGTTTTACGTAACTTATGGAGTTTTAAGAGATAATAGTGCTAATGTTTCATTATAAAACAGATTTTAGCTAAAGCTAAGGCTAGTGCAGTGCTCATTTATAGGTTGCTTCCACATGCTAGTTGTGACATTCATGCAAAATATTTTTTTTAGTGCTCAAAAATGTTTAGGGTTAGAAAAAGTTAATTGCCTAGAAATTATATTAAATTTCAAAACTATGAAGAAAAAAACTTTTCGATAAACTTGTTCTAAAAATATTTGAGGGCTTTGGAGAAAAAGATCAAATGACTGATTACTTCAGGTACAAAACATGACAAAATAACAGTAAGTGACTCGGGTTCATTAGCAGAGCCATTTGACTAAGGAATGGGAACCAAACCATCACATCTCCATCATAAACATCTCATCATAAAATGTCAGTGTGAACAAATAATGACATCTTTCCATTAGTACCTTCTCAGCGCTGCTCGGCTCACATTGGCATGATTTCAAGCTATTTCCTTCCGTAATGAGTACTGGCTTGCTGGCCCCCTTTCAATACCTGCTGTGATTTGGTCCTGTCAGAGACACTAATTATGTGGATTTCGACTGTGACAAGTCATGTGACATTTATTTGCTTGTAAAAAGTTCGTAATTAACCCATTAACAGCCAGCCGTTTCCTGATCAGAGAAGCCTGTCGCTGCCAGCATTTTTTTTTGAGTAATTTTATTGTTATTTGAAAAGTCACAGAAGGATGATGTCAACGCCAAAACAACCAAAACAAATAGGAGACTCACCTCTTACATCAGGAAGAATCTGCGCGTTTCGAGCATTATCCGTTCTTTCATAATCCGTTGTTGAATTGTGATCGGCAGAAGCTTTTCCGGTTCGCGCATCAGTTTTTTTTTTACAGCAGCGGCCCAAAACGATCTCCTAACACATGGATTTTCTGCTCACTGATCACGTGACATGTGACGTATGCGAATGAAGATCGGCTTTAGAGCTGGGATGTTTTTTCTCACGTTTCGACTCCCACACAGTAAAAAATGCAAATGACGACTTTACTTGTTAATGGCAGTGAAAAGACAACAAATCAGAAGCTGCATATCTGATGTCACAGCAGAGTCTCTAGTTCCCCCACTGACCAGAAGCAGATGGGTGTGACTTAGGCTCCCTATTAAACAACAAGGAGGAGGTGGAGCTTAAACCATATACTGCAGCCAGCCACTAGGGGGCATTTGAGGGAGGTTTGACATCAATTTCTGCATCACATTCCTTCATCAGCCATTATATGAGTCAACAATGACAAATGACAGGAAATCTGGCTCTATTGGAAACCCCCAATATTTGTCAGGCGTCTGCCAAAGCCAGACCATCAGATTTTAGTTGCTTCATGAACTTAAGAGTCACATTGTGAAAGCAGTCAGTCAACCTGTGGTAAAGTTTTAAGTGTGTTAATCTCAAATCAAGGAGTTGCTGTTTTCTGTGACAGGAAAACATCCTTTTAAGCCTGTAAGAATGTTCAGAGGTCACACGCAGAAAAAATTAGTGGTTTTCTCCAGATCTGGATGGCATCCAAAAACTGGCATTTCATCTGCCACTGTGAACTAAACGCATACAGGGTTCAAATGGGCTGAAATGGCCAATAGAAGTGCAGGGTTTCACAGCGAATTCTTCCCACGTATCATTTTTCTCTGCCCTGTCTTTAAGTTGCTCGCTCTAAGCCCTCTTTTCTCTGCTCCTTCTTCTTGTTTTGTTTTTCTACCTGAAGGTGCAGGTGTGAAAGGGTGAGGCAGCGGAAAAACATTTGATTCCGAAAGCTTGTCATGAAGGAATCCATTCAGTGACCTCTGCAACTTGGCACACAATGACAAATGGGTTTGCAATTTTCCGCCTGACTGAGGGGCAACAAAGCACATTTCCACTTTCGCTCGTAGGCAGCGAGAGGGTACAGTCTCTCTTCTCAAACCAGACAGGCAGTGTTGCAGAAAGCTGGACTTTCTACTTTGCTGCATTTTTGGTTAAATAGATATAAAATACATTCAGTGTGGTGTATCATGTCAAACATGGTTAAGTAAAAATCCTGACATCACTCAGTGAGATCATCTGTTGATGAAGAGGAGAAAACTCGGTTTTCTTGCAACAGAATTTTAGGACTGCTCATATATTTGAACTTCAGTACCACTCATTGTCACAAATTTCTGCTTTTTGTTTCATTAATAAATGCCTACATTCATGAAAAATATGACCCACCTCCACGCAGCTTCCAGCTTGGCTTCAGATGTTGGTTTTCCTCTGGGTTTTAAATAAAATGATCTAATCTTAATTAGTTTGTGTGTTCTGTTTCTGAGTCCGAGTGTGGACTACTAAAAGAAAAGTCTTAGAGGCATATTTTAGCAATTTTGAAGTGTGTTTCTGTGGAATATTTTATAATTAATTACAATCTTGAATGGCCTTTATTAGGATAAACACGAATAGAAGGAATGGAAGAAACGTCCTGATAAATTTGACCCATGGATGCACAGGAAGATTTACATTTCGCTGCTCCTGGTGAAATCTATACTATTAAATAACCATATCACACAACATGATAGTGGGTAAAATAATAGTACAAAAACTGCAGATCGAGATCACAGTTGGTTTTCTTCATGGGAGTCTTTCTGGGGCTGAACAGCTACGGTGTGGTGTGCCACAGGGTAGTACCCTGGGACCCCTGTTGTTTTCTTTATTTATTAATGATATACCTTACATAAGGAAAAGATGCAGCATTACACTCTATGCGGATGATGTGAACAGTGCATTGTGCAGTAAGTACTATGTCACAAATAAGGAACACACTTGCTACAGATCTGCAGCTGCTTTGGGAATTGCATATTTGAAAACAAATTGCGACAAAAACAAAGAACATACTGGCCAAACCTGGACACTTGTGTACGAATGATTTACTTAATGTGGTTTTAGATGGCTTGAAAACTAAACAGGTGCACGATTTCAAGTTAAAGCTGCTTTCCGGAGTTTTCTCCTTTCAGAAATGATGTATGATTTTTCTGAAATCCGTAAAAGTGATTATCTCACCATGTACTGTGATAAAATGTCAGCAATACGTCTTTTATTTTGCTAACCGCAGAGCTCCGTGAAATAGGAAACTGAGCGCCGACCAGAACTAACCAATAGCGTTAGACTACCGCTTACTTGCTTGAAATTTAAGGAATACCTCGGCTGATGCAGAGTTGAACTTTTCACGGACAAGTAAGTCTCTAAAATATAAATATATGAAAACACAGCATGACATGAGAATAATACTCGTAAAACAACGTGTTTTAGCTCTGTTTGTCGGCTACAGAAGCACATGTATAAACAGAAACGTGAAGTCGCCATCTTAAACAAACAGAGGAGTAGACTTTTTGTGTGATATGCTTGTCAGCCACTAGATGGTGCCATCGGATAAGAGAAATACTCCAGAAAGAAGCTTTAATTGGTGTCCTAGTTGATGATAAGTTGTCTTGGGGGATTTATAAATACATTGTGAAGAAAATAGAAGTATTGCATGTACAAGGAGATGTAGTTTGTTTTTAACGTCATCCTCCAGAGTTCTTGTAGTTAAATCTTTGGTGCTGTCGCACTTGGATTACTGTTCAGTGGTGTGGTCTGGTGCTGTAAAAAACCATCTGAAAGCTGCCAGACCAGCCTTGGGTCTTCCTGCTAACTCGAGGGAAGGCACGTCGGGTCTACATGAGAATCTTTCACGGCTCAGATGGAAGGACAGGCTGAAGTATAATTTAATGATTTTCTTTAGGAACATTCTAACATATGTATATCTAGATTCATATAACTTCATGATGTCATTGTGCTGTTAGTAGTAGACAGTGTTATGGGACTTATAGGATTTTTCATGGTTTGTGGTTCATAACCATATTGTGTTTTTGTTTTTTAATGAATTGATTTTGAATGAATTGATTTTGAATAGGACCCCAGGAAAATTAGTTGTCAAGTTTTTGATGACTAATGAGAATCCAAGTAATGATCAAATAAACAATCGGCCATGAAATGTTTGAAATATGCGAAGTTAAATTTTAATAACTCTTACATACAAACTCCATTCAGAGCAGTTTCTAAAAAGTCAGATAAAATAAATGATTCATTTCCTACAGGTTATATTTCTATTAAACAAACACCCAAGTTACTCCTGGAGACCTGTCAGAGCTGATTACAGTGTCTGTTGAGAATGGCCGCTAGCTAGGCTGGTGTTTTCACCGCTGATTGAATTGCTTCCAAATTCTCCAAAAGAATGTTAAAAGTGGAAGCCATGGAAATGAACCAATTGACCTTTTATCTGACCCTTGAGGACTCCACCCCCTGTGGGAACTGGAACCGTCAGGCAGCACCAAAGTCAGAAAATCAAAGGAATCCACGTTGTTATTTAGTGCAGCGGCGTCCTCCTCAGACACTCCTCTGTGCCTGGATTTCACACACTCACTCCATCACATCTTTTCTAAAAGACGATTTCATTTTGGGCAAAAAAGCAGCGTCAGACGAGATATTTCTGTAAAAATCCACAAGTGATAGATCTGGATTTTGATGGAATACTCTTTCTGCTAAAATAGACGATACAAAGTAAGTAAATGGGGAAATAAAAATGTAAATATATAAATAAACGTGAAAAGAACTATTTGCACTTATTTATAAAATATGTATTTATTTAATTATTTTAAATTAGATTAATTATATATTGTTTTCAGTTTATTTTCTCATATATTTATTAACTTTTTTTCCCTCATTCACTTATTTCCTTATTATCTATTTTGGCAAGAAGAGACCTCCATATGTTTGTGTGCAGGACTGTCCAGCAGAGACATTATTGTGTCCTGTAGGACCTGTCACTAGGAAGCTAATTGATGCCTGATGCTTTTCAGGGGTCAATTATCACATCCACATGTCAGGGCCTAATTTGTGACTCTGTCATGTGTATACCTGGGCCAGAGGGAAGGGTGACACGGTGGCTCCGCTGGGTCTCTAACACCAGTTTGGTCAGCAGATGTGAGCGACGAGTGGGAAAGGGTTAAAAGAAAAAAATCTCATCACAGACGCATTCTTACTGCCCTTCTTTTCTTTTAGACTCTATATAGCACTTCTGTTTTTCTTGTAAACATGTAAAAAAGCTATAATTTGGAAAACTTAATTAAGGCAAATCACGCTGCAGAGTATCTCCTCTGAACATGGTAGTTATGACACATTCTGATATGGTAAAATTACTGTGTAGCCACTGCCTTCAGTCACATTCTTGGCTAACGTTCTACCTGCTCAGCACCAAACTGACACAGCTGGAGATAAAAACACCCGGAGAACACGGTTTAATGATTACTCTGCTGGATGTGGAGCATAAGCAGCAGTTTGGTGTCCCAGAAGGAGGCGGAGCTTAAATCTCAAACAAATCGTGATATCACAACAGCAAATTGTTTGCTTTAGAAGCATCTTTAAATCTAAGTGTTTACCTTATGTGTGCCTAACTTTCATGGGTAAATATCACACTTATTATTTCCTCTTTAGAAAGGTTGGACACAATATTAGAATTTGTCTGCAATGGATAGTAATGAATGAAACTCGCAGTAAGACTTCATTAGATTTATGTCTACGGGTGTGTCCAAATCCAGGGACTGCATCATTCCAAGTCCCCAGTTTAAGGCTGATTACTTCACTGCCAAACTCAAAGCATCCTCACACGCGTACTTGGGTTTGCGCGCTCTTACTAGCAACCAGAGGTGTGGACTTGAGTCACACGACTTTGACTCGAGTCAGACTCGAGTCATTATTTTAATGACTTCTGACTTGACTTGATAAAATCTATAGACTTACATCTTGACTCGGACTTGAAATGCCAATGACTTGTGACTTGAATCGACTTGCATCTGTTGACTTGATGATGACTTGAGCATATTTGATATTTTAGCACAAAAGTGGCACGACGTGGACAAAAATCCTAAATCGTTCTTGGTTCTGGGTTTGATTTACTGCTACAGTAACTGCAGCAGCACTTTGTTTATAATCAGTTTCAGTATCTGCTTGTTTGAGCAAATAAATGAAACTTTAAGAAGCTTTAATTCTGGAATTTATTTATTATCATTGTCATTAAATTTAAGTTGGACAGATGACTTGAAAATTCAAAGTTAAGGACTTGGACTTGACTTGGACTTGATTGTCTTTGACTTGGACTTGACTCGAGACTTGACTGGAAAGACTTGTGACTTACTTGTGACTTGCAAAGCAGTGACTTGGTCACACCTCTGGTAGCAACAGCTCAGGATTCATTGTGAGCTGAATGAGAAACTTTTGTCCTTGGCCTGCTTAGCAGCAGTTGTGCTGTTAGGCATTAAATGTTTGTAGTTAAATTGTCAAAGACAACAAACAAGTTTTGTACGTTTTTCTTCATGCTTTGCTGCAACGTTTCGTTTTCACTTCTGTTTAGCACCATCATGGTTGCTTGGCGACAGGACATATGCCAGATTCGCAGTGGCACTTCTGGTCTTAGCGGTCGAGGAAAGACCTGACATACCTGGCCTGGACAGGACGAGTCCTTACGAGAGGACTACCCTTGAATTTGGACGTGGTCTACCACTGACCAGAGTCAATCCAATTAAAGATGGCTGACATGGCTCACCAACATTAGTAAACACAGAAATAGCTGTAATTCAGTCAGTTCCAGCAGTATTAGCTAACATTTCATAACGTGGGGAGTCATTAAAGACCAAGTTCACTCATTATTTTAAAGTGATACTAAGCAGTTTTGCTTGCTTTTAGCACCCCCTAGTGTCCGTTTGTAGAAGCAAAACTTTCTCCTTGCTGTGCGTTCATCTTTTTGACACCTTAATCTAACAGCTGAAACATCTCCCAGTGTTCCCTAAGTGTCTAGAGGAGTGATTCATAACTCAATTAAACAAATCTGCTGTGTTCATGATCTAAAACATGCAGGAAATGTGCTGGAACCAGACAGCAGCGTCAGGTAGGTCAGCTCAATTCCCAGCAGACCGGATTGGCAACCGTGATGTTACAAATGCGATATTCTGGCCACAGGGGGAGATAGAGGCCGGGTGGCCTTTCAATAACCCTGTTGGGTCATTTTAGCACATCCTGGCTCAAGAAAATGATTTAAAAAATATGAAAATGTTGCTAATTGTCCCTTTAATACATTTGCAGTGGTCTCTAATATAAATTAATAGACTGAGCCGCCGACCTCTCTGAGAGAAAATGCTCTTCCGCTCCTGCTTCAGGAAGTAGAAGTTTGTCGAGGAGAGGGGAACAGAAAGCCGCAGGATTTGGAGTTTTACTCATTATTATTAGATTGAGAAATTTGGACATCTCGCCTCTGATTGGCTAACAGAAACACAGCTGTACCACTCACTCTGACTGCTCCAAAACACAGATTTTTTGTCTACCAGACCTGAAGGAGTTCTGCCGTGTGGCGGAGTTGCTAATTCTAACAGTTAGCTTCTAACAACTGCTTTGCTCTCTCCTGGATGCTAAGTCAACAACAGCCTTTCCTTGTCACGAGCCAACACGGGTGAGTCCATAAATGCTAACTTAGAGCGTAGATCTGTGAGAATTTTTCTAACCTGAGCGTTTCCCGTCTATTCAGCTGCTAATGCAGATTAGATTATTTTCGTGTTCGTCCTGCACGTTAAAGTAAAAATAACAAGTACAAAAGGGTTTCTCAGTGAACTTGCTCTATGAAATGTCAAAGTGTTACCATCGTTTCCCAACCTTAAATGATCCGAGTTGGTGCATTAGAAAGTGTTTAACGTTAAATCAGCGATGCTTCTCATAAGAACACACTGTTGATACACTTCCCCTCTTCCTCTGGGTGTTCAGATCCCTCTCAGTTAAACAAAAGAGCCAGTTATTGCCCTGTCTTCTAGTTGTAGCTGTAACAACGAGGTCTGTCACTGTGCACACCTACACCACCGCTTCTGCCAAAGTCTCGATGGAGATGAAACAAAGGAGATGTTCCGCAGCAGCTGATGGCTTATGATGTGTAAAACAGGTGTGTTGGTCCAATTTCAAATAAACCCCCAAAATACAACTTTTAGCTTCCAAAGTGTGAAAGATATTTTCCTATGCAATGGTGGTAAACATAAAAAAATGATTGGGATGATTTTTAGGAAAGTTATCACAAGATTTTTCCAGATCACTTCTCTCTGGATTCAGATTAAAGCCCAAAAGTATCAAGTGGATAATGCTATACTTACACTTCTGCTGTAATCCCCATAAACACATGTGCAGCTAATAATTTGTGCGCACAGCAATTTACTAAGGAATAAGCAAACAACAAAGAGCCTGAAATCAATAGTTGCAGGATTGCAGTGACACAAAGCTGCAGACACCATCCCTGTGCAAACACACTCTTAGAAGTGGCCACGGCTTTAAAGCAACAGGTGAGCTTCTCGGCACCTCCCCTGCCTCCCCCAGCACAGTCTTCTAAATATAGAAATTATGCTCCCTGATAATTGGGGACAGACAACAAAGCCAGCAATATTTCCACCCTCCTCCCTGTGCAGCTAAGTCACATCTCCATCTGGCAAACAGCAGGTCTGAGATCAGAGCGCGAGAGCTGAGGGAACACCTGCGCTGGCTGACCGGACTGTGAAGATAGATGAGGAAGATCACCGACTTCCACACCTGCCGTGTCTGAAACGAATAAATCTACACACACACACACACACACACACACACACACACACACACACACACACACACACACACACACACACACACACACACACACACACACACACACACACACACACACACACACACACACTTGAATCGGTTTCCTTGAGAGGCTTGTAAGGAGGCGCTGAAAGTCAGGGAGTGTCTGATAACAGTTTGAGATGGCCCACAGGAGCCGGGTGGGAATGAGGGTTTAAATGTTTCCATTGAGAAGCTACAGATCACCTGCAGGGGGAGGAGGAGGAGAGAAGGTGGGCGAGGTCCAACAGCATCAGTTGAACAGGTGTCAAAGAGCAGCGCTTCGTGGCATCAGATCAGGTCCAGTTTGTTCTGAGGGATGACCCAAACGAAGTCTTGATTTACTGTCTGACTGTAATACGGAGGCAATCTCACCATTCACACTCGTTTTTTGGAGATCGTATAATTTCTGCTGAAGCACAAAAAGAAACAAAACCCCTTTTTGGTTTCTCTTTCAAGCAGGGATACAGAAATGTTTTAAAAGGGGGGGGCAGATGGAGGCCATCAGGTAAATCATGGGGTGAACACCAAACTACAAGAGAAAACTGAATTTCAGGGGTTTCCTGACCCTGCTGTAACTTATAAGTTATGTGAGAGTCAGGTATTCACCTTCTGATTTACAACTTCTTTGTTTTTCTAAAATAGAAGTTTTTTTTCCTGCTATCTGGAACAAAAACATTACATAGATCGAGGCTGCATGATGTTAGAATAAATATTCAATTGTGAAGTAATTGTTGAAAAATGCAATAAAGCTACAAAATCTGCCACCACTGGGCTAAAGATGCGCTGTATGTGGGATTTTATCATTTACACATTTTTCTTCTCTCCTTTAAAAACATGCAGCCGCATATGAACAGGTTCACGCACTGATCCATTCACCACGTGGGAATCTCTGCCATGCATTTCTCTAAATCAAGAGCAGAAAAATACGGATATTGCTGCTTATTGCAAAACTCCCTTTTTACACCTCAAACCTCCTAACATAACCGCAAATCTACCTCAAAAATTCTGTTAAAGTTCTCGTACACCGAGTGTCACTCCGGGTTGCTTACGCATGCTGAATGTGAAAATAGTCCTCATCCCCCATCTCCTGCATTAGCCTCCGAAAGGAAACAGACGGGAAAACAATCGGATCAGAAAAAGCCAGTCTCTTCTACATCACAGGGAGAGTTAGCATTCATGGCCCCGCCCCCCTGCTGTGTTGATTTAGCATCCAGGAGTGAGCAGAGTGCATCTCAGCTAGCAGAAGCTAACCATTAGCATTAGCAACTCCATAATGTGGCAAAAACATTCAGGCTTGTCGTATTAGTGGATGGAAAACATCAAAATTGCACAATATGTTTTAAGGTGTTCTTAGTTTTGTCAAAGAAAGCGGAAGAAGAGATGTGTTGCGTTTAACCAATCAGAGGCAAGATGTTTGCAAATCATGAATATTAATGAGTAAGACTCACAATCTTGTTATTTACTGCTGATCCATTCACACACACCATATAAGTAGATGCCCCGAGGAATGGTGCTGCCCATTGGAGCTGCCGTAGTGGCCGGCCACCATCTTGGATGGGTCTCCATTTGCCTCCAGTGCATTCAGTTCTACTGAGGAAGGTGTTAGCCCAACTGACAAGCTCATTTTATTATGCTTTTTCACAAAATCAGACACATGGTTTGATAATTAAAATAAAAATATAATTAAACAAAATAAATTAAAATATAAAATCCAAACAGGCAGGCTAGAAAAGTCAATAATGATTCCACGTCATCGGTTTTCAATAGAACGCCAGTTGTTTCAACCGCTACACCACTACTAGCATAGCTGCTCACTCTGAGTGGACTCCAGTTGGTTTTGGAGAGTGACAGACTCATCCTATATGGCGACAACGCTGTTACGCTCTCCAGTGTCCAATGGGGTGTCAACGTATTCATGTCTATGGACCCACTCCTCTGACAAACTTCTACCTCCAACAGGAGCACCAGAGCTTTTTTTCCCCCATAGAAACCAAATCATAATCATTCATACTAGAGACCACTGCAAATGTATGTAAAATCTGCATCCTTTCAATGACCCTCGTATTGACCTTTTGTCTCACTTTTGCAATAATCTTCAGAACACCACGACTCTTCACTTTTCTCTGGATTGTTTAGAAACTGCACTCAACACACGTACTGTAGCTGTTAATGAAGAAAAAAGCATGTTGGTACAGCATCTCATCTTAAACCACAGATTCATTTTATTTTGTACAAATATGCAAACCTACTTAAATTCTGGATTCTTTGGAACTTTTCCATGACTGGTCCTAACCTGCAACAAAGCCACCATCTTGTCCAGGCCTTCCTTAGTGAATCAAATAAGTAAAGAAAAAGTCACCGCAGTGACAACTGGGTCTTAATAGGCCTGTTTAGTCGCTGGACAGGGGATGTCCAGGTGTGTGCAGGTTATAATACACTCTGGGATGCTGTCATTAATCAACAGCAGCAGCATTGAGGTGTGCAGGTTGGAAAGTCCCAAAGATGGGAGATTTGGCAGCAAGGCTGTCTATCCATATCCACACACACACACACACACACACACACACACACACACACACACACACACACACACGGATCACACACTGAGCTTTCATGCTTTAACACAGATCTGCTGTCAGCCGTGAAGAAAACCGTGCACAGACATGAGAATGTGGCTTCCATGAAATAAATGACAACTCCAGCCTCCAATCAGGCGCATTTCAAATGACGGGAAATGAAGAGAGAGCTGCTCTGTGATACACTTCAACGTGAAAAGGCAAACACGGCCTAGTTAGCATCACCATCGCTGGCTTAACTCACTGAGTCACCAACTGCCCTCTAACTGTCTGCAGAGGCTACTTGATCCTTATCGCTCTGACCTCCATTTTTTTATTCATCTGCTAAGAGTTGCAGGACCAGAGCTAAAGGTCAGATTTTATTTGGCCCTGCTGATGTCGGTGCACGGCCCACTCGTTCACGGCGTTCTGCAGGGAGACTTTGAAGTTTTATGCGTGCACCAAGTCTACGATTTTTCTGTTGGCGTAATGGCGTCCATAAAAAAAGACAACACTGGTCTCGTAAGAGGGTTTTATATGTTTGAACTCTGAAAGGCAAAGTCAACCACTAAAGTATGGCGCTGTTTAAAGCCTGGCAAAAGGTGAAGTTGGCTTCTGATTCACCCCAAAACCCATTTATTGACCAAATAAATGGAATTCGGATCAGGCGAATGTCAGAAGTTCTTGTGTTTACTTCAGATTGGTTTTAGGAGATGTGTAACAGCAGTCTGGCTAAAATGATGATATTAAAAAGATAAACAACGCAGACAAAAGGAATCACAGTTGCAATATCATAATAAAAGTGTTCGATCTGGAGATCCATTAAAAATTTGAATATTATGGGTCGTATTACAGGATATCACTGGGTAAGCTTGGTTTTTCATAAACAAAGAGCATAAAAATACAGTCTTGATATAGTTGTTACAGTTCCAAGTGGTTTTTCTATTCTGTTTTCTGATTCTACTTGTAAAAATATATCCTCAAATAAATAAATATATACCATAAATATGTGTATCTAAAAAGGAATAAATACACTCGTTTTTTAAAAGGTGTGAACAGGTACAAACTGAACTCCTTCAACAAAATCTCCCGCTCCGTGTGGAAATGTTCCGATTCCCACGAACTCAGCTGACATCTCTGTTCTGCAGACAACCGAGGAGATGCTCCAAGGACCAATCAGCTCCGTTTAGTCTCCAGGTATTGGGTCGTCCGGCCCCTGAAACAAACGAGCCCCTCATTGCCGAGGCATTCTAGCCTGTCTTGGTGGCTGCTGAGAGATGGCTTGGTGCATTCCTACAGGAGGCCCTCCCGGTGCCTTGATCCCCGCTGTTAGGGCGGCTGTCCACCAGTCTGCGCTGGCCTTGTCTCTCGCCTTCGTCCCTCGTTCTCTGCTTCCTGCACCCCAGGGGCTTTACGCAGCTACTCCTGATCCGGGCCACCGGGCCGTCTGACTCTCAGCTGTGTCCCAGGATATCCCTGTACAGCTCAGGCACCCGCTCCGGGTCCACAGGCCTGGGCAAGAAGTGCGTAAACTTCTGGTGTCTCCTGGATTTAGTCCCATCCCTTGGCGTTCCATCTTTATTTAATGCCACAAAATAACGTGTCCCTTTGTCTCCATGCTTGTACAGGTTGGATGAGTAGGTGTTGTACCAGTTCTCCTCAAACTGTTCCCTGAAGACGCATTCTGCTGAGAGTGTTTTCTAAAAAGAAAAACGGAGCACGTCAGCGGTTACTTTCACCTTGAAGGGAATGTGGATGAACAGATGAGTTACTTACAGAGCCATACAACTCTCCTTTGTCGTTCATCCCCAGGTAGAGCCCGCTGTCCACTCCTTTAATGCTTATCAAACCAACAGCAAGGCTTATAAATTCCAAAATACCTGCAGAAGAATTGAACAGTTGTTCAGATGTGAAGAAGCTCACTCATCTGCACTCCTGACATGTTTAGATGTTACATGAGCATTATTTTAGAGAATTATCAGCCTATCTTACCAAACCGGCTGTGGTCCTTCCTCGTGCCCTGCACAGAACCATCCGGAAGTATTTCCAGATGAAACCCAGTTCTGCAGTACAGCTGTCTCCTCCTGAGAATCCCTTTCAGGTGCGGTAGATCCGCTACCTCATACCTGGGGAAAGGTAAGAGGTGCTCCCCCCGCGGGGTCGGACTGTCCCCGGGGGGTGTCAGGTAGAAGTGGGCCCCGACGTGAACCACCCCGTCGATGCCGTGCAGGACGCCTCCAACTTCCCCCAGAGTGCCAGCGGCAGGAGCGGCGGCCATGGCGTCAGAGAGCCCGGCGGGTAAAGTTTAGTCTGGCACGGTCCGGTCCAGTCCCGTCCGCTCCGGTGGGAGCGCTCTTTCCTGTGGTTGGCACCTTGGATGTCTTTTACAGCATGTTTACGTCCCGTCTCTCCGTTACTTAGCGCATACACGTCTCCCGTGGCGCAAAACACGCACGGAACACTCACCAAGAGGAAATCTCAGCTGCGGGCTGCACCGATTCCTCCTCCTCCTCTTCCTCCCCGCTGAGTCTTCATCAGATGAAGGTGGGCTGCAGTTAGGTGCTGCTCATACCGGTCCTCGGTGATGCCTGGATCGGTGGCGTTAGGAGGCGGATTCAGGTAGAAGAGGGGCTCGGCGAAGGCTGCAGCGCAGGTGAAGCGGCTCCTGGAGGTTTCAGCTCTAAGTGGTGAGGGTGGTGAGGCAGGTGCAAGCCCACAGGACGAGCAATGGGCGGGGCAGCCACAGTTCAGACGTGCCCTGGCAGGGTGCTGGTTTTTTTCCCCTTCTCCTGAAGCTCAGAATAAAAGTCATATCCCACAGGAGACAGAGTTTAAAACAAAACTTCGTTTTTTATAACTTCAAACAAAAACCACAGAAAGAGTAGCTGACTTGACTCTAAACAGTTAGGCTAAGGCTAAGTTAAAAAGGGAGAGCTTCAGGTAGTTGTTGTACTTTAACTAATTGGACGTCCTCCCGTATGAACCCACGGCATTTCTCGCGAGCTCGGAGCGGCTCTGCCCAGCTGCGCTGCGTGATTTCACCGGACAGTAAACAGTCATGGCCGCGCTGCGCAGGTTCTTCCTCTCCGGCTCCAGAATCTTCGCGGCAGGGACACCGACACCATCCTCCCGGGCCACCGGAGCGCTGAGAGCTGTCGCAGCGGGAGTGTGCGTCTCCGCCGCGGCCGGGGCCGCTTACTACTACCACTGCAGCGGCGGAGGCTCGTTCGTGGCTCGGCGGTCCGGACTGAGGAGCCACGTCGAGGCTCGGCTCGTGCACCTGGTTCTGCCGTCGGTCTCCGCCACCGATAAGGTATGATGACGTGTTAACGACGGCGTCCAGAACAGACAAAGAGTAAAACCCTTTAAACATGCTAAATGCTTCTGATGAACGACCACCGTCATTGTTAGCTACAGCTCTAATTAGCCTTTATTGTAGTTTGTTGGGAGCTATCCGAGACCTTTGGTGCTGAAGTGGCAAAAAAACGGCCAGAGGCATCTTGGGTCACGTGACAAAAGTGGTGTTCTGCTTGATTTGGTTACAGTTCAGAACCTCACGTGTAAATTCCCGTTTTCACTCAGTGTAAAAACAAAAAGAGTGAATAAGGAGACAAACACTCACTGGCCACTTTATTAGGTACACCGTACTGGTACCAGGGCAGGGCGTCATGGACCAAAACTTTTTGATATATTTTAGCTTAGTGATGCACCAATATGAAAATTTTGGGCCGATGACGATATCCGATATTAAGATCACTGTAATGGCCGATAACCGATATTTGCCGATACCGATACACTGACATTAATGTTTCTAAAATTAGCAGATTTTGTATAAAATGAAAATTATTAAAGCTGAATTTGTTATTATGCACACACACCACACACATTTATGGTTCTGAGATGATTTCATTCACTGTTCACATGACTAAACCAATACACATCACGCCCCTCACCTCACCCTGGGATCAGCAGTGTTTGGATCTACAAAGTGTGACTACTTTGATAGTAGAAACTGTATTTATGGCTTATTTTTGTGCATTTAAAGTTCAGCCGCCATTGATAGTTGTTAAAAGTTGTTAAATCTGTGCATATGAAACAAAAAACTCTTTTTGTTTATCGATTTATTGTGAAATAACGGAAGTTGTGCTTGCTCCCTTTCCTGGTGGGCGGTTGTGATTTCTGTCCATTGACTGCGGAGGTGCTCCGGCGTCCGGCGAAAATAGAATCGATCCTATTTTTGCCGGACGGCGGAACGGCGGGCGGCGCACTGCGCTGCACTGCCGCACTAGTGGAACAGCTCTGATAGACTACAACAGGACCGTTTTTTGCTGCGGAGTCCGTGCCGGAGCGGAGATAGTGGAATTTTGGGGTAAAAATACACTGGTTGTATTTTTAGATCAATAAAAATGATACTGAGTCATCTCTTTCTTACTTGAAATTATATTGATATTTTAAAAATATGGATATATTGCCTAGCCCTAATACCAGGCCAGACCCCGTTTATCTTCCTTACATGCATGGATATTCCTCATGTCACAGATTCAACAAGGTGCTTGAAACATTTCAGATTAATCAGCTGAGCATTCATACGGTAGATGTCCTTTTCTACCACATATAAAAAGCTAAATTAGATTGACTGGTGATTGTTTAAAGGGTTAAAAGATCACTGGAGTCCATTTAACTTTTGTTCATGTTCTAGAAACCAGTTAGAGATGATCTGGGATTTGTGACGTGGTGCATCATCCTGCTGGATGTAGCCATTAGAAGATGGGTCCATGTGGTCATAGAGGGACGGACATGGTCAGCAACAAAACTCGGGTAGACTGGGGTTTAAATCAGACTCAGGTGGGAAGGTGGGGCTAAGGGGTCCAAAATGAGACAAGAACATCTCCCCTACACCATTACACCCCCATCAACTTGCAGAAGCATTGATACAAAGCAGGATGGACCCATGCTTTCATGTTGGTGACACCAGATTCTGACCTGACCATAAGAATGTTGCAGCTGAAATCCATACCAGTAAAGGTTTTGGGAATTGTAGCCTCAGCTTCCTGCTCTTGGCGGACAGGAGAGACACCTGGTGTGGTCTTCTGCTGCTGGAGTCCACCTGCTTCAAGGTTCTACATGTTGTGGTTCAGAGATGCTGTTCTGCTGACCTTGGTAGGAAGCTGTAGTTTTCTGAGCTTCTGCTGTCTATCATATAAACGGTCTGTAAACTATCTTTATGGCTTACAGAGAATGGCCAAAGTCTGATGAAGATATTCACTTGGTCAGCAAGGAGGAAGGTGATGCTGCTGTTGCGCGCAGTGACGGAGTCTGTGTGCTTCATTAGAGTAAACACACTTCACACACACGATCCAGAGCTTATTTCACTGTGTTCAGGACATGATGGCTGTAGAAAGGATGGTAAAAACACAGCTAACAGTGACGGATGCAGCAGGAATGTAAAAAACAAACAAACAAACAACAAAAAGCCGTGTAGATGTGAAACTGAAATTAAAAAAAATGCATCACATAATTGATAAGAATATTCCAACGTTTGTAATAAAACATAATTACTGAAAGTGAAAAACTTTACTTCTGAACCCAGTACGGATGTACTGTTTTTATAAAACAAAGAGCAAGTTGTCACATGAGGGATGAAACGAAACGGGTTCACCTGACGGCCGGTTTCGGCCGTGTTCTTTTGGTGATTTTGGTGTTTTGACTGAAAACCAAAAATGCACTTTTGGTTCACGGTTACACACCTGCTTAGACTCTATCAAAACCTGGATGGTGGGAGNTTTCTTCAGCTGAATGAAGATAAGACTGAGATCCTCATCTGTGCCCCAGACAAGCTGGTTCCCAAAGTCAGAGACTCTTGGTCAGCTTGCTTCTCACACCAAACCTTCTGTCAGGAATCTTGGCGTGACCTTTGACCCAGCTCTCACCCTGGATTCTCATGTCAGTTCTCTTGTTCGCTCTTCCTTCTTCCATCTCAGGAACGTTGCTAAGCTGAGTCTCATTCTGTCCCGCTCTGAACTTGAGACAGTTCTCCACACCTTCATCTCCTCACGCTTAGACTACTGTAACTCTCTTTTCACGTGTCTGAGCAGAACCTCCCTGAACCGTCTACAGGTGGTTCAGAACGCCTGTGCTCGGCTTCTGACCAAGTCCTCCAAACACACCCACATCACCCCGCTTCTCCTCCAGCTTCACTGGCTGCCAGTCAACTTCAGGGTTCATTTCAAGATCCTGGTTCTGGTCTATAGGGCCTTACATGGACACGCACCATCACACATAGGTGATCTTCTTAGTCCCTACACCCCCAGCAGGTCCCTGAGGTCCAGTGATCAAAGCCTACTGGTTGTGCAGCACCAGGGTAAAGGTCAAAGGTGACAGATCATTTGCTGCTGTGGCCTCCAGACTCTGGACCTCTCTCCCCCTGAGCCTGAGATCAGTGGACTCAGTGGTCTCCTTTAAAAAGCAGCTGAAGACTCACTTGTTCAAGCTGGCTTTTGTATGACCTTCTTCACCTCTCTCTCTTTATTCTGCTCTCCCACCTATTCCACCTTCCTCAGGATCCACTGATTTCCCTCTTTCCTATTCACTCTCTCTCTCTTTACATTTTTTAATCACAATTGTTTATTTTTACTCATTTTAAATATTATTTTTAATCATTTTCTAAATTCTTTTTTCATATTTGTACATTTTTTGTTTTTGTGAAGTGCCTAGTGATTTTTATCTCGAGAGGCGCTATAGACATGATATTTTCTTCTTCATTTTCGACCGAAAACTTTCGGCGGCCGAATTTTTGGTGCATCCCTAGTTGTTTTCCTATCACCCCACACGTCTATCAATAGATATACAATATATCCTTATTGAATGATTGTCCAGCCCTAGGTTAGATTATTTGGTATTTGCCGTACATCAAATGGTTGCTTCATACATGATTCTGCATCTCTGTTGTCATAGCTTCTCCAGAGTGAGGTGCTATTTTAATCAGCCATGTTGCCCTGATATACAACATCAGCACTTTAGCTCAGACATGTGTTGATAATGCTTAGTGGATATAGACTTAACAAGTAAAACATGTCTGCTGTTCACACGTAATTCCCTGTAGAAACCTGTTGGTAGGAGGGAGTGAACCTTGACACGTGTCCTCACACTAAATCTGTCCTGGGACACAAGAAATTAGATACTTTGGCTTTGCAGAGAGGCTGATATTTGAAGAGGGATGGGTGATTAGGGGAGGGGGTTCATGGTTAAGCAGAGGTGGAGGAGGGGGGCACATTCCCTGGGTGTTTGCTGTGTGCCCAGTGGACCTGGCAGTGTGCCACCTGATGGAAAGATCCACTCTGTCTTCACCAACCTGCTCTTCTGATCTGGCTGGTTGTAGGGACATTATCTGCTCCACAGGGATGAAAAATAGAGCCGGCATTACATGCAACCCATTACAGACTTAAAGCAGGAGCCCTCTTTGTTGTGCCATGTGAACGAGAATTTTCGTGACAAGTTTCCACCAAAAGCATATTTAAAGAGCAAGTCACCCCCAGATCAACAGTTTTTTGCTGATAAACTATAAAAACAAGAGGCTAATCGTGCTGTAGACATGTGTAGACCATAATTTGGCACTTTAGTGCAACTTGGTTAAAATTGAAGTATTCTGCCTAAAACCGTCAGTGTTGTGTCCCCCACAGGTAAAATCTGCACTGCATTTGAATTTAAATCTGCCACAGCTATTGGCTATTAGGTAAACAGTGACGTTAGCTGGTATATTATGATGCCACAATGCTATTGTGAGACTGTTTGTGTCTATTTGTTAGCGACTCCGCCCACTCGGTCTGCCAGGCAACAGCACTTGTAGCATTTTTAAAACATGAAGTGGGAGGAGAGTAAGTTTCTTGAAGGGGGTGACTTGCTCTTTAAAGACCGTGTGACACTTGTTTGTTGTAAAATACAATCGGCAACTCTTGAGTTTCACATGCATGCTGAACATGAGATTTCACTTCAACCCCTATGTCCTGGATTAGCCGCAGAAAAGAAATATAGACGGAAAAACAGTCGGGCGAGAAAGAGCCAGTCTTCTAAATCACAGAGAAAATTAGCATTCATGGTTCCACCCACTTCGGCCTGTTACCCTGGAAAAAGAGAGCAGAGCGTGTCTCGACCAGTAGAAGCTAACCGTTAGCAACTCCATGTTCAGGCTTGTGTTATTAGTGGAGATAAAACATCAGTGTTGCATTATGTACCCAGGAAAGAAGAGTGAACGGAGGCAGTAGAAGAGTCATGCAGCTGTTTACCAGTCAGAGGCCAGATGTTTATACATTATTAATGAGTAAATGATCTGAAGAAGCGGGAAGAAGAAAAGAGAATAAATTGCGAAACATTTTAAACTAATAAACAGGTTTTATATCCAGTAGCATGCATTCACATAAACCAGTAATATTTATTAGGGATGTGAATCTTGGAGCAACTCACGATTTGATTCGACTCCGATTCTCGGGGTGCCGATTCGATTCAGAATCGATTCTCAATTCTCAATTTAAATCGATTCACAATCAGTATTAACAAAGCGTGTCGGCTCCAGGATGAACTACTTTGTTGTACAAGGTAGTTAAAGCTATGGGACATTTTTATTTGACTTTAAACTGGTCATGCTCCAAAAATGCAGATTTACATTGTAAACTAAAGTGATTCTAAAACTGTAAACAGAAACAATCTTTTGACCAAAAGGCAACATTTATTTTTCTTACCTTGTAAAATATAACACATCTGTAGTTACCTAGCAGTAGCTTTGAAAGTAATACGGTCAAATACTTTTCAAGTATGTGAAGAAACAAGTTACATGAGTAATCCTGAGTACTCATTTATCAACCTAGAAAATAAATATGAGAATATCTCAGATTTCTGAGTATGGAAACAATTACATTCAAGCGCCCTCTTATCAGCAGATTCAAACATAAATCATCTCAATTTATGGGAGCACAAAAGTAATCTGAGTACTGACTCTCCTAACAAAGATCAAAAAAGTGCATCTCAAACCTGTAGCATGCCAAATATTTGAGTTCTTGGGATCGATTCTGAATCTTTGTGAATCGATTCTGAATCTTTATAAATAAGAATCCCGATTCAGACTTGAATCGATTTTTTTCAGCACCTCTAATATTTATCATTGAGCACAAAGACTAACCGGCACTAATTAGTCTGAAGATGTGTCAATTATGCACGGTGCAGTTGGCATGCAGCAACACTCAATCAAACAGGATAACACCATTTAAGCATTATAAAACACAATGGAACGTACTTCCTGAATCACAGAAAACATACACACAGGATATTAAGAAACGTAAGTCTGTTGTAATTCAGCAGATTGCAGCGTAGAAGCGCAGCTGGTGGCCAGCTCCAGTGACGATGCGTTCAGGGATGCTTGGAAATACAGCAGTTAAAGGGTTTCGGACATAAATCGATGCATCTTTATAAAGGAGAATCTCGATCCGGGTGTGATTGTTTATTTCCGGCACCTCTGTGATTTTGTGTCTCAGCTTGTTTCTGTTTGCTTGCAGGTGAGGACCTACGATCTAGATGACCGAGATGTTTACATGTCATCCTATGAAAACAGGTTCCGTCTCTTCAGTTCAGTGGAGTACGAAGGCCAGCTCTATATGACACCGCTGAACTTCATCGAGTCTGTCACTCTGAACGAACCAAGAAGTGAGTGACGTTCATTTCATCCCATTTCCTACCACACTTTAGCTCTGAGGCGTCCCATCCTGGTCCTCGAGGGTCACCATCTTGCAGGATTTAGTTGTTTCCTGCTTCAGCATTCCTGAATCAATGATTGAATTACCTGTTTACCAAGTTTTGCAGCCAATCAGCTGAACTTATTCCCTTTGGGGCACTTGCTGACAGTGCCCCTGCTACAGGGAATTATCTGGTTAGCATCTTTGGTACGTTCGTTCTGTGTTGTTAATCAAATTCCATTATTTGTTGTTTTCTGCACAAAGTGCAATAACGATTTGCACACACACACACACACACACGCACGCACACACACACACACACACACACACACACACACACACACACACACACACACTATAAAGTGTTTGCATTACATTTTGAACTCTAGAAGTTATCTATTGCTGCTTTTCAGAGATTCTGCATAAAAAATCGTTTGTAAAATCAAATTCATCCCTGTAATTTTTAATTTACAGTTTAAAACTTCTAAAATATCCTTAATTAGATTTGCCCAACAGTCTCTTTTGAGTTTCAGTAAAAAGACTAAAAAGGTTTAACTGTTGACAAATGGTCGGGGCTACGTTTAACACATTTATTCAAGTGAGATTCTACAGTTATTTTCATGAATATCCCTAAATATAGTTTTTACTTGTTCATATCTTTATTTTCAATAATGTATATGGAACAAGGGTAAATTATATTAATTGTGTTTAAATTAGGAATTGCAAAGAGGTGTTATTGATTAAATGTTAAAATGATTTGCCATCCTGGCCTATTATGGACAAACACAACATTACTAATTGAACCCTTGTTTACCGGGTTGTTCTAATATTACTGTTAATTCACCTCAGTCGCTCAGAAACCTGCCAGACCGACAGACGTGGGACATTATTGACCCATGTAGGACAATGTCCTTGCAAGCTTCAGATTACATACATGCATATTTTTATTGTGACAATAAACTGTTGAAATAATTTGAAAAACGAACCATCAATGTGATTTTCTGCTAAATACAAAACATTTTATACCGTGAGGTTTAGACACACTCTGCTGAGAAAAACAAACCAGCAGGATTTATCAGAAAATTATTACAGATCAAGTTATTAGGAACTATTCTGAAAATCTGGAAACATCAGAAAGCATAAAAGATATTTACTGTAGTGTTCCAGAAGAGGTTATTGTCACAATTCCTATAAAAGACACGCATGTTGAAATGAAAGTGAAACCTGGCCATGCAGGTTCATGAATATCAGCTGCTTTGTGACGACTAGGGCTGCAACAATTATACATTTTAGTACAAGATTACAGTGTGAGAAATAACCACGGTTTCACGTTTGTCTTTTTACATTAATTGTTTTCATGTCTGTAATGCATGATGCAATTTGCTGTGTTCCTTATATAGGAAAAATTATTTCTGATTGGCTTAATGAACTGTCCTGAATTGGAATGTTTATTATGTGAAGTGCCTTGAGACAACTCTTGTCGGGATTTGGCGCTATATAAATAAACTTGAATTGAATTGAATTGAATTAAATCATGTAAACACACTCTGTAAAGGGTTGGAACTCCAGAAGATATCTGTTGCTGCTTTTCAGAGATTCTGCTTAGAAAAAATAGGTTGTAAAATCAAAGTAATGCCTGTAATTTCTAAATTACAGTGTAAAACTTTAAAAAGTACTAGGGATGCTCCGGTCCGATCACGTGATTGGGAATCGGGCCCAATCACGTGTTTTTGAAAGGATCGGAATTGGGAGAAATAAATCGGATTTAACCTTTTAAAACAACAAACATGACTTTTTAAATTCATCCTGAGACAGAGATTTTCAAACGGATTAAAAATGGCTAAGTTTTAACTTCAGTAAGTCCCTCTACATCAGGGGTGTCAAACATGCGGCCCGCGGGCCGAATCCGGCCCGCAAGCGGTTTAAATCCGGCCCGCGAGATGGTTGTGTAAACTTCAATTTCATACTTTACAATGTAGAGTTAAAATAAACTTATCTTTGTGAGCAAGTTTTCTCTGTAATGAGTATGAATAAAACAAAGCTGTGCTTAAGGCTCACACAAGAACTTGAATCACATCCTGAAGTTGGCCGCCACTCAGGATGTGACTTCTGATACTGATGTGCTGGTGAAAGCTAAAAGATGTTAAGTAAAATGAGTCAAATATACTTTAAGTGCTGCATGAAACTGATCTTGCCATGTGATCTGTAAGCTATTTGAATCACTAAGGAATGTTTTTATTTGTTGATTTTTAAATTTTTTTCAAATTTTCAAGTACACTTCAGGTGTTGTACTTGTACTACACTGTCCTCAGGCTCCAGCCTTGTTTTATATTGACTGTATTAAAACAAAGAAAACAGTCTGAAGTTGTTTTTAATTTACCGGTCCGGCCCACTTGGGACTAGATTTCCCTCAATGTGGCCCCTGAGCTAAAATGAGTTTGACACCCCTGCTCTACATCATCAATATTTGTTTCTTGTACGAAAACAACACAGTAACGTCACACAATTTACGGCAGGCAAGGACTCGGACACCAAGTGCCGCTGTTAGCAAGCCTGCTAACACAGAGCTAACGTGTCTCCTCAGGAGAGCTAAAATATCTGCAGCTTGGTGTTTTAAACCGGAGAGCAAAGGCAGAGCTGCAGACACTTGTAATGTGTGCAAACTGGGTGTTCAACATACCGGACACAGCTCCATGATTTGCTGCCTTCAGACAAGCTACTTTTGCTGTCGGCTTTTCCCTTCAGGCATCAACAAAGCAAATCACCGGTCTCCATTCATCCCCAGTTTACCTCTAGCAGTCACAGTTCACAGTGAAGTCAGACAAAAACGCAAAGCCAGCCGACAGAGAAAGTTACGCTAATAAACACAAAGAAATTACCAACAGCCTGCAAAACATCGGGGTTTCTAGTTCTGAAGCACGGTGCTGCGCGCTTGAGCTACCCGTGTTCTGCAGAGAAAAGTTAACTTGCCTGCCGAAGGCTCCGCCTCCTTGCTCCGTCAAGTGAACACCAAGCCCCCACAATGCGGCTCAAAAATTGAGGCCAACCCGGAAGTACCAGAAATTGCAGTTCCACCCTCACCCACTAGGGGCTGGTGTCAGAAGCGAGCAAATCCTCATTGACTCCCATGTTAAAAATACCAATTTCACAGCAGAAATAAACATGTTTACAGCCTGGTACCAAAACATGTTTTTGGTTTAAATGATCTAGTTTACACTCATGACAACTATGAGGGGGGTGAATTTTTTTCTCACTCTTCTGTTTAAGTGTATTAAAAGCCTAAAATTCTGTATAATTAATGAGCATCCGACCCACGTGACCACAGAGCTAGCTCCGTGGAAAGGCCTCAGTAGAGCCTCGGTCTGGTCTGGAAACTGTTCCGGGATTTTGAGTCTCTGTGTTTGTGTATTCTTTTTTGGATATTATTTGTGCAATTGTTGGACAAAATGACTTGCTGTGGCATTAATTGCACTAATAGAGCGTCCAATGAGTCTCCACTTGATTTTTTTCGGTAAGTAAAATTATATTTATGTATTTTAGGTCACTGCCGAGCTTAGATTTTAACATGTACTGTTTAACCATGAAATTTAAATGTAATAGGGTAAAACCCAGTGCATTTAACATAATGCTGCACTTTAGAAAATGGGTTGAAATATAACATGTTGGTGGAGCTGGGTTCCCACTATCGGCTTGTGGAGCTCTGGGGAGACCGACGTTTTCCACCCGTTCTCGCCTCCCCGCAGCTCGGCGCATCTCTGTCTGATCGCGGCTTTTGTCTGCTGCGCGGGCTGCCGGCTGTCAGCAGCTTTCGGGAGACCTCTGTGTTCCACCCGGTTTTACCCAGCGGTCAGCCCGGCGTATCTCTGACTCAGAAGCTCTGGTGTTGTGCACAGTTAACTCCGGTTGTAGCTAGGTTGCTACCTCCGTTAGCTTAGCTCCCACCTCTGTGTTAGCGTTGGGTTAGCTTCAGGTTAGCTTGTAGCTAGTTGGACTGGGTGTCGTCGGTTGATCCCAGCCTTACAGCCCCACCCTCAGCTCCACCTCTCTTCCCTTTTGTGGAATTGTCTGGGCTTGACGGAACCTGTGACACGGTCAAAATGGCGGTGGTGGCATAGGCGTCATTTTAACCGGGGACGCCGGGGACATGTCCCCGGCAAAATTTGTGATTGGCAGCTGTGTCCCCCCCACTTTCAAAAACGCCTGCTGATGAGGATTTTTGTTTTACCAGCTCAGATCTTATACCAGGGGTCGGCAACCTGTTCCCATCAAAGAGCCATTATTACCCGTTTCCCACGGTAATTCTGGACGGACCTTAATAAGCAGTGACGTAAGTGAAGCAGGCAGGTCGCACTAGAAAATTTTGTTTAAAAAGACGTCATAAATGTGTTCCCCCGTCATTTTTATTTATAAAATATGAAGTAAAAACTCCCAATTTAATTTTCATTCATTTGTCATTAATATGTAATCTACACCCGTGCGTTAAGTGGACCATCTTCCAGTAAAAGCACAGCATCCAGCCCACCTCTCCAAATGCGTAAAATGTGCATCAGCCGCTGGTTAGGCGCGCCGCGCGCACCGTCAGCTACGTCAGCCCAGACAAGAGCAGAGCAACTAGAGAATAGAGGATAATTGTGTCTGGATGTGGATGGAGATTACATTTTACATCAGCCTGATCATCATTTAAACACATAAACCATCACCTGCTAGTCCACGCTATCAGCATTATTTTAATTGGTGTGTGTGTGTGTGTGTGTGTGTGTGTGTGTGTGTGTGTGTGTGTGTGTTTGTTTTCCACTTCAAACACTGGTCTAACCAACCAGACCAGCGTACCCAGTAACACATTAATGTTACAATTAAACTGTTACTCTTCATGTAGGCTAGGAACGTTTCACCTGCCGTGGCCCGACCGCTTCTGCTCCACATAAACTTTGTGCGTGATCAAATGTCTCTACAGGTGCTTTCTGAGCTGAAGAGGCTATTCTGCCTCAGACTGGATGCGTCATGCGTCTCCATATTAGAGACGGGAACAAGCGCTGTTCAGCCAAAGTTTCATAATTTCATAAAAAGAAAATTTTTCCAAGTGACACGTCCCTCAGAGAGACCGGGTTTCCAGACCGCTTCAGTGGGAGGAAATCATCGCATGCACCGTGGTTCTGCGCTGCGAACCCCTCTACAGATCTTCAGCTCACTGTCCACCGTGGGCGCTCCGAGCCGCGCTGAACACAGTGTCCAGTATAAAGCTCTGATGTTCTGATGGGAATATTTTACCTCTGCGATGTGCGTTAACGATTAAAATGTCAGCTCATCCATGCGCATCCGTGTGCGTCGAGGTAATTCTTTCAAACCAAGCAACATCCTTGAGTTCATCTGTCAAAATAAACAGTCAAATGGAAATATATGTAACCTGCCGTTTAACTGTTTTGCCTTCCTGTGAAGATTGTTGCAAAGAGAAACAACTAAACTTGATTAACCCCAGAGCCACCCAGAGAACCAGAGCGCATGTGGGAAGATTCCTTCCACTGAAGCGAGTGTTTTCCAAACCCTGTCTCTCAGAGAGACTTGTCACTTAGAAAATGTTCCCTGATGATGAAACTTTGGCTGAATAGCGCTTGTTCCTGTCTCCAGTGTGGCGACACATCCAGGAGCCATCTGAGGAGAATCCCAGAATCTCACATCCTCTTCAGCTCAGAAAGCGCATATGATTACGCACAAGCGTGACGCGTCAACCCGTCTCACAGTAAGACCGGGTTGGACCTGTTCAGGTTTACGCAGACAATCTTTACATTTAGAATTAGCATACAGATGTAAAATTAATGCAGTAAAATATAAAGCTTTTTATTTAAATATCCATTCATTATTTTACAAACACAGAGAGCCGCATCAGATGGATGGAAGAGCCGCATGCGGCTCCAGAGCCGCGGATTGCCGACCCCTGTGCTAGCCTACTTTATTGTCCCCAGAAATTTGTAAACCCCACTCAAGTGTATGGTTATTGTCCCCAGCAATTCTGAAAACAAACTGACGCCCTTGGGTGGTGGCCACCTCCCATTTGTCCTCAAAAACGTGTTATTGGAGCCTATGGAAATGAATTGTCCAGTATATATGTCGATGGTGAACACGCGTTGTTCACAGCTGCATATTGAGGGAGTAAACAACTTGAAATAAGAGCAACGCTGCTACTTTTAAGTATATTCTCAGTATGAACAAGTTTTTAATCGATGTGCTTCCTAAAAAATTTAAAGTGAAACTTAAAGGATTTGGATGTTTTCTTCTTATTGTAATGTTTTCCTGACACCCCCCCCCCCCCCCCCCCCCCCCCCCTCGGCTTTATTTTATTTTATTTTATTTTAATGCTTTGCTAAAAATTATTTCTTTTTTCTTCTTGTTTTAATGCTTTTCTGAAAAGTATAGGAGCGGGACTCGGTATCAGCAGATACTCAAAATGACTCGAAATCAGATTGAGCAAAAAAACATAATCGGAACATCCCTAAAAAAATAGATTCAATTAACCTAGTAGCCTAATTTATGTTTCTGTAAAGAGACAAATAAAGGTTTAACTGTTTATAACTGTTCAGTTATGACGTTTACACATGACTTTTATTCAAGTCAACACTGAGGGATGAAGGCACCTTCATGGAACGAGATGCTAAGTTGCTACTAGTCCATTTGTTACAATGAATGTGCTTAAAGGTAATTTCTACTTGTTCATCTTTATTTTAAATATTGAGGAGTAAGAATACTATTTAGACAAGGGTAATTATATCTAAAATATTCAAGCCCTTAGGTGGAAACAGTCCGGTGGTTGCTGGTTCAGCTTCTGCCACGTGTATCCGTTCCAATTTTGCTTTTGTTTTTGGCTGTGAGGGTCGCGCTATTGTCTTTTTTTTGGTTTTTCGGCAGTGTTGTAGAAGTCAGCGGTGGATTAACTTCAGCATTTCACACCGCGGTTAAAAGTCAAACTGATTAAGCCCTGGTACCTTAGATTTGCGTTCAGGAGAGAGCAGAGTGCATCTTGGCTGGTAGAAGCCCACCGTTTGCATCATCCACCCACCCAGACAGACAGACAGACAGACAGAGACACACACACACACACACACACACACACACACACACACACACACACACACACACACACATCCGGGGTTGGGTCGCGGGGGCAGCAGCCTAAGTCGAGAGGACCAGACTTCCCTCTACCCAGCTTCTACTTGGGTCAGCTCCTTGTGGGAAAATCCCAGGCGTTCCCTGGCCAACCAAGAAACATAGTCCCTCCAGCTTGTCCTGGATCTTCCCTTGGGTCTCCTCTTGGTTGGATGTGCCCTAAAACCTCACCAGGGAGGCATCCAGGAGGCATCCTAATCTGATACCAGAGCCACCTCAAATGGCTCCTCTAAATGTGGAGGAGCAGCAGTCCTATTCCGAGCCCCTCCCGGATGATTGAGCTTCTCTAAGGGAGAGCCCTGCCATGCTGTGGGGAAAACTCATTTCGGAGGCTTGTATCCTTGATCGCGTTCTTTCGATCACCACCCAAAGCTTGCGACCGTAGGTGAGGATTGGAAGGTAGATCGACTGGTAAATTGAGGGATTTGCCGTTGACTCAGTCCGACTCGGCTCTCTCTTCACCACAACAGACCGGTACAACGCCCGTATCACTGCAGACGCAGCACCAATCTCACGCTCCATCTTTCCGTCACTCGTGAGCAAGACCTCGAGATACTTAAACTCCTCCACTAGAGGCAGGCCCTCGTCCCTGACCCGGAGAAGGCATTCTACCCTCTCCCGACTGAAGACCATTCGCATTAGCAACTCCAAAACATGACAGAACTCCTTCAGACTTGTGTTTTTTTCTGGAGATAAAACCAACTTTCCAGAATCAGTGCTGGAGTCTTTGCTCTTCTTTGCATAAAGTACCTACTTTTTTCTATTCTTCCTCATTAAATGCCTGTCAAGTCTTTATTTTCAAAGTATTAGTGATTGAGTGGTTTAATAACAGTGTAAAAATGTTGCGGTGCTGCTTCCTGGAATGCTCTGAAGTGTCATCGGACAATAAGTCACAGCTTTAAGTGCTTCAGTCATAACACCTGCATAAAGATAAAGATACACATCTTTACCAGCAACCCTACCTTTATGGCTCATTTATGTGGCAACAAACTTGCAGGGACCCACAGAAACCGAGCTCCTCAGAGAGCATGCCATAAATGTCACGATAAGAGAAGGGTGCCTGTGAAGGCTGGTGTGTGGCGTGTTGGATGGAGCTTCGCTTCGCGGACAAATAAACAACACACCAACTCCTCTTATCCTCACACTGCTAATTGGTGATTTGCAGGAAATGGTAAACTGGTGTTTAATGGTTTTATTGTTGTTGTAAAGAGATGGTGTTTCTGCACGTATTTACTTTAATATCAGGGATATCTTCAGAAAGGGAATCATAACGTAGTAATTAAAATCCCAGACAGTCTTTAAATGTGTCACTGGAGGGTGATCTCCCTCCCACTTTTTAATGACATTTCCTTCTGATCTTCAGCTTTATAGACCACTGGAATGTGTTTGTGGTGACACACTGCTTATGTTTCTGTCCACATAAACAGGTTTTCACTTTTGCTTCAACTTTTCTTTTTCTTTTCATTTAGGTAAGAGAGGATGGAAGTCCTTCACCAAAAAGGTGAGTTGTCATCAGAGCACTAGCTGCTGTTTTTTTGCTGAATCTCCTCTTCTTCTGCCTTAAACCGCTGCAATTACTGTAATTCCAGCAAACAGCCTCGTTTTGAGATCACTCGGGACTTTGAAACGAACGGATTTTCTTCTGTTTTTGCAGGAATTAGAGAAGATGCTGCGCGATACCCCTCCTGTTTGGAAAGGATCATCTAATTTGTTCAGAAATCTCCGAGAACGAGGTACACATAAATCCATTCTGCTCGAGCTGTTGCAGCAGAAGGTGTGCCCTGTAGCTGTCAGCACGTCATAAGCCTGATGACATGTTATTTATGTGCAGGGAACTCATGCAGGACATGATCATTTGTTGGTAACATACAGACTTCATTTGGCTACCAGGCTGCACAGAAAAAAACTTAAAAGCTTGTTTTGTAAAAATAAAAGGGTCAACAGGAGAGTTCATTAAAAAAAAACTTTGTATTATTTGCATAATAATTGCAATATTGCAACAAAAGGATTTCTAAACATTTCTTAGTTAAAATTTAGGATTCCTTTTGTTATACATTGGTCTAGAATATATTTAATTTGTTAAATGTTGTGTATTCGACCTGAGAATTGAAATAAAATCATTTTGCAGGAATCGTTATTCAACCTGTTAAAGCCATACTTTCCAACTTTTTCATATATTTAAATCATTTTCTTGAATCTGTATGTGCTAAAATGACCTTTAAGGCCACCCAGCCCCATCGCCCACTGTGGCCAGAATATCCCACTTGCAACTTCAGACTGGCGGGCCGCTCTGATGGGACTGCAGTCTGGTTCCAGCATGTTTTCTGAATCTTTTACCCCAAAATTCCACTATCTGCGCTCCGCTCCGGCACAAACTCCGCAGCAAAATCAGTCCCGTTGTAGTCAACCAGAGCTGTTCCACTACTGCGGCCGTGCGGCGCCCGCCGTTCCGCCATCCGGCAAAAATAGGATCGATTCTATTTTTGCCGGATGCCGGAGCACCTCCGCAGTCAATGAACAGAAATCAAAACCGCCCAACAGGAAAAGGAGCAAGCACAACTTCCGTTATTTCACAACAAATCGATAAACAAAAGGCGTTTTTTGTTTCATATGCACAGGTTTAACAACCTTTAACAACTATCAATGGCGGTTGAACTTTAAATGCACAAAAGTAAGCCATAAATACAGTTTCCACTATCAAAGTAGTCACACTTTGTTGATCCAAACACTGCTGATCTCTCAACACAAATGATGGGCAGATTAAACAGTTCATGCCGATGCTTCTCCCACACAACGGGTGTTTGGATCTAACTTCCGCGTTTATTGCTCGGACTGTATCGCAAGATCTCGAAAATCCTGCGCATGCCTGTTTGCGCACCTCAGGTCTCCACACTGGAGCGGAGCCGTTGTAGAGCGGGTACCAGTAAAAATTGAGTTTGGAAGCGAGCGGCTGCGGAAGGCGGGGCGGAGCGGAGGTAGTGGAATCTTGGGGTTAGACCTTTAACACATTTGTTTAATTGAGGATGAATCACTCCTGTTGACACTAATGAAGGCTGGGAGACGTTTCAGCTTTTAGATTGAGGTGTTAAAAAGGAGAACGCACAGCAAGGAGATAAGTTTTGCTTTCGGATCTACAAACGGACACCAGGGGGTGCTAAAAGTAGGGATGGGTACATCTACCATGCCATACCATATTTATTTATAAAGCACCATTTCACAATAGCATGGCAGCTAACCAAAGTGCTGTACATAAAAAAGCCAAATGTGTGACCAAGAAACACAATAAGAACAGGCAAAATACATAAGAACAAAGCATAAATAGTCAGAGATAAAAATTCCTACTAAAAACGATAAAATAGGAGAACAGTTAACAGCACTATAAAAATAAAATAATGCGATGAATAATAAAAACATTTGAAATGACATTTGAATCGATATGGTACCAATTCCCGATCGATACCGATACCTAACTGTACCAATTTTCGATACTTTTGAGTGTTTGATTATTATTTAAATCTTTTTTATAATTAAATATATATATATTTCTCTATATAAAACCATATTTGATAAATACCACAATAAATAACATACAACTGTTTGTATTTTATCATTGTGGTGTTGTACAAAATTCTTCACTATGAAAACCTTTAACTACAACTTGATGCAAAAATGGAAACCCGGCTCCATGTACTCCTAATCCTCTTCTTTTCCCTCTGGACAAACTGTGTGATGGTGAGTCCATGTAGTTATATAAACTGCTAATTACACTGAAGCAAACATCTCTGCTGTGAACCAAATTTACTGAGTATCTTCAATCCCTTTGCAGTTCTTTTTTTCCTACTCGGAAGTTGGAATTTCCGAGGAGAAAGCGAATGCACCATTAGCTGATAGCAATGATAACACAAGCTAACATATCAAGCTAACGTAGTCTTAAACATTTTACCGGAGCTGATTAAGATGATGATGCCTCACTTAGATCGTTGTTGCTGGTTTCATCATCACCCAGTTACCCATCCCGTCAAGTGGAAGTAAACCTCAGAATGCTTCCTCTCTGCCATGCATCAGCTCGCCTGATGACATAACGCTCTTGTGCACATGCCGCTGTCGATCTTGGCAAATCGCTGTCTCGCTAGTTCTCGTTATGAAGGACGGGTATCGAAACGAGGCACCGTTTCATATGACGTGAAACGGTACTCAGTCGGTATTATGGAATTCTGTTGGTACCTTAAAAAGTACTGAATTTGGTACCCATCCCTAGTTAAAAGCAAGCTGACCCTGTCTACTTCCCCTTTAAATGGTAGGTTAAATGTTTAAATATTACTGCTTTTATTTATTTATTTATAAATAGCTCACTGATGAAAACCTACGCACTGATATTGAAACAGATTGACTCTTGACTTTTTCTTTGCATGAACTGAAACAGAAATATATTTTTTCCTCAACGTTCCCGAGTTTATCCTCGGTTGTGGTGACTCCTCTGTTGCTTTAGCTAAGTGCCAACGCTGGGATTGGAGGCTTTTAATCCTGCTGTTAAACACTACAGCTTTGTCAGGCAAAGAAAGAAAACTCTGGATTGATCTGTGAACAAAGCGTTGCTTTCGAGAATAAGGGAGCTGTTTGAACCCTGCTATGTTAAGACATGTCCCCTTGCCCCCCCTCCTGATCGCCATGGACATTATGAAGCCAGAGAACAGCATTGGATTACATCCCCGGGAATGCCACTCTGTATGGAGTGTTTCTGTGGAATTTTTTGTATTGTCTAACAACATCTACTTGAGCTATGAGGAGGAGCGGGCTCTTTCCACCAGTGAAGGTGTGTGGTATTGGTGAGATGACAGGAATCTTAAAGGTTTTTCTCTTCAACCCATTTAAGCTTCAAGGCCTTTGAAGGTGAAGATCTGTTGTCATTCTGAGGCGGTTTTTTTAGATGGGCCATCCTCAAAGGAACATGTGTCCATTTCGAAGCATGTTACAAAATTATTTACATCATTGTAGAACGTTTCCTGAACAGCCTCGGATTGGAGAAACAGGGTTTACACCCAAAAGGATTAATGAGCTAACAGCTAGTTTAAGAACCAAAAGTATGACAGACCAGTGGCAGCTCCAGAAATGTTTTTCTGCAGGTGCTTTGAAGGAGCTAGTGTTTTTATTGAGGGTGCTATGAAGGAAGTGGTCATGCGTACCTGTTGTTCTCTAAAACACCTTCAACACTAGCAGACACACATGCGTGCACAACACCTCAACAACACCTGAAACAATCACTAATATACATCATAAACATATGAATAATCGCTGACTTTTCCATGAAATCATAAACACACACAGCCACACAGAAAACCATCTATAGTGTTGCAAGGTTAGCTAACATTAGCGTTAGCATTTCCAGCGGCAAAACCCTGGACTGCTGCAGCGTTTGAGGGTTGGCTCTCTTCATCCAGATCCGTAGGTTTTTGTGGGTCTGAGATCACTTCCAAACATTCATTCGTTTCTGACTGAACCCGTGGAAATGTGGGCAACAAAAACCGATCCATCTTACCGCTAGCTCTACCTTTCACTCGTTCGCAGGTGGAAAATGAGGTCAAAGGTTAACATCAATCTCCTGTTTTGGTTTAAGTTTTTACTATCTATATGATAATTTACTGACTATTTTTGTTTCGTATGTTAAATATGGTCACATCTGCACATTAAATTAAGATTAAATTGTAAACAAAATAAAAACCTAATATTTACTTGGGGGTGCTATGGGGGTGCAATGACTAATCCAGGGGTAGCTATAGCGCCCCCCCGGCGCCGTCACTGTGACTGCCATCTCGAAACAGCATTAGAAACATTTACACCATATTTGAGCGGCTCCATTTAGGAAAAAATACACATTGCAGTCTTTTTCTAACCACAGTAACTAAACCCCAAAATAATGTTTTTTGCTTATAAACTGTATAATTGGGCCTTTACAAATGCAATCTTTCTGTTCCTGTGCATTTTTTGACATGTTTATGTAAACTCATAAATCTAGAATCTAGGTCTAAAAACATCTTAGTGCTGCCCCCTGTGGGTTGAACTGTGGCTACTGCATTTTAAACTTGTGAGTAACTGGGGCTGGTAGGATTACATGTCATGGGTATAGTCTCCTCCTACTCCCCCTTCCTCCCGGGATAGAAATTCCCCACACTTGGCCGTGCCACTCTGTGCCTCCTGGCCACGCCCACTTTCATAGCATTTTTTAAATCTTGACTAGGGGTGGAGTTACGTGTTGTGATGGTGTGCAGTCCCTCATTAAAAATGACTGGGATTTCCAAATGGTGACTTAAATAACCACATATGAATTATGTGGCTATTATTGAATAACATTACGATGTATTTCTGCCAATTCCTGCATTCCTGACAATTACCATGTTGGTATTTTACAGTGGTAAAGTGCATTCTTCTGGGTCAAATCAGCTGGATTATTTGCAACACCACCAGTAAACACTTTGTCAAACCGCTCAGAAATGCAAAAGAAGTCGCCGTATAATTGACAGAACAGAGCCGCCTTGAGCAAAAATAGCCTTTTTTCCATCCACAAGGGTCCATTTATTGTTCGCCAATAAAATAGTTAGACCACAACCAAGAACATAATCGCCGAAAGCCTTCAGAATTGCTTCAGATGCGTCTCTTTTCTTACAAAGTTTTCCTCAAAACTTTCGTTAGCATCTTCACGTTAGCTTGAAATCTTTACAGAATCAAGTCTGATGTTTAACTCATTCGCTGCCAGCGTTTCTCACCGTTTTTACTGTTTTTAAGAGTCACAGAACGTTGCTTGCTAGGATGATGTCGACGTCAAAACAACCAAAACAACCAAAACAAAGTGGAGACTCACCTCTTACATCAGGAAGAATCCGAGCATTTCAAGCTTTATCCGTTCTTTCATAATTCTTTGTTGAATTGTGATCGGCAGAACCTTTTCCGGTTCGTGCCTCACTTTTTTTTACAGCAACGGCCCAAAACGATCTCCTAACACATGGATTTTCTGCTTCCTGGTCACATGACGAGTGACGTACACGGATGAAGATCAGCTTTAGAGCTGAGATGTTTTTCTCACGGTGCGGGGGCTCGTTCCAACGCCCACACAGTAAAAAAATGCAAATGACGACTTTAGTCATCATTGTCAGCGAACGGTTGGGTTTAAAATGACGACTTTAGTCGTCAATGGCAGTGAATGAGTAGAAAACAGTATCTCACATTTTTTATCCCATAACCAGTTAACATTCTGGTTCCGGTTAACATCAGGACCTGCCATGTAACCATTGCACGTGTGAACATTGCTATGCCGATGCTCTTACGTAACATTGTGCAGCTTCTCCTGTTATTCTGGCAGAAAGATGAAGAAATTCCACCTGATTTGGCTGAAGCTGGCAATATTTATGCTTGCACACTACTGCTCTAGGAGTCACTTGCTAAAAGTCTTGTTTTTCACAAAAGAAATTAGTCTGAGCTGGAAATGTGGCAATATGAACAAACTGATGGGGCTCTGAATAAAGTTCTGTTTTGGTGGCCATCTTGAGCTAGAAAACAAACAGCTGTGGATGCTTCAGACACAAAACTCTAAACTCAGGCATGTGTAAAGATTATTGGGTCAGCCAGGACAGTAATGCTGCTAGCAAAGTCTCTTCCTGTTGACTCTCCAGGTAGCTCGACGGTGGTTTGTTGTATGAATGCAATGTTTGAGGAAAACATTCAACATATCTTTTAAACCTTTGATCTGAAAGTGTCTAAATTTTCTGCTCAAGCTAATTTTCCTGTCACACGTTTTAAACTGGAAGCTCATGGTTGAACTCAGACTAGCGGTTAGTTCATCGATCCTGAGGATGTAATCTAGTATTAGTCAAATCTTAATTGTTAAATATACTTAATAAGAAGCTCTGTTTTTTTCATCCTGTAAACAATGTGCGTTAAAGACCTTTGTGTTATCTGATCTGCTTTTTAAGAAAAGTTATTAAAAATGAGCTTTTTGTTTCTTTCCTTTCTGAAAATATCTCCCTGCAGCAGAGCTTGTGCCTGAGATCTTTTCCCATAACACCCAGAGCAGTCACCCAGAACTATCTGCTCCCGATTCTCTATCATCCCGGGCAAACAAAAAGCTTGGGAATGCTTTCAGAGGCAGGAGGGAGAAGCCTCCAGAGTCGGCTGAGATGTCTCCTGACACTTACTCTTCCACACAACAAAGGGAGCTGAAGGACGCCACACAAAACGCAATTCGGCCATTCTCAATCAGTGACAGATTACTTGGGAATGTATTACACCTTGTTACCCAAGCACGATCAGAAGCCACGGGCCTTAAATCTGTTTGGGTTTGTGTCCAGATAGGTCAGCTCGGTTGTAAAGCTGCTGTTTGTGTGAGTGGAACACCAAGCACGAAGTAAAAAGGCACCTTTTAAGATGTTATCAGCGAGCACCAGAAGATTACTAATGTCTGGAGGCATGCCCCGGTTCTTAGGACGGCTTATTCATCTCGACAGCGTGACTTTGAACATCTGTAAACACCTTGAGCTAGCTGGCTAATTCCATTTGATGCCATTGTGAGAGCAAAAAGGAACATTTTGGTTTTTGTTTCTCACCTCGACTCGTGTTTCTCTTTGTTCCAGGTGTCATCAGTTACACAGAGTACCTCTTCCTGCTCTGCATTTTAACAAGTCAGTGTTTTCTTGATCTAAATCCAGGAAAGTTTCTTCAGAAATCCTTAATAAATAAAAGAGTTACTTCACCTTCTGGTTCGGTTGCAGAGCCTCATGCAGGCTTCCGGATCGCTTTCAACATGTTTGACGCAGACGGGAATGAAATGGTGGACAAACGGGAGTTCTTGGTGGTATGATCCTCGTTGTTGTTATTATAAGACATGAACATCAATAAGTAATGGGATCACCTGTGTCATCGTCTCCATATTTTTTCTTGTAGCTGGAAGAAATCTTTAGAAAGAAAAAGGACAGAAAAGAAGTTGCAGAGGACGTTGAAAGACTGGACCAACACGTGAGTTTAAAAGATTTTGTTTCACTTGCCTTTGATTAGCACTACGATCCCTGCATCATACAGACTAAAAGTGCTGTATTTAAGTGTAATTTAAAAATGTTATTTCACACTTTTACCACGACAAAATCGTCCTCTGATGAATTTCCTGTTCCTTTTGGGTGCAGCGACCTTTATGCTAATGTTTATTTATTAGCAGAAGCTTTTATCCAAAGCGATGTACAATTTTTAACCTATAGGGCATGTTGTGATCTGTGGGGAAACCAGAGTACCCGGAGGAAACCCACAAATGCACGGGGAGAACACGCAACTCTTCACAGAAAGGCTGCAGCTGAGTTTTGAACCTGCAACCTTCTTGCTGCGAGGCAACAGTACCAACCACTGCTCTACCACGCATCCCACGTACCGTAGGCTGTATCTGGTGCATACGCACTGGATTGCAGAGGTATTGTGACTGGCTGCAAAAACAGGTGCAGAAAACTGGCAGGGCAGAGTCTCAGCTCAGGTCAGGACAGAACAGGAAATTCTCCACAGTTCACCATCCTCTGTTGTAGAGCAGTCGAGTACACCTCGTGGAGTTTTGTTATTATGAACAATCGGAAAATGTTGGAATGTGGCATCAGAGACGCCTGGGGCACACCGGAGACAGATGCACCGCATAAGCGCTGCGGTTTTGAGAAGTCACGTGGTCACACAGGACGCGCCTCGCCGCTGAGCGCTTCTTGGAAAGTCGCGCGATAGTCACAACATCACGCGGGACTTGAAAACAGGAATCGGGAAGTGACTATTGTTTATACGTGATCAGACTTCATTAAAAATGGGAAAGTAGGTTATTTATTAGAATATTTTAAGATTAATAGTACTTTAAAGGCCCAGTGTGTGATATTTTTTTCAAAAAGTATTTTATTGAATTTTCAGTTTACTGTACACCCTTCACACAGTATTATGTTGTATACTGAAAGTACATTCTGTATAAAATCTTAATGGAACAACAGAACAATTTAACAATTTTGGTTGTGCTTCTGGCGATCCTCTCCAACGTACGTGCATATATAGTATTGAAGGCAATATTCACATAGACATATTTAACAAAACTTTGAGTAAGAAGTCCCTGAATTACACCTTGTTTTTGCTTCTCCCATTCCAGTCTAAATGCTGGTCAAAAGACCGATTATTTTCCTACTCTCCCACTTTATAAGTCCTCAGATTTTTATGTCCATCCTCTTAATATATGTTAGAAAAGGTGTCCATATTTCGTCAAATAAATGTTGCTTGGCCTTTAAGATATAGGTAATCCGTTCCAGCGGCATCACCTGTAACATCTGTTTCATCCAATCCTTCCCTGTGGGCCTATGGAGCGATTTCCATGCCATAGCTATACACTTTTTTGCTACCATTAAACTAAGATCCAAAAAGACACGCGTACACTTGCTGTAAGCATACTCATTAGGGCAAAGTCCTATTAGAAACAGTTTAGCATCCAATGGTACCTCCTTTTTGATAATTTTTTCAGTAGAAATTCTTACATCCTCCCAGAACTTTTTGATTTCTGTACACTCTCAAACGCAATGATACAATGTGTGTGTGATATTTTTACCAGTTTACTATCAATTCCTGTGTTTCCAGTTCACAAACGTGTCCTTTTTCACTAATATTTCTCACCAACTTCAATTCTAAATATTCCTCTCAACTTGAAATTATACATTTTTATATACATAAACTGTGGTCGACGCTCCACGGTCATCCACCATGTTTAGGGACATACGAGCTCCACGTTACCCGTTTGGACTATGACTGTAACCTGAGAGAACCAGCAGAGGGCAGCAGTGCGCCCTGGACTCATGGAGTCTGCTAATTCAACTAAGGAATAGAAAAGAATAGCTACACCATTGTTGTACTTGTTAGTTTGAATAAAAAAATAATTTAAGTCAAGACACATAAAATTTGTCAGTTCCTCATCATGTCCAACACGAGGAAGCTGCATATTGTTGCATATTTGGGGCAGCAGTAGCTCAGGTGGTAGAGCGGGTTGCCTCATGATCGGAGGGTCATGGGTTCGATTCCAGCTCCCGCCAGGGGTATCCTGCTGTTGTGTCCTTGGACAAGACACTTCACCCAACTTGCCTGTGTTGGTGGTGGTCAGAGGGGCCGACGGCGCCAAATGGCAGCCTCGCCTCTGTCAGACCTCCCCAGGGTGGCTGTGGCTACAAGTAGCTTACCATCACTAGCAGTGTGTGAATGTGAGCGTGTGTGAAAGCGTCTTTGGGTGTCTAGAAAAGCGCTATATAAGTTCAATGCATTATTATTAATATTATTATTATATGTTAAGACCCCCATCCGCTATTAGCTGGACGCCAGCCTCCAATTAGTGTCTCTGACTCCCAAACTCACCTCAAGTTGTTCATCTGTCTTTTCCTAGTGCCAGAACTCCCGATCCGGTCCCAACGTGTCCGCTCCCAAGTCCTTCTACTCAAGTCTCCTCTCTTCCCGCAGACTGCCGTCTCGCCCAACACGCTCGTCCGTTAGCCAGTGGCTAAATCAGCGTTGTTTACTTTATTCCCACAACACTTTACTAATGGCGTTGTAGGCAGAATATTTCAGGGGAACACAATTTCTCACAACACCTGACCTCCCGGCTGACGTCACCCCTCCTCCATGTGTGAATTCAAGAACAGAACTAGCTTGCTTCCTTCAGAACTGGTAGGTTGATAAAACAGTCATAATTATAAATATTTTTTGAAAGAGGTCGAGTAGCTAGTTTTAAGCTTTGTGTGGGTTACACTACACAGGTTGGAAATTGATTATACAGTCAAACTCATGAGTGGGCCACCATAGATGCAATACTTTCTCTGAACTGCATGGTGCTAAAGAGTCACATTTTTTCATCATGATTTCAAACGATTTCAAACACGGGGCCTTTAAAGTTATCAGAACTGCAGTTGGGTTTGTGCCGTAACGCCGTTACGCGTCGCAGTGCCTGCGTCTGTAAAGTACTCAACAGTGTTGTAAACAGCCACGGCGATGCTTGAAATAGAGCTGGTGCCCTTCCTCAGCGCCTCGGCACGGCGCTTCTGGGACGTGGTGCGGCGCTCAAGGGGGCCCTCAAGGGGTGGCCAGGGGTGGCCATGGCCACCCCTTGAAAATTGCTGCCCCCTCCAGGAAAAGCCAGTGTTAATAAATCATATTAGTGTTCAGTGAAACCATATATTGATCTTGTTTATTCAAAACATAATCATAAAACAAAATCAAATATTACAATGAATGAATAAAGAAATAATCAGAATAAAAAAATACATATGTTTCTGCCATTTAAAAAAAGTTTTATCTCCATAGTTTTTTTTGGTGTGAACACAGCAACGGGTGAATTAACCTTAAAAAATACATTTTTTAATTCAATAGGGATAACATTTTAAATAACTGAAATGTATTTTTCTAAAATGTTTGTGTTTGTAAAATTTAAGTTAAATATTTTGGATACGTACTGTTATTTAAGAAAAAAAACAAATAAAGGTGCAATGCAGCGCATCGCCACAGGCTAAATTCAACCAGAGTTACCACAAGGGCCAATTTGGTATACCACCCCAAAAATTTCTTTGGCCCCATCTGGCCACCCATATCAAAAATTTTTGAAGGCACCCCTGGTGGCACACCCCGTGAAGTCACTCTAATTTACTGTAATGGCTTCTATTCCAAATGACCAAACATTTCCAAACAGCCGTGAAATTGATGATAATTTAGTACAGCTGCAAAGACGAGTAGATGACGTGAAATTTACGTTGCTTCTTACCAAGATGTGGAGATCTTGAAGCTATATTTTGAGGTCTAGGCCAGGCTTCTCTCAGATTTTTTGTTCAGTTGGTTTAGGACTTGGTGTTTGATGCTTTAGTGAAACTACAGGGACACATTCCATATTAAAGGTAGCTCAGTCCTTCCTGTATCCTCTGTACTCACAGGGTGACCATAAGGATGTCGATGAAGCCCCGATTTTTGAGTTATTTTTTTCCATCTAGAAATCCTTTGATCAGTGATAAATGAAGCTCTGCTCCCAGTACAGACTCGCCTCTAGTTCATCTGGAAATTCACCTGTGGTTTTGACTCAGTGGATTGTATCTAATGTTTTTGGGAGTTCAGTAGAAACACACGGGGATAGCAGCAGATACGTGCATGCACAAAATGCAGAAACAAAGTCTAAATATGTGCGGCTCAGTCTTGTGTGTGTTATTAGTAACGGTCGAGGTTCAGTAAAGAAGAATAGAAACTTTTTTTAGGTGAAACACCAGAAATGAAAATATGGTGCAAAAGTCCATTTATGTCAGTAATCCAGCTCAGACTGAGAGACCATCTAAAGGCCCAGGAACACTCTGCAGGTGTTCTGGATTCATTAGCCGATTAGAGTGCGACACTTTGAGCCTAGAATACTGGGCATATTCACAATATTCTAATTGAGATTTTGAATGTGGGGTTGTCATAAGCTGTAAGTCATCGCAGTTCTAACAAATAAAGGCTTGAAACATCTGGATTAGCACAGAATGAGTGTCTCATATATTAGTTTCATCTTTAAGTTGAATAACTGAAATAAATCAACTTCTAATGTTTTAACTTCCAGCAGTACTTGGTTACCTTACTGAACCTTTCCTGCACTTCACTGGAGTAAATATCTTAGACTACTTTTCTACTCCTTACGTTGTAAAAATAGCCTTTTTAAATTGTGCCGTCGTGATAGATTCAGTTTGTGGTTGGATAATACTTTTAAACATTTACTGTTCTCCCTGCTGGTGTGTACCAACCACACTTGGTTTATTTAATGTATTTGTGTTGCATTAATGTTCAACCAGCATACAGTCAGCTGAAACCGGTAGGTAGTGTATCCTATATTACCTTAGTTACATAACATTACCGTCCTTATGGCCTTTAGTATACATGTTTTAGGGAGGTGTGGGTTTGGGTTGGTACTGTGGTCTGTCTTGAGCTTTCAATTGCTTTTTTTTTTTTTTTACTTAAATTAATTTACTTTTATTCATTAAGTAGTTTTGAATCCAGTACTTTTTTACTTTTACTCGAGTAAAAGCTTTAATTGATGCTCCTACTAATGCAGAAGTCTTTTAAAACCCTGTATATAACTCTACCCGAGTACTGAATGTAAATGCTTTTGACACTTCTGCAAAGAGATGAAGAAACCATGAACTATTTATACAGGGAGGACAAACGGCCAAGGCCGTATTAGTAGGTACAGGGTTGGATCCTGCAGCAGAAAAGGTGTTAGCATCTTGGAAGACGGCTAATGTGATGGACTCACTAGAGAAGCACTTCACAGATTTCACTCCTGTTTTCAGCAGAGCAGCTGCTGTAAATCTAGTCTACTTCTGGTTTTTACCAAGTTATCAGCTCCCAAAGCAGAGCGACTCGGCACCAAGGCCTCATGCTGCACGCAACAGATTCTTATTTGTTCTTATTTTTATGACATTTAATCTGAAAAATGTGATTAACTGAGAGGAAATAGTCAAACACAGGTTTGCCCGCGTTGCCTTATCTGAATTAGTAATGTTACAAATGCTTTATTAATGTATGAAGGCCACATTGTGTGTTACAGCGTGCAATCCTTCTCGTTGGTCAGAAAGTAAACGAGTCAGCGCTAATAAAAAGTCACTTTAGAGAACACTTCTGAGTAATCCTGGCGAGAGAGCAGCGGCTGCATGGAGGTGATTGTGGTCATGCAGGGTAAAACATGCCTGAGGCTTTCATCTCCTTGGGCCTTCTTATGCTGCATGCAGGTGGATGTAAACAGTCGGGATGAACAAAGCGATAAGAGATACTCTTTGAGGTCTTATCGAGCAAAAACCACACGGAGGAGCTTATTCTGCCAAGACGAACGTTAGCATCTCTGGACAGTCTTGAATGGATCCCTACGCCCGTATGAATATCAAACAGATCATCAGAAAGGGCACTCTAGATTCGGGAGCACGTCTATGTTGTGTAACAAGGAGGAACACTCTGGGGTTTTTAGGCCTAAAAAAGTCAGGACTAATCTGGGATGACGGCTAAAGTTGTGTCAAATCAACTTGGTGTCTTTATAAACCCGACAAAGGCTCGCGAAGGTGAAGGTTTTCTCTGCTTTGTGTGTCAGAGCCTGCAGCTTTACGGCCAGCGCAGATCCCAGCCTCACATTGTACGTATTGTTCCTTTTCTCTGAATGCTTGTTGCGTGGCTTTTTGGAATGTGGTCTTCCTAGCATGAGTTAGCAACAGAAAACATGCTTGTGCTGTATCTCAGGGGCTGACACCGCCTGCATTTGTTTCTGTCAACACAAGACAACCTCAGTCCCGTTCGCTGACATTGAAACACATCACTTAGTACTTCAGATCTAGCTGGCGTATGGAGTGTGTGCGTGCATGTAGACGATGTATGTACTCGCCTTGTGACAACATTGAGCAAGAGGTTCCACTTTCAAAAGCTCTTAACGGAAAACTTGACATTTCCCCCCCAGACTCGTGTTTGTATTTTTACAGTTTCTTTGGGAGCAGAATTTGGGCTCGGGTTACCTTTTCAGGTGGCTTTGACCATGAAAATGCCAGTCAGGCAGGAGGAGAGGCACCACTGAACGAAAAGCCCACAGCTAACAGAAGGGAGAGGCTGATTTGTTTGACGGCGTGTAGCTTTTGCTCCAATTCCTCCTACTTTATTGCAGGCATCTTCCCAAAGTTCAAAAGTCAGATCCTTTTTATTTTGCTTTTAAGGAACACATACTGTGACAGGCAGGCCTCCTGTGCTGCGGTTGGGTTTTCCCCAGCGTCTTCTAATTACAAGTGTTTCAGGATCTTTTCAAGGGATGAGATGGGGAGCAGCACGGGGCGACGGGGACTTGTTCCGTAATTAGCTGTGGGATTCTGCCGTAAATTTCCCTCTCTGGTTAAAGAGACGAGTTTAATCAGATGTCTCGCACTGCGCCTCGGGCTTAAAAAGACTCTGAATATGAACGTTTCTTAAAACCTTTTGAAGGACGTCTGAAGTTCCAACATCACCTTTTTAATAATCTAAGCGGAGACAAAATATAGTTTTGATGTAAATAAAATGTAAAGAGATGCAAAATCAGCAACAATGTTCATGCTGCTGCCAGTGGCTCATTGAGTTCGCCATGGTAGAAGAAGAAAAGATAGTTTCTATAGCGCCTCAAGATGAAAATCACGAGGCGCTTCACAAAAACAAAAAATGTAAAATATAAAAAAGAATTTAGATAAAAATATATTTAAAATGAGCAAAAAATTGACAAATTGTGATTAAAAATGTAAAGAAAGAGAGAGGGTGAACAGGAAAGAGGGAAACCAGTGGATCCTGAGGAAGGTGGAATAGGTGGGGAGAGCAGAATAAAGAGAGAGTGGTGATGAAGGTCACAAAAACACCAACTTGAACAAGTGAGTCTTCAGCTGCTTTTTAAAGGAGACCACTGAGTCCACTGATCTCAGGATCAGGGGGAGAGAGGTCCAGAGTCTGGGGGCCACAGCAGTAGATGATCTGTCACCTTTGACCTTTAGCCTGGTGCGCTGCACAACCAGTAGGCTTTGATCACTGGACCTCAGGGACCTGCTGGGGGTGTAGGGACTAAGAAGATCACCAATGTAAGATGGTGCTTGTCCATGTAAGGCCCTATAGACCAGAACCAGGAGTAACCACACATCTGCGTCTCGCTCTCTGACAGCAGGAGCTGGGATTTAAAAGGAGGCTTCTGACAAACAACTGCTTTGTGAAAATGAAATGTGATTAAATAAAAGGGTCAGTCTCGTGCTTTAAGCCTCAGCTAACTCAGGAATTCATCTGCAGTCGAACTATCTGATTAATTGACACCAACCGTCGTGTGAATGTTTACTTTGGAGGAGTCTCGCGACTCATCACTTCCTGTGAGGAGAATATTTTTACAGAAGTCTGAGGGTGCACTCTCTGCACTCTGGATGTTTACACGTGAAGCCCTGGGGATAACATGCACACCACATGTGAGACACGTGTCCGTACCAATTACCACGTGTGCAAACATGTCGACACATGTTCCGGACCTGTTCTCCCTTGTGAAGAACACGCCGAAGCCGTAGGATGTGGATGGAGGCGGGCTGGCGTTGCTGACAGACCTGTAAGGAGGTCTGATTAATGGCTGATGAATTAAAACGGGCATAAAAAGAGGAGCTCTGCTTGTCTGTGTTGCTTCTGAATGAGGTGACGTCCAGACTTTAGAGGCTGAAGTCTAACGCAACCACAGAGCAGCAACATGTTTCATGCGATACCAATTACAACGTAGGATAACATCAATTAATTGTTGTTTCCATGCAGCTGTAGTTGCTCCACAGTGGCTGTGAAAGTAGAGGGAGTGAACTGTAATGGCGATAATGACCCGCTAATTTCACATGACTTCACCGGGCATAGCAGAGTCTTTTTGCATCCCGGCAGCACACAAACACAAAGGCTGAAAACAAGCCAGGAAAGGATCTAAATGTAACCTCGTCTCACAACAACGCTGCAGGTTATTTTTGATTTTGTGGGAAAAGTCCGCTAACCTGCACGTTTATGCTGCAGCTGTGCGTCAAATGGTGACATTAGCTGGATTAGGTGTCACAGAAGAAGTTCAGGCGTTGCATGCTTTGAGCATGTGTTATGCGTGTGCTGCCAAGAGGCTGCACGCATGGCTGCAGAACTGGGCCCAGCTGGTGTCAGCCCCACACCTTTCTCCTGTCCTCTATGCATGTCCTCATCTGTGTTTCTGCTGTTTGTCTCGTCCTCTCAGATCCTCCTTTCCTCTAACAACAGTAACACATACACAGTCTCATTTGTCCTCTAACTGCTGTGCTTCAACTGCGATCACAGGTTCGTAAAGACGACAGTCGGCATGCGGCGACGCCGGGCATGTGGGGTGTTCTGAGACGTGGCACGAGTCAAGTTCTGTTTTCTGACCTCGCTGAGGTAGCCATGCTCTCTTTGAGACGCTTCCTCATTGAGCTAACCGACTCTGTAGCAGTTATTAAAGCTGCTGCTCCACAGAGGAGCACATGAATGAATGAACGGCTGTTTTCCAGCTGAACTGAGGTTTCCTCCAACAGAAGCAGCAGCGGGGGAATGTCTACTGATTCAGCTGCATCGCACGTGTTTGGATCAAGCAATGAACCATTAACTCTGAGCCATTATTCAGTAACACAAACTGGATGTTAGCCAACAGTAAATATGTGTACCTTGTTACTGTGAGACTGCTGTGTGAGAGACTTTACTTTCTAAACAAAGTTTGGCTTAAGCATTGCAAAAACTTTTGCAGTTTTGCTACAAAATATTACAAAAATTTACAAAAAATCTTTCACGAAACCTGAAGCCATCTGGAGTCGTGACCGTTTATTCTCTCAGCAGGTGGACGAGAAAGCAGAAACAACACTTCTGGTGCATTTCTTTGGGAAAAAGGGAAAAGCCGAGTTAAAGTTTGAGGATTTTTACAAGTAAGTTTCTTTGCGTTCCAGTTGGATAATCACCTGATCTTCACAGCACCCCGACCCTCCTACGGCTAAACCCGAAACATGTTCTGTTGGCGACCGTCTTTGTCTGTCCTCCAGGTTCATGGACAACCTGCAGACTGAGTTACTTGAGATCGAGTTCCTCTCCTACTCAAAAGGCATGCCAACCATCAGTGAGGAAGACTTTGCTCGCATTCTTCTCCGCTACACAAACGTGGACGACGTTGGCGGGTATATGGAGAACGTTCGTCACAGCATACCAGATGAAAAGGTGGTCCATTTGTTTTGTTTATTCATTTGTCGTTAGATTCTTATTTTTGTTTAGTTCAGGGGTCTGCAAGTCGCGGCTCTGGAGCCAAAATGGCTCTTCGTGACAGTAGCCACGTTCACATGCGCCAAATTCCCCCAATCCGATTCAAATCTTGGTTGATGGGAACTCTCGAAGCTCTGTTTACATGCACACTAGCTGAAATGATCCGATCATGACGTGAGTTTATATGCACAAAGTATTCAATCAGATTAAATGGGTTGTTTTCTTTCCCGGAAAAAAAAAGTGTAAACAAACAACGATGAAACGAAACGAAAAATGTAAAAACAGAGAAAACAATTCTTCCTCCATTCCTGATTCATTTAATCAGTTTAATGCTTTTATTTTGCTCACAGAAGAACGTTTTCTTCAGTGAACTATTGCAGATTATTACAGTTAACGTGTTTTTACACAGATAGTTGCCCAGAATATTTAACCGAGGATGTTTTTAACTCAAACCGGGTCTGATTAACCGATGTTACCCGGTCCTCTTTACGAGCGCGTCTCCGTCCACCGGCTGCAGAAACAGCTGCTGAGTTCACAGAAACTGGGATCTGTGCTGCAAACGCAAAATGAAGCTGCGTGTTTCCAGCACACGCTTGAACACGTTTGTCGAATGATTTGTGCAATAATCAGATTTTTGTTTTACTTCCACAAAATGCAACTCCTGGATTAGATATTACAGAAACGGGGACGGCTTGCCATCGTATTTAAAAGCGGACGCTCGTTAATGAGGCCGTCGTTTCTTTAGTCAGGCTCACATGCACAGTGGGCATTATTTTACTCCAATAATCCGATTGGCTGTGTACATGCACCTCAGTCAGAATGATGATGGGAAAAACCGCCTCTCTCAGTGGGATTGAAATTTTCATTTCGATCACGCCGAATCGGATCAGAACATTCCGACTGACATGTTTACATGCAGAACTTTTGATCTGATTGGGCGTTCAATCCGATTGTAAACGTGACTAGTGACTAGAAGTGATTAAAAAAAAACTTTAAAATACAGAAATTAGCGCCTTTATCCATTTTTTTAATAGAATAGTTGCATAAAATTTCCACAACAGAAGGGCGCCAAATGTTCCAGTCACATTTTTAGATCAGTTAGTTTTTTAAAGGGCCCGATCATGCTGTTTTAAATCTCTGAGTGCTAAAGTAGGTACAGTATTTGATAAAATCTTAGCGTTGGCACTGTGGAGATGCCACTTTACCGTAACTCGTTCACTGCCATTGACGACTAAAGTCGTCATTTGCATTTTTTACTGTGTGGGCGTCGGAACGAGCCCTCGCACCGTGAGAACTAACATCCCAGCTCTAAAGCCGATCTTCATCCACGTACCTCACACGTCACGTGATCAGGAAGCAGAACATCCATGTGTTAGGAGATCGTTTTGGACTGCTGCTGTAAAAAAAGTGAGGCACGAACCGGAAAAGCGTCTGCCGATCACAATTCAACAACGGTTTATGAAAGAACGGATAACGCTCAAAACGTGCGGATTCTTCCTGATGTAAGAGTCTCCTCTTTGTTTTGGTATTTTTGGCGTCGACATCATCCTAGCGCGCAACGTTCTGTGACTCTTAAAAAAACAGTAAAAACAGTGAGAAACGCTGGCAGTGAATGAGTTAATATGAGTGATGTTTGTCAGCGTGTCTTTGTACCTGGAAATGAAATGGCTCGCTTTAGACAACCCCGCCTCCACCAGCCGGAGCTCCTCCCATTCATTACGAAACCTACAAAGCGTCATGGGCCACAATGAAGCAACGAATGAGAAGAACGCATCCTGGGAAACGACGTCGGCACTCCGCCCACAGCTGCGTTGTATTGGGCTTGGTGGTCTAGCGGTTAAAGTATCTGCCTTTCATCTTGTTTTGTAATGTCGTGACGCCGATTTGACTACGTGTGTTGCAGTCATTTATTTAGCCGTTTGTAGCACATTTCATTTTTTAAAATATATTTTAGGAAGTAAAACTTTAATCTGTGTGTTTATTTTGTTCAGTGTTTAAGGCCGTGTTTCCGTGGACAGCTGGGGGTATTTTACCCAGTTTCGCTCATCCCTTTGGTGATGTGAATTAGCTGTTGAGTGAAGCGGCTTTAATCTGTTCCTCCTCTCGGCGCGCTGACCTGCATGAAAAGGTGCCAGCAGCTCCTCAGCCGCCTCCAAGAGCCTGTTGCTAGATCTCCATTGATGATCAAGTGGGTCTCATCATTACGCTGAGCGATATTTTATTGTTCCCACATTGTTAAAACAGCAAAGCGTCACAGATTAGTCATTACTCCATTAAGGCGGCGTGTTTGTTCGGCTCACCCCCCCCCCCCCCCCCCCCCCCAGGCAAGAGGAGCAGCTCGTAGCAGCAGGACGGTTGAGTGGACATCAATGGGCTCAGTGTTTGAGTCATCAGCCGAGCCTGAGATGTTTGGGGATTCATCACTTTTTGTTTTTGTTTATTCAAGTATCAGGTTAATCTGCCTTAGAAAGGTCTGCTACCCCCTCCCCCCGCTGACAGCTCAGCGTGTCCATACTGCACAGGGAAACTCCAGCAATGTATAGTTTGTGTGTTTGGGTGTGTTACCTGTCTGACGGAGACAAGCTCCCACACACACTCTGAAGGATTCCTCTGTGAGATGAAAGGACCCAGATTAAGTATTGTGTGAATTTTAGCACCGTTTGTAGCTGGAGTGTTGACACACGCAGCTCTTCTGCTGTTTGAGGCTCTAGATCAGCAGAATTCACCAACGAAACGTCTTTTATCTCTTCTTTTTCCCAGGGGATCACCTTTGAGGAGTTCAGATCCTTCTTTCAGTTCCTGAACAACCTGGAGGACTTTGCCATCGCCATGAAAATGTACAACTTTGCCCACCGCTCTGTTGGTCAAGGTAAAGAGCCACAGAACACTTTGATGTGAGACACTAGACAGCTCAGAAAGGGCAACACATTCAGTGTTTTCTGTAGATGACTGAACAGACCATATTTGATACATTTTGTTTTTATAAATCAGTTTACTAAACTTCACCTGAACATCAGCAGACATGTAGCTACATCCCAACATTAAGGTATAACGTTGCCTAAAGGTAACTTAATCCTATTTATATTCATCCAGATAAACGGGCTGTTTAATTAAATCCAATGTGTTCTTTAGTTATTATTTTGTCTCCAAAAGATCACCAAAACCACTCTTAAAAGGACTTAAAATGGCTTCCGAACAACATGCAATCCGCACCTTGTGTTATGCAATGTCTAGAGATATTGATGGATAAGTCTGTCCATACACAGACGTATCCTGCTTGGACATGCAGGCTCTTCTCTGCTTTTTTAGCAGCACCCTCTGTCCATGTTTTCTTCATGTAACTGACAAGGGCCCCTTTAAATGCAAGAAAATTATGTTGATTTTTGATTTGATCTTCCCTTTCCAACAAGTGTAAGGAGGTGCCCCATTACCGTTAATAGCTCTAAGAAAATCTTATCAGATAATCTGTCTGTTTGTGGTGTGTTAAGAGTGCTCGGGTCTGTCTGGAAGCATCTCAGGACCACTGATCACACATCAGAGATTTGGATCTTTGTGGTTGGTCACCTCAATAGAATATCTGCCAAGAAATCACAATGTAGTCATAGAAACACTACTTGATATGTGTGTGTGTGTGTGTGTGTGTGCGTGCGTGCGTGCGTGCGTGTGTGTGTGTGTGTCTGCTTTGTCTTCTCCATCCCCAGTGAGTCGTGGAGGATGGCTGCTTATACTGAGCCAGGATTCTCTGGAGGTTTCTTCCTGTTAAAAGGGAGTTTTCCTCTCCACTGTCGCTTTATGCTTGCTTAGTATGAGGATTGCTGTAAAGACTCTGACACTAGTCAGTGACTTGATGCAATCTGCTGGGTTTCTTATATAGGAAACATTTTTCTGATTGGCTTAATGACCTGACCTGTATTGGATGTTTACTGTGTGAAGTGCCTTGAGACGACTTGTCGTGATTTGGCGCTTTATAAATAAACTGAATTGAATTGATGCCCCCGTTGTGGACCTGGCTTTAAAAAGGACATCCTGAAATGACTTAAAACAAGCACTTGTCAACTTCACTGGTGAGTTTTGTTTAAAATAACAACACCTGGTCTGTGACTTTAGTTCATCCTGTACCTGGTTTTAAAATGTCAAAAGTTTTTTACACGGTTTTGTGGGTCTGGTGTGTAGGCCTGGGCGATAAATCGGTTTAATGAATTCATTTGAATTTTTAGTTGTGGGCGATTAAAGAGAAAAAAAAAATAAAAAAGGTCAATCAAATTTTTATGTAATAGCGCCTTTTTGGCCCCCCGGAGCTTCCGTAGCGTTAGTTTCACTTAACCGCAACAACAACGTCACAGCACACACACAACACAGCAACAGCAAGCGACTCCATGGCCACCGGTGAGGGTGGGAAGTTTGTTCCTAAGAAAGGAATGAAATCATCGTCGTTTGGAACTGGTCTGGGTTTGCTGCGACGGACGTGGAGCGCGGCACTTTTATTCCAAGAGCGTGTTCATTTCTTCATTATTCAGCTCAGAAATGAGGGTTACATTTGTCTTGCTTGGGATGAAATAAAAACAAAACAGGATTTAAGGTGCCTTCCATTTGTACTTATTGCTACTCTTAATAATTGAGGAGGTGAGAATCGGAAAAAATCAAATCAAATAAAAAATAAACAAAATCTGAGATTTTATTTTTAGGCCGTATCGCTCAGTCCTACTGGTGTTTAAAGAGGCAGTTTGATCTACTGGACACAGCTTTTTTTTATTTTTCCATAATAAAAATGTTTTTTATGTATTTATTTGTTTATGCAGTCTTAGCCACCATGTTTGAAAGTTTACAAACAAACAAACGAAAGGATTGTCTTTTTTCTAAAGGAGTTGGAAGAAGCCAAGGCCTGTTAAATCCCACCCCAATAATGCTGATAATTAAAATAACAAGATAATTTTGTTTTATTATTACTTTTGCAGCTTTTGTCGTGTTGCAGTTGAACCATCTGGGCCGCCGTAAAAAAAAAACAGTGATTTGGTTTTAAATGTTGTCTCAGGAAATCTCTATGAAGTTTTAACAAAAACACAACAATCATTTCTGTCCTCTAGAGGAGTTCACCCGAGCGGTCCACGTGGCCACGGGCATCACGCTGAGCCGTCACTTGGTCAACACCGTCTTCAAGATCTTTGACGAGGATCACGACGGTAAACTGAGCCACAGAGAGTTTGTCGGAGTCATGAAGGACCGTCTGCACCGTGGAGGCGGGGTGAGATACCTGCCATGTTCCCCCTCCCTCCCATCCTCTGGTGTCTCCTTGCCTCATCAATCAGCTGTTGCCTCTACTGCCATCTAGTGGGACGAAATTAAACTTATTCATCTGAAGAAAGAATTTCCTCCTCTCACAATTTCAGGGCGTTCGAGGGGAGGAGAAATTCGTCTCTTTCAAGTCCTGCATGAAGAAGGAGTTGTCAAGCAAATAGGTACAAGTTCTCTCCTCTGTCTGCTTCAGGTTTGTGACACAAGGAACAAGAATCAAATTCAAACGCCTAAAGACAAGGATAAGGAGGTTTCCCCTGAGGGAGCGCTAGTGTGAGGCCTGAGCTCTTCTCCCCTGAAGCATTGAGTTACGCTGTAATATTAACGCCTGAACAGCTGCCACCGGATACCGGCTTAGGTCTGCACACATGAGCAGCGAGCGGCGCGGCTCTAAAGCTGTATCAGTGTTTCAAAGAGAGGGCACCTCCGAGGGGAGGAATTAATAATCTTACTCTTTAGAGAAGCACACTGGCTAAAAGTTTAATCTGTGTGTTTTTAACCAAAAACATTATTTAGGCTTCCAACATTCAAATCTGATTACTTTTAGATCTGAGTTAGTTAATTAATTGAAATGGCGACGCGAGGGCGTTTATTACAGTCCTTTTTTTAACTGTTTATTTTTTAAAACGTAAGTTTTTAACATGCATAAAAATATCACTTTTTTATTTAATGTTTGTATGTTTTTTTTACCTTTTAATGCTTAAAAAACTTTCTATTCTTAAATGTTTTTAAGTCATTTAAATAATTAATTTAATCAGAATTGTTTCATGTATATTTCATTTAAAGTCTCATTTTTTATTCATTACAAACCTTTTAGACGGCGGGATGCCAACGTTACGGCAGTCCCACTGATCCTCATGGTTTTCCTGTATAAATCTGTGGTTGTCATGACAAAAACAAACCTTCACGTCCCACTCTAGGCAGCACATCAAGCCTTATTGCTGATCGTTTTCACTTGAACTAAATGGTCAAATAAGCCTAAATACAGTAACTGGTGTGAGGAAGTGGATGGGAAGCGTTAAATAAAACTAGTGCATGTTAAAAACAAGAACAAATCTTCATTTTCATATTTTAAGTTTCATGTTTAGAATTTTTTAGAGAATCATAACCCGTTCAACATTTTTATTCTATTCTATTCATGTTGTTTATTTTTTTCCTTTCTATAATAAAACCCAGTGAAACCTCCACATTTCCTCCGTTACGTTAGATCTGTGTTTGAACTTGTTTACACGTTTTTCTGATTTACTTGGCAGAAAGGTTCAGAGTCCCAAACAAGTTGACAGATTTTGAACCTGATTATTCAGTTTTCATGCTGCAGTTGTGTAACCTGACACCAAATCAGTTTATAGTAAATGTTAATGAAATACGCTTTATTCTATTTTATAGGTCATTTAACAAAAAAAAAAAAGAAAACCCTAATGAGAGAATAGTTCAAACGTTCCCTCTACATATGTCTCTTTGGTCTGTGATCTTCAGACTTTTAGACGCCTCCTGTTTAGCTCTAGTTTTGTAGTTTTTGCTTGTTGCTGAATGAGGTGCTGCACCCCAGAAAGCTGGAGGATAGCTGCCGAGTCTAGCCAGGATTTGACTCCTCTTATCGGTCACTAGGTGAAGATCCCGGCACCGCTGCACGTTCTACTGTCTGGATCAGCTGTGCCTTCACCCTTCTCCATGTCTGATGGGTTCATGCATGCTGCAGCATCTCCGACCACGGGAGGAAACGGGCAGAATGACCAGATGCTGAGATGGAAAACGACTTCAAAGGGTCAAAGAAAACCCGCCTGCTCAGTTTTACTGAACTCTACTTGCACTAAATAGAGTTGACATGATTATTTGTAGGGGAGGATGTTTGTTTATTTCTGTTCTTGCTCATGCAGATGTATCCTGGTGAAGAAGATTCATGCATTGTCCTATAGCTGTTTATTCCCTACCCTGCAGGCTTGCATTTGTCCGATTTTACTGGTTCTGGTTCTGTTCAGGAGAATTCTCTCCTTCTTTGTCCTGTAGTGGGTTCTGCAGCCCCCTGCTCAGATCAACACGCAACAGCGCCCACCTCACCCCTCCTCCCATTCCCTCCGGTTCGCTGCAGCTGAGCTCGTCCAGAACCAGCGGGCCTGAACCCACTCGGTCTGACTGTGGGTGTCTCACTGTTTAACCACAGGCAGCTGACAGCGTTAATCATTTCTGACCTCTTTACAAATAAATGCAGAAATACTGAAGCCATAAGCGAAGACTCAGCTCAGAGAATCACTGGTTGTGAAGAAACGGCTGTAAAGTGATCTCTGACAGGAACTCCGGTTATTCTGGGTTATTTATTCTTTATTGTTCTATTAGATCAGACTGGGACTGTTACACTTGCTTTGAGTTATGAAAATGTGGTTCAATAAAGGTCAAGTATTTGGATTCTTGGTCATGAATTGTTGCTTTACACACATTTGTTTTATGGTGCAGCTGTAATCACGTTTGGATGCTAAAAATGGACGTTTATTTCCCTCAGTGTTTACATCCGTCCAGTGCTGAGCTGTTTCAGCCTCAACCTGAAGGCTAATCATTAACATTATTAATCCTAAGAAACCTGGAGCTGTGTGGGAGTTTGCAAGCCAGATCGGGAAGTAAAAAAAAAAAAAATCCTTAAATGATTAATTCAGCAGGGTGATGATTTGCCCGCGGTCTAATACTGCACTTAGTGGTGGAACATAAGATGGTGCAGAAGATCCCAGCTTGATTCAGTCCCACAGAAACGTTCTTTATTTTGGTGAAATGAACCTGTCGTTCCTCCGTTTTATTTAAGTTTTGCTCTGTAGAGGATCACAGGAGGCTTTCGCAGCAAGATAACCATGCTTTTATGTGATCCCACCCTTCCGACAATCTTGGATGCCTGGATTACCGTAATGACTCTAAAGATAATCTTATCAGATATTTCTGCTATGTGTGGTGTGTTAAGAGTTCTTTGTTCAGCTCCGAAGAAGAATGGCTCCCAACATAAATAGATAACTGATTACTATCACTTTTTATATTATTTATTTATCTATCTATTTTATGTGTTCTTTTTTAAACGTGCTATTTTTAAACTGAGTTTTTTTTTTTTTACCAAAGATTTATGATCAACATTATTTTAAAATCTATGTGACTTTTTACATTACAATTCTCATTTTAGCTCTTATGATTTTATATTTTAATCTTAATTTAACCTTTTTCCAGTGTTTCCTCTGTGGGTGCCCTCTGCCCCGGGGGCGGTGGTCGGCTGTGGCGGCCTGGGTGCTTTCCAGGTGTGCCTGGGTGCAGGTGGGGATCTCCGCCCTCCCTGCCCTGGGCACCCTGTGTCAGTGCCTCGGCTGCTTCTGTGGATCTGCTGCTGTCGGGGCGGCTGGCTCCCCTGATGGTGTTTCCTTATTTTGGCTGGTCTGGCTCATCTGATGTCAGTCCATCGTGTTTTTAAAGTTCTGGGGATGGGGGAGAATGTGGACATGCGGGGCCTTTTAAATTTGTTAAGCACTTTGAGTTGCATGCACTGTATAAATAAAGTTTGATTGATTGAGGTGATATTCCACATATTGGATTGTCTTGGTTCGATATCAAGGAAGAACAAGCGAGCTGACTGAATGTGAAGTGTAGCCAATCAGAACCCGAGTCGACAGGCATCCCCGTCCCCCCCCAACCAGCACTAGCAGGCAAGGATGTCTTGCCCAAGGACACAACGACTGACAGAGATGGAGTCTGGGTTGGAGCCAGCAACCCACCAGTTGGGGTGAACCCTTAAAGGCTAGTTCATGCTCCTGAGTCAGTTCCACGAGGGAGAGATGCACACGCGGGTGTTTTGCCTTTGACTTCTCTGTCACCCGGGGAGTGTTGCAAAGCAACAAAAGGTTTTTTGTATTTTAGAGATTTTTTTCAACACGAGTGTCTCTCATTCTCCACCTCTTCAGGTGCTCGCCATCTCTAAACCCACATTTCCTGTCTTTTCTGTCCACTAATAAGGGGACCAGAACTGGGGCCAGTGAACTTGATGGTTTTATTTGAACAGATTTGACTCCACTCCCCCACCCACAGCTGCAACAGGTTCCACCCGCTCCACCTCCACTCAGCCAGCCAATCTCCTCCCGCCTCCAAATTTCACACCATTCAACGTCTCCCCCACCACCAACCCTCCTCAGCACCACTCTCCCCCTGTTTCAGTTACATCGGACCAGGTGAGGAGAGAACTGATGAGAGTACTGAAGTGCAAGAAAGCTGCAGGACCTGGTGGGATCAGCCTCAGACTGCTCAGACTGTGCTGACCAGCTTTGTGAAGTGGTTATGTTCAACTTGAGCCTTCAGTTGGAGCAGGACCCCATCCAGTGGAAGACCGTGGTTCCAGTTCCCAAAACATCACATCCCAAGGAACCAGACCAGTCGCCTTGACCTCCCATCTGATGAAGACTATGGAGAGACTCATCCTCACCCATCTACGTTCAGTAGTGACCCTGGAAATAGTCCTACTGCAATTTGCATATAAACCAAACATGGAGCACCGGGCTCTGACTCGCCTTGAGATGGATAAAAAGCACTGTGCGAATCATGTTCTTTGACTTCTTAAGTGCCTTCTACACCATCCTGCCGTGTCTACTTCAGCAGAAGATGAGGGGTGCAGTAGTGGACGAACATCTGACTGCATGGACCATCAACTACCTCAGCAACAGGCCACAGTACGTGAGGCTGCACAACTGTACATCTGAGGTGGTTGTGTGCAGTACTGGAGCTCGTTCGTTCGTTTAGTTTATTTTCATTCAATCAATCAAATAAAAGTTAGATTAAAATAATTCATGTTCACAAATAATCATAAATTAAAAGGAGCAGAAAGAAGCAAAAACTTATATTTGCCCCCTTTTCACATCAGGACATTAGCTGTTCAACTCAAAGAATTTCCTTCATCTAACCCCCACCCCAACACAAAAGTCAATCAGCCTACTTAAGGTCTTGTTACTTCATCATGATACGTTTCACTTTTTTTTAAATACGGAAAATGATTTAGATTGTTTTATTTCACTGTTGAGTCTATTCCACAAACAGACACCTTTCACTGAGATACATCTTTCCATTATCGCTGTTCGGATTCTTGGTTTTTTTAAAATATCAGTTCCTTTTAGATTATAACTTTTTACAAATTTCTTTTGAATATTTATTGGTAGAATTCCTTTATGTGCTTTGTACATAAGTTTAAACAAGTTATATTCTACTAGTTTGTAAAATTTCATGAGGTCTAGTTGTGAAAACATCGGATCAGTACGATCCCTGTATCCACTTCCACTAATAACTCTCACCGCTCTTTTCTGTAACAGAAAAATTGAATGTGTATGTTTTGCAGGTACTTCCCCATACTTCCATACAATATGTCAGATATGGAAGAATTATCGAGCTATACAGAATATGCAAAGCTTTTATGTTCAACAATTCCTTCGTCTTATTTAGTACTGAAATAGCTCGAGATATTTTAATTTTAATATAATTTATGTGAGACCTCCATGATAAGTGTTCGTCAATAACGCCTGAACACTTAACTTCTTTTACTCTTTATCTCAATTCCTTCAACATTTATTGATGCATCAGCACTTTTTTTACAACTAAAAATAAGATAAGAACAACTTTATTTATCCCGAGGGAAATTGTTGTGTCATGTACGTGCTCAAAGCAGTAGGAGAGACAAAGGAACAGGTGAAACAGATAAAAGATATACGATATATACAGTAAAATAGTGTACAGTAGTATACAATAGGATAGTGCAAGAGAAATACTCGGATAACTCAACAAATAAAATACATGACTGTATCCTGGTGAATAAGTAATGAAGCTATCAGTGCAGGCGATGTTCGAAAATGATCAGAGTATTGTGCAATAGAATTAAGGGTAGTAGCAGCATATGGAGGGATGCAAACATATTTCCAATCAGAACTCTTGGGTAATATTGCACGGTCTGGGAGGGAACAGAATAGCCTAGGTAAAGGTATTAGGAGAATCACCTACAGGCTGAGGAAGAGTTAAACAGTCCTATTGCCACCGGTACGAAGGATTTCCTGTGGCAGTCAGTTCTGCATTTAGGGGCAATGAGTCTTTTGCTGCGTGTGCTTCGATGGTCCATCATGTGGGCTTGCATGGGGTGGGAGGGGTTGTTCATGATAGAGAGAAGCTTTTTTAGCATTCTCCTCTCAGTTACCTCCTCCAGGTTCTCCAGTCTGACACCCAGGACAGACCCAGCCTTCCTAATCAGCTTGTTCAGCCGGTTGGCATCAGCTGTCTTCACCCCACTGCCCCAGCACACAGCTGCAAAGAACACGACGCTCTCCAACACCGAGTGATAGAACATGGTCAGCATTTTCCTCCCAACATTGAAGGACCTGAGCCGCCTCAGAAGAAAAAGCTGACCCTGCCCTTTTTTGAAGATAGCATTGGTGTACTTGGTCCAGTCCAGTTTACAGTCCAAGTGTACACCCAGGTACCGGTAGTCCTCAACGATCTCAACGTCAGCCCCTCTGATGGTGACAGGAGTAGGAGGTGGGGCCTGCTTCCTAAAGT